>JAZDUH010000391.1:170000-552500 GCA_036419115.1 Scarus forsteni
TTGTTTGAATTTGTCCAACAGGAATGGGCTGCTGTGACAGCAGAACAATGTCAGAAGCTGGTGGAGAGCATGCCAAGACGCATGGCTGCAGTCATCAAAAACAATGGTTATGCAATCAAGTATTAACTCTTGTGTGTATCATGTGTTTAAAGCAAACAGAAAAGAAAACATGGAATGCTTAAAAGTAGTGTTTTTGGCGGTACAATGCCATAGCTATTGATGTAAGAATTTAAGTAATTTTGGTTATTATCAAGAAAACCATGGAAAATGAATAGTTCTTAGTTCTTAAATTAAACTCTCATGAGCTATTTTTGTTGTTATCATTATAATTGTCCAAACAAATGTACCTTTAGTTGAGCCAGGCATTAAAATTAACAAGAAATTGAAGAAAACAAGGGTGGTCTAATAATTTTTTCCATGACTGTATATATATATATATATATACATATATATGGTCACTAACCCTCTGCCTCCTTCTTTGTGCTTAGTGCATAGCCTCTGGATACTGGAGTTAGGGTGTAATCTCCCGTGCATGGTGACCAACTTCTAAGTTTAACATGTAACCTCAATTTCCTCCTTTGGCCAGCTTATTATCCCAGCAGGGATTCTGATTACTGGCAGGGCACAGCTGTTAATCGCCCGAACCTTGTTTCTGCCATTGAGCTGACTCTTTAGGACTTGCCTTACTCGCTTCAGTTACTTGGTCGTTGCTGCTTACCTAGTGGCCTCTTCGTGGTTGCCATTTGCCTGTGGTATGCCAAGGTATTTGCAACTCTACTCCACATCTGCCTTTCTGCCCTCTGGGAGTGTCATGCCCTCTGTATGGACTACCTTCCCTCTTTTTGTCACCATTTGGCCACACTTCTCCAGTCCGAACAACATTCCGATGTCATTGCTGTAGATCCTGGTGGTGTGGATCAGTGAGTTGATATCTCGCTCGGTCTTAGCATACAGCTTGATGTCATCCATGTAGAGGAGGTGGCTGATGGTGGTCCCGTTTCGTAGTTGGTATCTGTAGCCAGTCTTCTTGATTATTTGGCTGAGGGGATTCGGGCCTATGCAGAACAGAAGTGGGGACAGAGCATCTCCTTGATATATACCACATTTGATGGAGACTTGTGCAATTGGCTCGAAGTTGGCCTCAAGGGTGGTGTTCCATTGCCTCATTGAGTTTTGCAACAAAGGCTCTTAGAGTCTTATTGACCTTGCACAGCTTCAGGCACTCCAGGATCCATGTGTGTGGCATTGAGGCATTGGCTTTCTTGTAATCAATCCAGGCAGTGCACAGGTTGGTCTGTCTGGTTCGACAGTCTTGAGCGACTGTTCTGTCTACCAGCAGCTGATGTTTTGCATCTGTTGGAGCCACTTCTCCAGTGTGGGGGTCACTGCCCCAAGTGCACTGATGACCACAGGCACCACTGTTGCCTTCACCTTCCAGGATTTCTCCAGCACCTCTTTGAGCCCTTGGTATTTCTCCAATTTCTTGTGTTCCTTTTTCTTGATGTTGCTATCACTTGGGATGGCTACATCTATCACAACGGCTTTCCTCTGCTGCTTATCTATGATCACAATGTCTGGTTGGTTGGCCATTACCATTTTGTAAGTCTGTATCTGGAAGTCCAACAGGATCTTGGCTTGGTCATTCTCCATCACCTTGGGAGGTGCTTCTAATTTTGACCTTGGGGGCTCTAGTTTGTACTCTGCACAGATGTTCCTGTACACTATACCAGCAACTTGGTTATGGCGTTCCATGAATGCTTTCCTGCCAGCATCTTATACCCTGCTATTAGGTGCTGAACTGTTTCAGGGCCCTCACTTCTCCAGCCCGAACAACATTCCAATGATATATATAAATATAAACTATGTGCATGTGTTTACTATTACCAATGAATTGAAATTATTTTCATGAATAATGACAGCTTGGATTGAATTACTTTGGATGTGATTTTTAGGAAGGGACAGGACTAGATAAGCTCTTTGCTTTACGCTGTTCCTTCTCAAACTGGTTGTTTTGATGACAACATGTGTATTTGCTTACCTGATCAAATTATTTGATGGACATGTGCAGTTGTTTGGTGTACATATATATATATTTTATTAATTTTTTTTGTTGTTTCCTTGTTTATTAAAAGATTAAATAACTATAATAGAAAATCTCAAAATTCTGAGTTTTGTCTCAGAAACTTGAACAAATATTGACCTGTGTTGTTTTTGTCAGTGGCCCTAGTCCTAATATCATTTCATTTTGTGTTTTTCTCCACAGTGGCGAGTTTGTTGTCCTCTCTTCTCTTCCTGTTGGACCACAGCCCATGGACACATTACTACAGCTTAGAAGACAGGTCAAAGAGCAGCCCAGAGTGGAGCAGCTCAGCGTGAGAGAGAGATGAAGGAGGCTAGAGACGCAAAATACGAGTCCCTTTTGTAAGTAGACCTCCTTTAAAATCTCTCCTTTTACTGTGAGGCTGTTTAACTACTGAACCTCTACAATACTTCAGAGTTACATAGATTATGATCCTTCCAGGCAATTTTAAAACTGCATCTGTTAGACTGTGTTTAATGATTGTTCAGAGCAGCTGTGATAGCAACTCTAGATTTTAAGCTCAATTAACTTTCTAGTTTTCTGACTAAAGATTCATTTATAATTAAATCTTTCTTTCAGGGACCTGCCGGTACCAGAGGCACCTGGTAAGAGAAACATTTTACTGTTGTAACAAACTGATAAGAAGTATATTTAGGTCGTGACACAATTTTTTTGTGTGTTACCATGGTTTAGTTAAACTTAAAAAGGTTACAAATTGAAAAAAAAAACACACATTTCCTGAGTAAATTATCTTTTTGAAGACCGATTCCATAATTTCTGGATTTGATCATTTTTGAGAGACTATTCAGAGGATAATGGTACAAATTGTGAGTGTGGTTAAACCATAAAAACTTTGTACCAAATACTTTAACTTGTTAAAAAAAATCCCTGTAAAACATGATTATCTCGTTTGACATAATCCTACTTGTGTCTTGTTTAACAATAAATAAAAATAAATGGACCACCACTGTTTATTATTACTACTATTACTATTATTACTAATTTTCTGAATTTCTGAGATTTTTTAAATTGTCAGTGTGGTGAAACCAACATTCAAGGACCCAATTTATTCATTTATGCAAGATCATCATGTTGCAGGAAATAATTTCACAAAGAAGGACCCCTGATTAACCTACTTTATTTCTCATTGATATCTTGATAATGTGTCACTTTTAGGGTATGTTCAGGTGTGCTTAGGGTCACATGTCAAAAACCTTTTACATACATGGACAAAATTGTTGGTAATCCCTCGGTTAATAAAAGAAAAACCCGCTGTGGTCACAGAAATAACTTTAACCTGACAAAAGTAATGCTAAATAGAAAATTCAAGAAAAATGAATCAATGATAATTAGACATTACTTTTGAACTGTGTTTCAACAGAATTATTTAAAATAATAAACTCATGAAACTGGCCTGGACAAAAATGATGGTACCCTGAACTTAATATTTTATTGCACAACTTTCTGAGTCAATCATCCAATCAAATGATTTCTGTAAATGTCAGTGAGTCTTCTGCACCCCCAGCAGGTATTTAGTGGAGCAAACTGTTCCACCTGTCTAAGATTTGAGGGGTGTCTTCCCCAGACTACATGTTTCAGCTCTGTAGGATTTAGATCAGGGATCACAAAAGGCCACTTCAGAATAGTCCACTGATTTGATCTGAGCTATTCTTGGGTGTTTTTAGCTGTGTTTCGGGTCATTATCCTGTTGGAGGTACAGTGTCCTTTACTTTCTATGCTTCATTTTTGCTTAGGTGAACATAAAGCTGATGTGACATGTCAAAGAGTTCCAATTTGGCTCGTCTGTCCAAAGGGCAGTCCTCCAGAAGCTTTGTGACTTGTCAACATGAAGTTTGGCAAAATCCAGTCTGGCATTTTTATGATTTGTTTTCAACAATGGTGTCTTCCTTGGTTGTCTCCCATGAAGTCCGCTTTGGCTCAAACATAGAGGAATGATGCTATCTGATACTGATGTACCTTGACTTTAGAGTTCACCTAGAATGTCTTAAGAGGTTGTACTGGACTCTTGTTACTATCCATCTCTTCAGTTTGTCATTAATTTTCCTCCTGAGGTTGTCTACAGTTCTGTGGACCTTGAACTTCTGATTAATCTGTGTAGCTGTAGTCACAGGAACATCAAGCTGTTTGGAGATGATCTGATAGCCTTTACCTTTAACATGCTTGTCTATAATTTCTTTCTAACCTCCTGAGACAGCTCTCTCCTTAGCTTTCTGTGGTCCATGTTCAGTGTGGTACGCACCATGATAGCAAACAGCACAGTGACCACTTTTCACCCTTTGAATAGGCAGACTGACTGATTACAAGTTTGTAGACACCTGTGATGCTAATTAGAGGACACACCTTGATTGAATATGTCCTTATAGTCACATTGGGTATTTTATTGCAATAAAAGCACTTTCTGATTTTCATTGGTTAATTTCATTTTGTTTTTATTCATTGTTACACTTGTCAGATTCAAATTATTTCTGGGAATATTGAGAGTTTTTTTTTCATTAACCGAGGGGTACCAACAAGTTTTTCCATGTATGTACAAATCATAAAAGTAAAAAAAGGTAATTATTTTTTTTTTAAGTGTTTTAAATCTTCACATCAAGGCCATGTGCTTACACAGGTGTCAGTCATAATGCCTAAATATAAATTTAATTGAAATGTCAAATGGTGAAACCAGACTGGTTAAACCAATGCATCACTTTGTTTTTCATGAGTAGAGCAAATTTACGTTCTCCATCTTCTTCATCTGTTAACTTCTCCAAGCTATAACATTGTAAGAGTTCTTTTTTGTGTCTTCAGGGCCTTTGAAAAAGTTCTTTGTTCACTTGGCTGGAAAAACCCTGGGGGCTCATGAAGACTGGGTCTCAAAATTTAAGAGCATCAGGCAATCTGAGGTGAAGTCTCTTAAAAAATGCGATTACATCCTGCTGTTCTGTCCCATTGTGTCACGAGTTGGTACAGACATTGGTGAGGCTCTGGAAAACACACCAGGTAGGCAATGGATCCAGAAGAAATGTCAGTCCTTGTTGATAATTTAAAGAAGACATATCATGCTTGTTTCTCCTTTTCACCATGCCAGACTAGGATGCCTGTAAAGCATTTCTGCCCTCAGTACAAGTCATTTAGTTCCTTCATTGCCCCACAATAGCGTTCTCAAAATCCTCATTTTAGGCCATTATGAAGCCCACGTTGAAACACTTGGATCTGAGGATGACCTACAGTTACCTCGCAACGTCACAGCCCTTTGTGCTCTGATTGGTCAGTTCTATCGGGGGTAGAGCCAGCCTGTCCTTCTTCTTCTATTGTATTTTCCGGCAGGCTCAATGCAGCGACCGCATATTGAGTCCCCCTACTGGCCAGAGCTGGTAATGAGTGAATGTGAGCTAGGGACCTATATACCCCTTCTGGTGGATGTGTTCCTCGGTGACGGTTTTGTGGCTAACGGACATCACAGAGGAGGAGCTGTTTTATCAGATTACTCCAATAAAAAGAAAGGTACCTCGTGATGTCACGACGTTTGAAATCTCGCGGACATCTAGCAATGACCTATTTTCAGAGGCCTCAAATCTCGTTCTAGGATATCAGAAAAAATACAATATCTCATTTTTTGAAAATTAAGGGGGTGTAAGGTCTTGTTTTCAAATTAATTATATTATATGTAAGTATTAAATCATGCATCAGCATGATATGTCTCCTTTAAGGAAAAAAATCAAGCTAAGTAAAAGAGGGTTAGAGCCACTGTAAAATAAATTACTGGTTGAATTTCTGCTAGAGTTTGAGAGTAGGAAAAAAAACTGCTATATAAGAGAATTCTGAGATTAAAATAAGCATTCTGAGATTGAGTTAAAAAATTCTGAAAAAAAATAGTTGTCTTAAATAAAGTTTGTATTGTCAGGAGAGAAAGCAAATTTAAGGAAAAAAAACAACTAAGTATCATTGCTAAGATTTAAGTCGAGATTCTAAGAAAATAAATACGTCTGAGAAAAAAATCAGAATTCTGACTAATCTAAGAATTATATCTTTATTTCCATCCAGCCTTTACCTACACTGCTTATACTTTATGAGGTGAAGGGTTTGGTGCCTATCTCAGCTGTCATGGGGCAAGAGTCACCTTGTTTGTTGTTTGGAAGGAGTTACTTTCAAGTGAAGATGTAAATGGCATAACCAACAGCCTGACATCAAAACTCACTGAGTTCATGGCAACCCTCTCATGAAGAGTCTGACTAAGAAAAAGGAAAATCACCTCATTACCATGGTTCTCAGCAGAATGTATCAAACTAGTGAAGGAAAGTAAAATGCCTACTCAAATATCCTTACAATCTTTGTACATCAATGGCCTTCCAGGTGCTTGTTTGAATGTTCATTTCCAAATGATGCTGTAATCTTGCCCAAGCAAAAACACAAAAAAAGCGGCCAAGATACAGTATGTCGGCATTGACACATGTTCTAAATAGCTGACCAAATTATGTCTCCCTCTAAAAACCAAGCAAAATGTGCATGATGTTCTCCAAGCCGCCTGAGAAGATCTCATGTTCTAATATGTTTCTGAAATTGAGGAATTACTGCTAGGAAATTAAGTACTTGGGTGTCATTTTGGATTTTTCTATTTCTTTTAACAACCACATCAAAAAAGTAACTAATATTTTAAAATTCAACCTCATTCAAACATGAGAATTCAAACAAATAAATTCTCTGACTGTCAGTGTTGCATTTAAGATCCTGCACTCAATAATATTTTCACACATTGATTATTGCATAACTGCCTGGTCTCCTACAGGGGTAACATTTCTCAAAACTGTTGAATGTCTGTACAAAAAAGTGCTAAAAGTATTAGATAAAAAACCTCTCTCACATCACTACTATAACATCCTCCTTTAGTACAAAATACAGTATCAAACTTTGACAAATTGTAGAAATGGCTGTTTGTTTTATAAAGTTTATCAAGCAGAAAGTAACCACAGGATTGCCAAGCTGAGTCACAAGAACCACCAGTCAAGGTGACTGTGACCTCAGATGAACCAGCTTTGGTCAAAATGTTCTGTTGCTCAAAGGTAGCACATTATGAAACAGTTAACCACTATAACTCAGTGAATGCTCCAGCTTTAAGGGTCATCTGAAGGTTTGGCTCAGAACAAACCAGACCTGTGACCATTTACAAACATTTGGGCTCTAATTCCGTAGACCAGGCGCAAGTGCGGGCGCACCTGCCCTGCGCCGGCCTTCGCCGTGCGGACAGAGTGTGACCAGTGCACTTTGCAAGTTTCCTGCAGTGCCAAGAGAGGTGCACTCAAGGCGCAGAGGAGCGCAGAGGAGGAACAATACTTGTAAGAAGATTTTATAGTTTAACAATACTTGGTCCTTCAGTACTTGTTTAACTTTAAACCAGCGAGAAATTTAAAGTACAATAACATTTAAAAAAGAAAGCATTGAACTTCTGGGACATTTATGATATAAACTAAAAAAGAGTCACTCTGTATCTGGTCTTCTTGTTTATGAAAACTAAAGATAGGTTATAGTAAAGGTAGAACAACTTTTTAACAAGTTGTAAACAGATAACTGTGAGAGAAAAGCAACAAAAACACTAAGGTAACATTCTTTTCATAGGCATTTTTCTTTTTCTTTGCAGTTTTCAAACAAAATAAAATGGTGTACAACACTTTCCTGCAAAATAAAAAAAACAACCTTTTTTAAAATGTAAATATATAGATTATTAATGAACTCTTTGTCACATTTGCCTTTCAGTCCTCATTAGTTTACCAGAAGCAGGTTTTACTTCAGGTAGAACCACTTTTTATTGTAAACATGAGGTAATGTGAGTAGGGAAATCAAAATATATTGTGGTACACTGCACATATTTCACAAACTTCTTTAAACAGACTGATTAAAGTCCCCAGCTACGATGAAATCTCCCCTGGATAGGTCTGCTGATGATGACGTAGGGCTCTGAGGAGCTATGCTAACGCAAGCATAGTTAGCTCGCTAGCTAGCTAGTTAGCTTAGCTGCCGTGTTGAGAACAAGCAAATGAAGCCAGATTTCCATCATAATCACAATAGAACAGTCACGGCTAAACTGATCCCCTGCCATCAGAGGGTCCAATTCATCAGTATTAACAACGACAGAGGAGGTGTCGGTCAGGAAAACTGTTTGGCAGTGCCCAGTCTGTCTGTGAGGCTGATCCATAGTCGAACGAGTCATCCATACACACAGCATCTGCAGAAAGCTCAGAGCTGCCATCAGCACTCATCAGCTTCTTCCACAACGTCATCATTTTGCGAGGCTTGGACACCGAACAGCGTTTACTGTTTTTTGAGAAATTAAGAATATACCGGTGTTACAGATGCATAAAAACTGGTGTGCCTACTAGGGCTGCCACAAAAAACTATTTTTTGACATTAGTCAAAACATCATGCATGGATTGCAGCTCTCCACACCAGTATGCTGCTGCTCTTGTATAACGATCATTAGCCTCCAGCTTGAAGTGTGTAAGGTAGGCCTATGCGCTACCTTAAAATACAGACATTAAGGAGGTAGTTCATTCAACTTTTAATGAACTTTACAGCTGTTATAATGTTACAGCAAACACATAGCGTGTTCTAAGGTTAATGAAATCAAGATTGTTTATCTTAACCTTCTCTGCTGACAAAGGTGACCAGATTTCTGAAAAGAAATCCAGAGACATTTACAACTCAACGATAAAAATTACTGGAAAGTTTAAAAGATCAAATTAAGAAATCGGGACAGTTACATATGTACATTGTTCTACCTACATAGGACATAAAGTATTAAATATACAAAGTGTCTGGATACAAAAACTAAAAGCAAATCTTTTAAAGATTGTATACACCTTAACTGAGTAATTGCAAGTGGGATTTAGTAATTGTACATGGGTATACTTCTACACTGTAGTTGCACATTGTTAGAGGATTGCACATTATTTGCACATAAATTGCACATTGTAGTTGCATATTTTTAGATAAACTGCACAGTAATTGCACATTGGGAGTGAACAGTTTGTGGTGGCTGGGAGCAGTGCTGGTTGTCTAACAGTCGCAGGCAGGAGGGACCTACAGTAACGCTCCTTCTCACATTTTGGGTGACGCAGCCTGTCACTGAAGGAGATGCACAGGGCTGTCAGGGTGTCCTGCAGGGGGTGGGAGTCTCTCTCCAGCATTGATCCTTAGGGTTTAATATGCTGTCTGTCCACCCTTTGCAGCTATAACAGCTTCAACTCTTCTGGGAACGCTGTCCACAAGGTTTAGGAGTGTTTATGGTAATTTTTGACCATTGTTCCAGATGAGCATTTGTGAGGTCACACACCAAGGTGTTCTATTCACATCGGACTCTGTCATCCATGTCTTTATGGGCCTGCTTTGTGAACTGGTGCACAGTCATGTTGGAAAGAGGAAGGGGCCAGTTCAACACTGTTCCAACAAAGTATGGAGCATGGAATTGTCCAAAATGTCTTGGTGTGCTGAAACATTCAGAGTTCCTTTCACTGGAACTGAGGGGCCAAGCCCAGCTCCTGAAAAACACCCCAACACCATAACCCCCCTTCCACCAGACTTTACACCACTGCATCATCATCTTTGCACTCCACTTGCACTTGTTGCTCGGCCATGGAAACCCATTCATATAACTCATATAAATATACTACATATATATATATATATATATATATATATATATATATATATATATATATATATATAAGAGGTGCAACGATACACAAAAAATCATGGTTCGGTTCGATACATTTCTGTCACGGTTTGATACATTTTCGATACAAAATATGAGAAATTTCAATGCCTTTTTTACTTGTGGTTTATTAAAATAATCAACATTTGTTTTAACACAGAGTATATCTTCATTCAATGGAATTAAATGTAACTCTTGCAGCTAAACCAGGCACATTCTTCGGAGCATACTTAGAATCATAAAAAACAAAGTCATCACTTAGACTTTACTTCCTTTATTGTCATTACGCAAATTACACAGCAGTGCACTTGGAATGAAATTTCATTTCATTGGCTTCCTGGATTGTAACAACACACAGTGATATTGTTAATGAATAAGTGTATAAAACTATGAATATTATTAGGGCCAGAATAAATAGTATAAAAAATAAATATGAATACAAGGGCTATGCAAGAAACATCGATTAACACTGTCAGTTAAAAGTGACCTATAACTACTGGCAAGTATTTATGTGGATTGAAGTGTATTGCACTTAGAGATCAAAAAACAGTCATTATATACCATGTAAAAGTAAGAATAAGTAAAAATTAAATGATCTAATAGAGAAGTCGCCCATCTTATGTGGTGCATTCCTAGCAGCAGAGAAAATATTACAAAGAATGAGCTATAAGTGTATCAAGTGTTGATATCCACAACAGAAAAGGGTCTCATGTCAACATCAATAGAAGTAGCTATGGCCTGGTCCATTTCCTTTGTCCTCTTTGTATCATGTGCTAATGGCTGTCTAAATGACCCAGGTAAAGTCTGTAGCATGTGTGCTGCTTGTTGTTTCTGTTTGGTTCCACTTATTTTAACTCCGGGATGATGTCGGCGTTTGTTGTTTTCCACGGACGTAGTTTAGCATCGTATTGCACTTCCGACATACTGTTGTGTTTTTGTCCAAGACACGCTTACCATCCGGGTCATACTTAACACGGAAGCCAAAGTAGTCCCAAACGCCAGATCTGAATGATAGTGGAGGGTCTTCAGTTTCAGCTGAAAGTAAAGCACTCTCCATGTAGCAGCGCCCTAGCGTATGTAGCTTCTTCTGTCTCAGCAGCTTGGCGGAGTAATCAAACGCAGATTCACTGAACTTTCAGTGCACAGCGCCTCGTCAGAAATTAATCAAATAAATAAATACAAAATAGCGCATTGTTTGGTTCAAAGGCATATCGAACCGTGGCCACTGTATCGAACGTTTCAATATATATATATATATATATATATATATATATATATATATATATATATATATATGTATATATATATATATATATATATATATATATATATATATATATATATATATATATGTGTGTGTGTGTGTGTGTGTGTATATTATATATACATTACTGAGTTATAAATGATATATATATTATTTATAACTCAATTATCTCTAAACAGCCTGTCTGACCTTGATTTTTGTAGCCAAATAGACATAGTTTTGATGCTGGTCCTTTATAGCTATTTTTGAAACAGAAACAGCTTAATCAGAATTACATTTAATTCTGGACTTAATTTGTTTCTGATGGTCACATCATTTTGCCTCTTTTTACAGTCAATTTACATTTGTGTTTAGAGTGGAAGAAAATAATTTGTGTACATTTTGAGCTGAATTTTTATTGGTGGTAGAGTGAGCATCAGATCCCTTCTGGGCTTGGAGGCACAACAAGCCAGAATGACAAACTATACTTTTGGAACTAGCCCAAAAAAATTGCAACCCACAACCACCAAAATTTATTAGCAACTTTTCGACAAAAGAAGACCAAATCACTTATAATAAGCAGACCTGGCAACTTTGGTTCCTGTGTAGTCGTGCATGCACCACATAGGTGAGTGTGTTTTGGGGTGTGTTGGGTTGATTCCTGTGGGTGTAACCAGGAAACTGGAGGTGAAGAAAGGACAAACTACCAGCCACACTTGTGTCTTGCTTTGTTGTGGGGAGCTGGGTGATAATAATTTGGGATTTACACAGACAGAAAAGCAAGCCAAAAGTCGCTGATGATAAGTAGATTTGGCAACACTGCGTGCAACATTCTCCTTCACACTGTCTGCTTCCTATGCGGCTATTGTAACCTTTTTTCTAGTAGACATGCAATAGTAAAACACTGAAATTGGGCACATTTTCGAGGACAGCCTTAACTGGGACTGGGACAGTCCCCGGAAATTGGGGACATCTGGTCATGATGCTGTTGACACTGATGTTAGCAGCTAAATAGTCAATTAGCTTATAGAGATAACTGACCCTTTTCATCAGAATTTGAATCAGCCACTAAAAACCTCATTTCAGATGCTTATGCATCAATGTCATACTGCCATGGAAGGTAAGTTCTGCCTTGCAGATTTTGCATTGCACATTCTTCTGTTTTGTTTTGGTAAAATGCCTGTGGCTGCCCATGATACTCTTTAAGTTATGACAGTTGACTGGTTGACTGATTTACGTGTGTGTCAAGGACAGGGAGGCAGACAATACAGCAGAAGGTTCAATGGCAGTTTTAAAAAAAGACAAACGCTGACATCGGCTATTTAATTAGTTGTTGACAATTTTGATGCACAACTTGTGCAATACAACTGTTGAGGGCAAGTGTGCAATTATTCACTAACACATTTATTATGATGTGCAATATATAAGCACTTTAACACTGCATTTTGCATATTAAACAACTCATGCAATTTAACCCTGAGGGTTTTTTTGTTATGGTTTGTCTGGAGCATATCATTTGTGTTGAATGGGTTTCCTGTAATTCAGAGTAAATTTCATCTTATGTTAATCTGCCATCCTGCTTCTGCCTGTTACTGTTGCAGGTATGTACAACCTGCTGGGAAATACAGATAGAAATTAGCCTGTGGCTATAATCTGGCTCATTAACATGTCAGTATTCATTAATGTGCACTGTCTTCTATTTAATAAATAAAATAACATCCTGAACTGGTGCCAGCCAACTTAAGGGCTACATTAAAGACAGACAACCATTCCTACTCATACTCATACCTTAGGGCAATTTGGAGTCACCAGTTAACCTAATGAGCATGTTTTTGGAAGCCAGAGTACCAGGGAGAACCTACACATGCACAGGGAGAACATGCAAACTCCATACAGAAAGATCCTGACTGACATGGGAATTGAACCAACAACCTTCTTGCTGTGAAGAACGAGCACTACCTGCTGCCCTGCAGTGCTGCCCTACTGTGCTGCCCCATGACTTTATAATACATTTTTAAATTCTGTCTCTAATTCTAACTTTGTCAAGCTTCTGACTTTTTTATGGACTTTAAATTTTGAACCTCCATGTTTTTTTGCAGTGGGCACAGTCTTTTCCTGTTTATATCAGATTCTCAAATTCTTGTTCTTAAATACATAAGCCCAAATTCCAGAAACGACTGGAAAATGAATGGCTTATATGTGCTACAGAAAATGATTTCCATTCCCCTTTCTTTAATTCGTCCTTGCTTACAGGTGGGAAAAAGATCATTCTTATTGTGATGCATCCCACCTTCGATCCCAAATACATCACAGCTGATAGCAAAGGACTGGTGGTGAACAGGAACGTCCTCCTGGTTGTAGACTGTCTGTTCCATGAGGGGCGCCTCCTGAACAGTAGCTCCAATGATCGTGCATGGTCTGAAATCAAAAGTTATTTTGGAGATACCAAAGAGGTAAAACTATAACGTAACTGCTGTATATCAGCCCAGTACACTAATACACTCGTGTTTCTAAATGTGAGGAACATAAATTCTTCTCAGCCTCTGTAATTGTTTCTAACACTTTTTTCTTTCTCTTGTAGAGCCAGGTCTCTCTATGGAGCCGCACCAAAGACTGTAAGTATGAAAAATAATTATGAACTTAAGAACGCTGTCTTTTTTTCCCAACATTAATTAAAAAATCCATAAAATCATTCATACCATGCCATCTTAGTGGGGGTTGTGAGGGTAGCATCCTAAGAAGGGTAGCCTTGACCTCTCTCTTCCTGAGGTGTTCCCAGACCAACTAAGAGACAAAGTCCCAGAGCACGTCCTGGGTCTTCCTCAAGGTCTCCTACTAGTGGGACGTGCCCTGAACACCTCACCAGGGAGGTGTTCAGTTCCTCTCAACACAGAGAAGCAGAGACTCTACTCTGAGCCCCTCCTGGATGACCAAGTTTCCCAGCCTATCTCTAAGAGAGGACCTGGACACCCTGTGGAGGAAACTCATTTCGACCGTTTGTACCTGCGATCTTGTTCTTTCGGTCATGACAAACAACTGGTGACCATAGGTGGGAATAGGACTGAAGATCAAGTGGTAAATAGAGACCATGATGTACCTGTGCAGAGTCTGTCTCACCACCAACACTGCACTAGTCCGTATGTCAGTCTCCTGCTCCATCCTTTCCTCCACTCATGAACAAGACTCCATGGCATTTGAACTCCTCCACTTAGAGCAGATTCTTTTCCCTAACCTGGAAAGGGCACTACATCTTTTTCAGGTCATGGACCATTAACTCAGATATGGAGGTGCTAATTCTTATTCCAGCTGCTTCACACTCAGCTGTAAACCAATCCAGTGAGAGCTGCAAATCCTGGTCCGATGAGGCCAACAGGACCACATTGTCTGCACAAAGCAGCAACTTAATATAGAGGTTACCAAAACAGACCCCTCAACACCCTGGCTTTCCTAGAGATTCTGTCCATTCAAGTAATGAACAGAATCAGTGACAAATGGCAGCCCTAGCCGAGTCCAACCCTCACTGGAAATGAGTCAGATTTACTCCCGGCAATACAGACCAGGCTTTGGTACCTGTCGTACAGGGAGCGGTTGGCTGGTATCAGGGAGTCCGCTACCCTATATTCCCAGAGCACCCCCACAGGACTCCACAAGGGACAGGGTCAAATGCCTTCTCCAAGTCCAGAAAGCACACGTAGACTGGTTTGGCAAAATCCCATGCAACCTTGAGGAAACCTACACAGGGTAAAGACCTGGTTCACAGTTCCACGACCAGGAAGAAAAACCACATTGCTCCCCCTGAATCTGAGGTTTGACTATCAGGTGGTCCTTCCTCTCCAGTACCCCTGAATAGACCTTACCTGGGAGGCTGAGAAGTGTGATCCCCTGTAGTTGGAGCACACCCTCGGTTTGTCAATCCATGGGCACTGTCCTTGATGTCCATGTGATTCTGCTGAGTTGTGTCAACAATGACAGCCCTACAACACCCAGGGCATTGAGAAACTCTGGGCAGATCTCACCCAACCCTGGAGCCCTGCCACTAAGGAGCTTTTTGACCACTTTAGTGACCTTAACCTCAGAGATGGGAGAACCGCAGATTCCCCCAGCCCCGCTTTCTCACTGGAAGACGCGCTGGTGGGATTGAGGAGGTCTTGGAAATATTCCTTCTACGGATCTTCATCATCCCAAGTTCTGGTCGGCAGTGCACCATTGCCACTATAAACAGTGTTGACAGCACACTACTTCCCCCTTCTGAAATGCCAGATGGTCCAGAATCTCGTCAAAACGGTCTGGAGGTTCTTCTCCACGGCCTCACCCAACTCCTCCCATGCCTTGGCAACCACCAAAGGCACATTCTGCTTGGTACCTGTCAGCTGCCAGACAGGTATATGCAGCTATCATTTGTGCTGGTTCAGTCCTTCATCAGTGCACACTCTAGTGTTGGGTTGGACACTGTTTTGCCTTGAGCTTTGTGTCCTTGCAGGAGTGACACCCCTTGACCCACCTTGATTATTTGAGTTGGCTTCACATCATTTTCACCATTCTTTTCTGAATTCACCTTCCTCTGTAAACCCCAGAGAAGGTTGTGCATGAAAGTCTGAGATCAGCAGTTTCTGAAATACTCAGACCAGTCCGTCTGCTACCAACAACCATGTCAACACATTAAGAATACCTTCAGTTGCCTTTTTTCCTCAATCTGATGCTGGGCTTGAACTTCAGCAGATCTTCCTCATCATATCTAAATACCTAAATGAACTGTAGTTACCCAGGCAGATATTAATAATGTCATAGATATTATAATGTGTTTGAAAGTCTTCGTTGCTTGTCCATTACTCCATGTGCTTTTTTTGGACCACATGATATCAGAACTAATATCCCAAACTGTCCTGTTATAAAAACATAGGTGCTGCCAGAGCAAAAGATGGCTGTGTTAAACAAATATAATTCATTTAGTGACTGCAATATTGTGTTTACATATTTTCTCCTTCAACACTCTGACCTTTATACTCAGGTGTTACAAGCCAATTTTAAGGATGGATCAAGCTGTCAAAGTACAACATCTTGAACTATTTTTTTCTCTATTTCAGGCGTCATCAAAAATCCAAAGATTTCTTGGGTCATCGGCATTGTTATTGTTGCAGTGGTGATATTTGTCCCTGTCCTTTATCACGTTTTGCACAAACAACAGTAGTGAGGACTGTCACCAGCATAGAGTGTTTGATCTGTTGTGTACTAAAATCAAGTTTACTGATGATGTTAGAATTAAGCATGGATAAATCACATACTGACAATGGAATACTACTCAGTATACCCTTTGTTGGCCCTCTGTAAATGTCAGAGAAAATTGTGCATGAAAATCTCAGTAGTTCCAACAATACATAGGGGAAAGCAGGGGTAAACCGTGTTATTGATCCCATATTTGTATTGATATACAGATATTGAAATTGTACCCATATCTACAGTCAATGGATCAGCTGAGATATCAACCATGCTGCTTCACCTTATCATTTCGGCATGTGTTCATTTAATCAAAAGTGTCCTGTTGCCTCCTTCACCGAGGAGGTCATGTCCATGCTGCTGTTTGTCCTTTTCTCTGTCTGTAAGCAAGCTAACTCAGAAAGTTCAAAATAAATTTTGGTGAAAATTTCAGGGAATATTACTGTGTTGTTTGTCAAACTCCCTAGTTCCTTTATTAGCACTCATATTTATGGATACATGGGCCTCCGGTAACTCCACTTCAAAAAGCTGAACTAACCCTTCAAGGACAAAGAGGCAGGTTCTGCCTTTACAATCACTTTCATTGGGATGATGTCTAGATGGATAAATAATAATAATAATAATAATAAACTTTATTTATATAGCACTTTTCAAAACAAATGTTACAAAGTGCTTTACATAATAAAGGACAGCTTATGGCCACTTTATTAGGTACAAACACTGAGTGACCCCAGTGCACTGACTGTGTGTTTAGGCTCTGACCCTGTGCAGACGGCCCAGGTTCAAGTCCAGTCTGGGTCCATCTCCTGTGTCTCTACCCCTGTTTCCCACCAATTTCTGATCCTATCCAGTGTTCCCCTACACTATCAGTGATGACTAAAGTCCAGAAAACAGAATAAAAAGGTATTCAAGAATGGATATTTCTGTCAGCTGTTAGCTCTAGAGCCCCGCTCACTTCTTCACTTCCTCTTTGAACCTTTGACTTCCATCCACCTTAGACATGAGGTTCCTCTGAAAATGGGATGTCACATCTCGAGAGGCCTTTAACACATTTACACTTGTAGCATCTCAATTGGCTAACCTCTAGCGGCGTGTTCCCACCGAAAGCATCGCAAATTTTTCACGCATTGATATTACATACAAAGTCAATGTAAAGATGCAAATTGACGCTGCATTGGGGCGTGCATAGAGCGGCGTCAAGCGGTGAGCAGCGAGCATTTCCAGCAAAAAAAAACGCTTGCCACTCACCACTCGACGCTTGACGCTCGAGTTGAAATAATTGAACTTTTCGAGCGAGCGAGTGTGTTGACGCGCCGGGGCAGCCAATCAGCGGTTTTGGTGCACTCAGCAACAATGGAGGAAAAACTGATTATTGCGGACGCTGCTCACCCAGAGCTTTACGATGTGTCCTGTCCTTTATATAAGGACAGGCGGAGGAGGGACCAGGCCTGGGTGAGCATCAGCCAGGAACTTGGAGAACCAAGTAAGTTTTTTTTCTGTCTTTCTCGTATTAATCACTTTTTTTCAGTCTGTTGAACAGTTGAAGTTATAACTGCATAACCCCAACATGGCTGGCTTTACTCACATAACTTCACCTGTCTTGTCCATTCAACAATTAACTAAGGCAGCTATTTAAAATTAATTGATTTACGTGCATTATGTTTTTACAGTTGAAAGGTGTAAAACAAAGTGAAAGAGCCTCAGGGACACATACCTCAAAGAGAAAAAAAAGCTCCCCAAGAGTGGGGCAGCAGCAGGGACAGGAAGAAAATGGAAGTACCTGGGGGTCCTTTCTTTCCTCGACCCCTTTATTGCCCCACGGGCTACAAGCGGGAACATGGAGCAGGGGGTCGAGGAGGATTGGACCCCCAAGAGTAGGGAGTCGGAGGAAGGAGAGACAGCAGGCCCATCCCAGAGAGGTTTGTTTAAAAAATACACCATTATGTAGGAGGATGCCTGCTGTCAGACTCAGCAAATGTATTTATTTTTCACAGCCTCAACTAATGAACATTTAAAGAAAAAAAAACTGTGGAGACTTGATATTACTGTGACTGAACTGTTTGATTTGAGTGTATTTTTATGTGTTTGTAAAATTCATACATTTTTGTCATAAATGCAGAAGAAGAATTTCCTTATGAAGGAGCCTGCTGTCTCTACAACGGCCCCACCAACTTCCCCGGCTCCACCAACTTCCCCGACTCCTGGCCCTTCTTCGTCTGCCCCTGCTGCTGCCCCTGGTTCATTGGTGACACCTCGGATGGTATGTACATGACAAATTTTGGCCTTTTTTTTTTACATAAGGTGTACAGTTTTTGCATCATAACACACACACATTGATTTTATGCATTGTGTTTCTTGAGGGAGCAGCCTCATCCTCATGCACCACAACCTGTCCGCTCCGAGGATCAATTATTCGTCGATAGCCTTGCTCCTTCCCTGGAGAAATTGGAGCCCCAAGGGAAGGCCCATGTAAAATTTCAAATTCATAAAATTATTTATGAAGCTAGCACAGATGTGCTGAATGTGGAACCAGCCGAGTAGCTTATTAGCTCGTGGGGTATCAATCTCTGCAGGGGATGGGCTGGCTATCAAGGAATAGTGGCTCCAAGTATGTGTCCCTGAGGCTCTTCTGTTTTTTTTATTCTGTTTTTATTATTAAAGAATTGTAGTTTTTTAATATGATTATGGATATATTTAACACTAATTTTTTAATAAATGTATTAATTGCATTGCTTTTGCTGTCTTTTATCATATCTCTACAGACAATTATCAGACTAAAGATTTATTATATAGGTAAATATATTTATAAAAAAGTCTATGACCATTTGAATTTAATTTCCAAAACTGCCAAGGGTCAGAGGTTCAACCTGGATCTGTCATAAAAACACAACAAATTTAATAAAAAGCAGAAACAGTATGGCTGCTTCTGCAAAATGTGCCTTTAAAGTGAGTTCTAGCCTACATTACAGATGCAGGAGATGCAGAAGCTGTTTGACTATTCCTTTTTATTGATACCTGTGATTTCCTGGATGAAAAGGGGAGAGCTGGAGATGCTGAGTGGGTCTCTTAGAAAGAGGAGTTGATGCAGATGACGATGGGACACACAGAAGAAGAATCCTGACCATTGCTGCTGTGCAGAAGACGGCAATGAGGAGGGTTGTGATGTTTTAAAAATGAGAGCTGACATCAAGAACATAACAGAACTTGTAGTGTGTCTCAAATCGCATACTTCCATACTCAAACACTCAAAATTTTGAGTATACTGCGTCAAAATGAAAAACAGTATGCATAGTGTGCGAAAAATGAGTATGCAAAAGTACCCGGATGATGTACTCAAATCGGCCCGGATTTTGAGTATGCAGCTGTGGACACTCAACGTACTCATTTCCTCCAGTGACGATGGCAGCAGTGAGCTGTGGCTCTGGACTGACTACAGAGGATGTGACTGCGCTGTTCAAATGTAAGTTATAAACACGTGTTGTTTCCACCAAGCACCATAAGCTGTTGTCCTTTTGAGTGCATTTTTTGTGTTCGTTGTTTTTTTTTTGTTTGTTTTGTGCCACGAATGGTCGGCTATCAGTTATGCTAACGCTAGTTGGACTAGCAGCTATCTCGAATGCTAACGCTAGTTGGGCTAACAGCTGCCGGGGTCCGAGCATTACCCTGAATAATTGGGTAAATAAAAATAACCAGCGGGCTATATCCTGCACAGGGACTATATGATCAGAAGCACCACTCAGACATTTCTGTTTATTGGTGTATTTTAATTGTCACGGCGCCCCTCGTAGCTCTCGGCTGCCTCAGTCAGCTGCACTGATACCTGTAAACACAGGTATCTGTATAACACCCATACCTGTAACTCTACACCGCTGTTTGTGATGTGGTTAATATGGGATTAATGTTCTCTTTCCCTGTAGAGGATACTGATGTTAGAAGTGTGGGGAGAGCTTTATCAGTCATAAATACTCGCTAGATACGGCAGCTATTAGCTCCCTTTAGCTTGGCAGATAGCCTGTGAATAAAGCCAGTATCCGCTACGGAGGTTTATCCGCAGCATGTCATGTCATTACTGTCATGTTTCCCCTTCGATGTCTGTAAGGTTACATGTTTTGCTCTTTCTAGGGACTGATGAGTAAACCAGGGGCCTGGTAGCCTGGAGGGTTTCTGCCTGTTCACGTGGAGGCATAATGCCACAGGTACCTGCTATGAGTAAGTGAAAGCTCAGGTTATAATACAACACTATTGTTATGGTTTGTATTTAACTTTTTGAATAACATCCTGTAGGGGTTTCATTGCAGAAAGGGGGCTGGAGGGGAAATTCACCCCAGCCCTTGTCAGTAAAAACAGGGGAAAATTTTGGTTGGTTTGCTCTGATGTGATCAACAAGTGGATTCTGTATGATGTGAGTGTACAGTCATAATTACATAATTCTGTTTTTCAGTACTGTCTTGTCCTTCCTGCACAGGACCTGAAATGCCCAAAACCCAAAGATGGACTTCCACCTGGTCTTTGGGGTACCAAAAGCTCTCTCCACCACACATCTGGCTCTGGACGGGTGACCATTAAATTGCTGGTTTTCGAGAGGCTGTCCGTGTGGGGGGGTGATGAGGGCACTGCTTGAGGCAGGGGTAGCCCCCATCACCAAGGATGCAGAAGCCTGGCAGAGGATACTTCTGCTTCAGGTCAATGGGGCTGTGCTTCAGCACCCTCGTGTTGTGTGCTGACCTAGGAAGCCCACAAAAATGTCCTGAAATTTTGTGATCACACACAGCCTGAAACTGAACTGAATACAAAAATTTAATGTGCAGGTAACATGCTGCATGCTGGGCTGATAGCTTCACCCCCACATGGCAGCCATCAATGCTGCCAACAACCTTTCTGGATGCTGCTGATCCAGCCAACCAGGTGAAACCTGCACCCAGTTGAAGTCGGTCCTCTGCTGATGGTCCCTTTGGATGCCGAGGGGAACCATCAGACCCCCAAAGGACTCCCTGGTGAGGTGAAGTCTGGCGGCAGGTCACTCTCCCCATCGAAGAACATCGGCAGGAGTGGCACTAAGCTTACAGTGCAGCCTGGGGTTTGGAGGCTGGGGAAATGCAGCACTAATGTCTTTAAATAAAATAAAATTAATATTAATGGTGGTGTGTTTGTTCTATTCTTTGTGGTACATTTAACATGCTGATCTAACACTGATGTTTTAATATTAACCCTTTACTACCAGCTCAACTGCAGAGAATAAGACATAAAGCTATCTATATCTATATATTTCATAAAATTATATTCTATTTCTCATATATATATATATAAGTATATATATATATATATATGTGTGTGTGTTTGTATATATGTATATGTATATATATATTTATGTATATATATATATATACATAGACATATATATACACATATATATACACACACACACACATATATATATGTATATATGTATATATATATATATATGTGTGTGTGTGTTTGTATATATATATATGTATATGTATATATATATGTATGTGTATATACATAGACATATATATATATATACACATATATATATATATACACACACACACACACATATATATATGTATATATATGTATATATGTATATATATATGTATACATATGTATATATATATATGTATATATATATGTATATGTGTATGTATATATATATATATATATATATATAATTTATATAAGAACTTTTAGCATTTTAAATCCAAAACAAATAAATCCGTCTTTTTAGTTTGTTCGCAGTTCTGTCTGTATCCTAAGACATTGACAGAAACAAAGGTGGGTTTTTTTGTACACAAATATTTTTGAATATATCAACGTCTGCCAAACAGTTGAGCTGGGAGCTGGAGGTTATGTCATGGGTGTAAATAATATACCTGTTTAACTACTGTAATACTAGAACTTTTGTATAATAACTTATACAGAGTTATCTTTATATTGTATAACAGGGGCATGTTTAAAATTCTGATTGGAAATTTGTTTAAAAAAAATATAATGACCCGTAACGAAATGCTTTGCTGTCTGTAAATGAACGATTTATGGGGTGCATCTTCAGTCAGTAGGAGGAATACATGACGTTGTTAGCGCCGATTGCGGCGCAGCAAAGCACGATAAATACTCACTTTACTATTGGATATTAACATTATATATTAAGATATGATGTGATACAAAATATATTTGTTAAATGATTTATAATTCTTTGAAAATTAGCGGGCAAATGATGGCGGTATTAGACGCTTAAGTGCTGCAAGTCGGTCACAATTCGGCATAGAAGAAGAAGAGGTCCACATCGTGTCGTCATTTCCGGTGAGTACGCCGCTCGGCAGTATGCGATTTGAGACAGTACTACACCCTCAAAATTCGCGCACTAAGCCAGTGAGTATGCAGTATGCTTAGTACACTCAATTTGAAAATTTTGAGTACACAGTATGGAAGTATGCGATTTGAGACACACTATTGGATTTGGCAGACACATTGCCATTTGACCAAAGATTAGTTTTTGAAAACGAATTAGCTATGTTATTGTTTTTTATGATGTGTAAAAGATTATAAACTTTTAAATATTTCTTACAACCTAATAGGCCTGTCATGATAACAAATTCTGCTGGACAATAATTGTGCTACAAATATTGCACATAATATTATTATCTATATTATTTTGGCACAGTTTTTTAAATTAATGCAATGATAATATATGGCTCAATAGCAATAAAGTTTAATTTGTGCCACGTGTCAGATTTATTGAAACCTGTTCTTTTTGCAGACGATACTAGCCTGTTCTGCTCAGGAAAAAATCTTGATAAATTGCTTATTGACATAACAGCTGAATTTCACAAGATTAAATTATGGTTTGATACAAACAAATTATCATTGAATATGAATAAAACTAAATGTGTGTACTTTGGAAAGAATGCAAATAACACAGATATCAAAATTTCAATTGAAGGAGCAACTATTATACAAGTTAATTAAATCAGATTTTTAGGTGTTATTTTAGATAGTCAACTAAATTGGAAATCGCATATAAACTATACGACGAAAAAAGTTGCAAAGAATGTGGCAATTCTCAGTAAAGCAAGATCTGTTTTAGACCAAAAATCTCTTTACATTCTTTATTCCACACTAATTGTGCCGTATCTGTCATATTGCTCAGAGGTATGGGGGAACAACTTCAAAACCAATTTACAACAACTAGTCATCCTACAAAAAAGAGCCATAAGGCATATACATAAGGCAGGTTTTCAAGAGCATACAAATCCACTTTTCCTTGAATCCAAACTGCTTAAATTTGTGGATATGGTATCTTTGAAAACTTTGCAAGTTGTGTATAAAGCTAAACACAAACTCTTACCAGGAAATATTCAATCTCTGTTTAATGAAAAAGAAGTCTGCTATCACTTCAGAAATCCAAACTATTTCAAATCCGAACGTTTCAGGACCACAAGAAAGGGGTTTTGTGTTTCGATATGTGGAATAAAGCAATGTGAGAGTTTGCCATTGGAAATCAAGGAGTGTAAAAGCATTGCGCAATTTAAACGAAAATACAAAGATTGGATTCTGTTAAATTATTATAAAGACAATATAACCTAGCTCAATCCATACTGTCAACGTGGATTATATACAAACTTCTCAATTATACTATATATATATATGTGTGTATGTAAAAGTGTATAAAAATGTGTATATGTATACAAGTTAGTACATTATCTATTTTTTTTTTGTTCAGTATGAAAGAAATTCATTAGATTGTAACAAAAATTGAACCATATAAAAAATGGATCTTCTCAATCCATACTGTATGATACAGGTGTATGTAAATGTATATATAAAGTGTATTTGTATGTATTTGTACATTATCTTGGTTGTTTTGCAATGTTTTGCTCATTGTGGGGGAAATTCACAAGGGTGTAGCAAAGTTGAATCATGTTGATCAGGAAGACAATGTTGTCTGTGATGGAATTGATACGATTTTTACCATTGTCGGTACTTCGTGAAGGTGATATATTTCATGAATTTAATGACTGTGACATAGCACCACTACTAGTATTTTGTTGGTATGCTATATTAATTTTCATCCTACTGTCCTGTTGTCTTGTGAGAATGTTATAGAAAACCTCAGAAAACCAGTTCAATACTCCAAGTAACTACAAATCAGTCAGGAGTATATCCTGATAGAGCATACAAACACTTATACCAACATCATGACATCATTACTTCAAAACCAGAGATTGTTATTGCTTCAGTTTGTTGCTGCTAACAAAACACAATGTGCTGTTGACTATAGATATTTATTATTTACAAATAAACAAACAAACCAGACTAGGCTCAGCAAGAGGAGACTGGTGCTGGAGCTGGTCACCGGTTCTGGTACAGTCCAAAAAACCTTGCTTTTTACTGCACAGGCTAGACACATACAAATAACTGAGAAGCACAACTAAGAAAACACAAGGTAGGGCTTAACAAGAGGAGACTGATGCTTGAGCCGGTCACCTGCTCATACTCAGTCCCCAATTCTTGTTTTTTAATGCACAGATCAGACACATGCAAACCACTGTAACATAACCTGATAGAAGCAAAGGTAACTGTAAAGGTTAAACATGAACAAATAGATTAAAAAAAAAAAAAAAAAAAAAAAAAAAAACAGACAACAAAGGCACATAATGTGGATTTTGGTGGAACAAACAGGAGGATACAACACTCTGTAAGAAGCAATGAAGTCTATAAAATTAGTAAGTAAAATATGGAGAATAAAACAACACATAATAATAATAATAATAATAACAATAATGATAATAATAATAATAATAATAATAATAATAACAACGCTCTAGTGAAAACAAGACAGAGGTATAAGTGTGACCATGCATTGTCAAAAGGGGTAGGCAATCATAAGCATTGTGCTTCAGCCTACTCCTTTTGGGCTTGTGGTGACATAAAATTCTTACTGTATCTGTTGTGACTGCTAATTCAAATAACGTAAAGCTATAATGTTTAATGTAAGAAAGGCCCTGTAAATATTCCAATTGCTCAAATAAATAAATAAAAAAAATAAAAATAAAAAAAAAATTCAAGATTGGAATGTCAAAGCTTTAAAATACCTAATTTAAAATACAAACACAGCAGAAACAACAACAGAGTCTCCTCCAGGACCATCTGGAACTCACAAAAATGGGAGGCAATAAGGAAGGAAAATCCAAGACAAAAGATTTGGATTCGGGTTCTGGACCCGGTCCAAACATGGCAGAGGGGATTAATGAAATCCTGAAAGGCCAGCAAGAACTGAAAAAAGGTCTAGAAGAGAAGATAGAAAAGAAGATAGAAACGGTTCTCACTGAATTAAAAAACCTTCAGAGAGAACACAAGCTGCTGCAGGATTACAGCAAAAAACAAAACCGAGATGATCAAACATCTGGAAGTGCGAGTCGAAGACCTGGATCAACAAACCAGGCTGAATGAAGTGATCGTAACCGGCATAAAGATCAAACCCCACTCCTACGCGAAAGCGCTGACAAACAGACGGGCAGGGGAGCATGACAGTGAACAAGATGAAGAGGACATCAAGACGGTGGAGAGACAGGTGGCCGACTTCATGGAATCAAAGAAAATCGAGATGGATCTCAACAACGTGGAATACTGTCACCTCATGCCCTGGAAAGGGGCAAACGGCGGGAAAGTTGTGAAACTGAGATTCACAAACAGAAAACACAAGATAGCGCTGCTGAAACAGGGCCCAAAACTGAAAGGCACAACGGTGTTCTTCAATGAAAACCTGACCAAGAAAAATGCAGAGATGGCCAAGAAGGCACGACAGCTAAAAAAGGCCGGGAAGATAAAAACCACCTGGACGGCAAACTGCAAAATACTGATAAGAACTAACGGAGAAGCCCCAGAACAAATGAAGACGGTGCTGGTCAAGAGCATGGAGGATCTGGACAAATTTAACGACTAAATGGATAACATAAGCTTCAAAACCTCAACACAATCTGAGGAAAAGGAGCTAATGAACTGTAACATGGAACATGGACATTTGGATTTAACTGACTGGATTACAAACCATGGGCATCGGGATTTAATAAAAATTCATTCAAAATAAAATTCAATAAAATGCAATAACCCAAACATGAACATCGACCTGGATAACTGTTTTATGGCAACAAATCGATTAATTGAAACTACTACATGGAACATGATTATAATACAAGAATTAACACGGACAACAAGCTGAAAATCATCCATTTTAACAGCAGGAGCCTCTACACCAACTTTGGTGTAGAGGTCAAATAAAGGAATACCTAATGGACTTTAAGAACCCTTTTTGACATTATTGCAATAACTGAAACATGGATTAACAAAGAGAAAGGTATGAACTTTGAATTAGAAGGATATAACCTTGTCTGTATATGATATATGATTAAGTGAAACAAAACATGTGGGTTGTTTGGTCTGTAAGACAGCAGGAAAGACGAAATGTACCAAAACAATGATAATGAATGTTGTTTGGTCTGTAAGACAGCAGGAAAGACGAAATGTACCAAAACAATGATAATGAATAAACTGATGGTGTAGGTCAAGTGAGGCAGCAGAACAGTGCAGGAGCACGCCTGGGTGAAGAGGAGAGTGACGACGAGTCACAGGTTTAACAAATGTTCGAAATCTGGAAAAACAAAAGCAACACGGACACACCACCCCAACATCACTAACCGGGACTAACAACAACAACAAAAAAAGACAGTCATGAATTAGGCCTTCCGTGGAACAAAGGATTGGACTCTGCCTTACGTGGAACAAAGGATTGGTCATAATAGGTCAAATATGGACACTAAAAGACAGATAAAAATTTATAATAATTTGATGATATGTGGAAAAGAGGAGAGTAAATATTGAGAAAATGGGGACGGGACTAGATAAGCTTTGCTTCTCCCGTTTTCCCTTTCGGACATGTACAATGTGATCAACTATTGACAATGTGTGATGCTGTATAAGTGTGCTGACGTGACCGAAATAAATAAATCAATTCAATTCAATTCAATTCAAATGCTCAGACTGAACTCTCTTCTCTCATCCAGTGTGTTTGGTAGAGAGAGGAGGAGGAGGAAAACAAACACGCACATACCTGTCAATACATCAAGGCCGGCAAAATGAATGAGCTTGTTTTAATTCATTCATTCATTAAATGATTTGTTGATTGTGACAGGCCTACAACCTAAATTATAATACATCTGCAATATATAATACATAAAACATGCCGTGCTGACATTCATGCTTACATTTAAATTTTATTTCTGGGACTGTGTAGTGATTTTGCAGGTCGTTTGCTCTTTAGGATGTTGGGCGGCTCTGAAAAGAGCCGTTGGAGGTGTGCTCATACACTAAATGTTGGCCTGCCACTGGACTGCTCCCTCTGCAGAGAAGTAGGACGAGAAGGTCTCCTGCACCCTGATGGCCTCTCGTCCAGAGTTGTTGGCTGCAACTCTGCCAAGACCTGGCAGCGTCTCCATGTCTCCACCTGGACTGATGCCCCTCACCACAGGTGTAGTGGTCGACATCCTCAGGAAGTTGTGGAGCATGCATGTTGCCTTGATGCACTTCTCTGCGACATCTGGCTGGACCTCCAGATCACACCGGTACAGCCACCACTGAGATGCCAGGATACCAAAGGCACACTCAACCACCAGCCGTGCCCGTGACAGGCAGTTGTTGAATACCCTTTGGTCCCTGGCAAGGGTGCGCCGGGGACTGGCCTCATAAGGGTTCTCCGGAGTGGAAAAGCCTCATCAGCCACAAAGACATGTGGCCGGGGTCCCCTGTGGTCAGCTCCAAGCAGCAGATGGTCAGCAGGCAGCTGGAGGGTGCCAGAGCGGAGGGCCTGACCAAAGGCAGAGTTGGCCAGGATGCCACCATCGCTGGTCCTCCCGTACCCCCCGACATCTACCACCGGAAGCGGTAGCTGGCATCCACCACAGCCCAGAGGACGATGGAAAATGTCCCCTTGTAATTAAAAAACTGGGACCCAGAGTTGTCAGGAGCTTTGATCCTAACATGCTTCCCATCCACAGCACTGCAGCAGAGAGGAAAGCTCCACCGCTCCCCAAACCTCTCCTCGATGGACCTCCACTCCTTGGTGGTGGGCACAGTCATGAACTCCCCCACAAGGCAGTCCCGAATGGCAGACACAACATCTGGCACGATCTTTGACACACTGGAGACACCAAAACGGAAGCTATTGGCGATAGTCCGGTATGAGTCACCAGTGGCCAGGTTGATGTATCTGATGTGAATGCTTTAAAGGGAAACAGATGGCCTCAGAGGTGAGCTAATGATTAGACTGAATTTGGCCAGGTTCACTCAGGATGTAATGAGTAGGATGCACAACAGAGAACATTCTTCACATTTTTACTTCTTAAGAAAACCAGACTCCTGTGACTAGGTAAACAGCTGTGAATTTAAAATTGATACCTAAGGGGATGAACCCTGTGTCAAAGGTGAAAGGCCGTCACTTCAGGCTATCATGAGTCAACCTGTGGGGCCACTGGTCATTTATCTAAGATGCTCTGGTTCAAGGAGAGTCCACCCTGCATACGTGGCTCTGTGTACTTCAAAGAATGTTTCACGGTATAAATGTTGTCCGTTGTCACTGTTCAGGAGGTCTCATTTTGGCTTTGAGCCTCTCGGGTACATCCTGGAGTGCCTGATACAGACATTTGCTTGGTTTGTCAATAAACTGCTCTTTTTGCAAACAAGCTTGTGTCGGGCCTGCTTTTTCATCCGCATCTCCAGATCAACCAGCGAGAAACTACAATTTTTGGCGTCACGAACTCAGGCGTGCTCTGGCCTTGGTGGGACCGACGGCCCTTCTTCCAAACCTGCTCCACTGCCGGCGTAAAAGGGTGAGCTTTTTCTCACATTATTGGGGCTGCTTTGCTCGCAGGGACTGCTGTCTTTTTCCATTCTGGGTCAGACCGTATATGTATCTGTGTGGTTGGTTATCTGCGGTGCGTTTGATGAAGTGCTTCGTTCTAAATTTATTGACAATAGGTATTGTCACTAAACGGGGGGACATAGAGATGAGTGTAAGGAATAAGGAATAAAAGAGAAAATAAGTGTAAGGAATAAAGAGGAATAAAGAAGAATAAAAGAAGAATAAAAGAGGAATAAAAGAGGAAAAAGGAATTGTGGCACCAAGTGCAAAAGAAACTTAAATTAGTAGCGATATAGGGTGTGCTGACTACAACATGCGAGATCATTAGAGCCGGGCCTGTATATCTAATTGACGGTAAGTCATGGGTACTTAGACACTCCGCGAAAGTTTAGTTTAAAGGAATTTGATTTAAAAGCATAGAAATTACTCTGGGCCCAGAGCCACATTGGCAAAGTCTAAAATAGGTTAACGGTAAAGTGAGGAAAAGGACTTAAGAAATAGGAACTAAAGAAAAGAAGAGAAGAAATAAGAGAAGAAGAAATGAAATAAGAGAAGAAATAGTGAAAGACGTAATAAGAAAAATTTACGTTGGTCGACTAAAACAGAGGACAAAAGAAGAAAAAGTTAAATGAAACATAAAGGAAAAAGACAATAAGCATGCTTCAAGAAAAAGTGAATAAGTTGACTAAAAGTAAGATTAAATGTTAAAAGTTAAGTTAGGGATAGATAGGGTAAATTAAGACTAAAGTACCTTCCTTTCAGTAGGAAAGAAATAACCTGGAGCTCTCTGGGAGGAGAAGAGTGCTGGAGCTATGTGTGCGTGTCTGTGAGATCTCTGTGTGTATGCGTTTGTGTGTGTGCGTCTGTGGGTGTGCTTGAACAGAGAGTGAGTGGATCTGTAACTGCAGTTTTTGTTTTGTTTCTGCTTTTGGGGGTTTATATCTTTCTTGGGGTTTGTAAGGTTATTAAGAAAAAGTGGTTGAATAGTGGATATACCCGAGGTTTATTTGTAAAAAGAGGTAATTCTTTAAAATGCTATTGACAAATAAATTATATCTAATGTGCCTTCAAGGGAACTTTTGATAAGAATAACATGAACCTTTTCCTTTTTAAGGATGTTTTCGTGTCTGCTAAATAATATAAGCTCTTGAAGGACTTCATTGTTATAAGAATATTTAGGATTAAACTATAGTTTATGGGGACTTTTGTATAAATGTCATGAGCCTCTTCTAGAGCACATTTGTAGGCTGCTATGAACCCAGTGTTGATGTTGTTTGCTGAAAGTGAATTGTGACTCTGCTCTGGTCCCTGTGTGTGTGTGCGTGGGGGATGTTTACTGGTCGGGGGCTGAGAGGACACTGAAGTCTCAGATACATTTAGTGGGAGGAACAAAGGGGGGTGCCCTGCAGCTGCGGTGAAATTTGACTCTTCCTACTCCACACAGAGGCAGGAGGATCAAACCTAACATCTTTAATGTTTAGAATTTCTAGGAATAATCAGTGAAATTCAGGACAATAACATATTAAGAATATAATATGTCTAATAATTGGACATATACTACTTTGCTAGTGTGTTATGATTGTAATAGCCTTGCTGGAGTTTGGTTGAAAACATAAACAGACAACCCAAAGGTTGGCAATTAATGCGTAGATATTTCTATTTGTTTATTGGGATTTTTTAAAGACTAGGTCTTAGGTAATGATGAGTGATTAATTTAGTTTTGTTTTCCTTTCCTCTCTCCAATTATGATGTATACGAGCTGGAGAAGATGACATACATCTGAATTTGGTGAACAGAGGAGGAGAATCGGCTGTGCTTCACACCAAGGGGGGCTGGTGGATGAAAAGCTCACCAGGACCTGTCGTCATTTGAACAGGCCAGTACTGTTTTATCCATGAACTCTTTATATGTGTGATTGTCTTCACTGATTTGAGCAGACACCCATTTAAACTGATGCATATTTAGCTTGATGGTGTGTACCATTTCTTTGTGTGGGTCAGTGAGGTATATCTGCTTTACATTTGTAATTATTAAAAAGGGAGTCTTGGCAACAGACTGATCAGGTAGAGCAGTTAATTAATGGTTTTCATCTTTGGTTGGCAAATTTATTCTTTCTTTAATGAATGAGTAGGGTTGTCGTACACTCTAAAAAGAAGCTCAGGGTATCTGTTGACACCACTTGATTTAATACATAAATGCACTTTAAAAAAGGTAATTTATTGATTTAGATTAACTTTCTAGGTTGCTACCTTTATTTTTTAAGTTATGATCAAATAATAATGTTGGTTATTACATAAACTTAATTTAGCATGTCATGCACACTCAAATTTAATTGTTGGTAAGCTTAACACAAAATTTGAAGTTGCCATTACTTAATAAACTTAGCTTGATGACTTAATTTTTCTCAACATTGACTTTTCCAGTTTAAGTTACATCTGTTACCCAAACAACTGCTGGAGGCTGAAGCAACATTTGATGGACAACAAAGAGTACGAGAACAGCCTTGAAAGTCACATGATGAAAATCGCCATTGTTGGAGACAGTTAACTAGGCAACAAATTAAACTACTTTAAATGCCATAGTAAAGTCAGTTGACTTAACATATTTTTTGAGTTACCAACTTAAAACGTGTCCTTATGATAACAGTTATTCAGAAAGCAGTACTTAAAATAAGCTTTAACTAAAGAGGAAAAGCTTATTCATCCAATGTAATATTGTTTGTTGGTTCAACGCAATTTCAAATTAAGTTGTCATAACTAAGAAAGACTAATGGAAACTGTTGCGTTGATTTTTTTGTTGAGGCTAAACATTTCTTTTTTGGAGTGTATGTTATTGTAACCTTTTGATTAATTAGAATTTATAAGAGGGATATAAGAGAATTAAAAATGCCAAAGTCAAAAATGGATGCTAAAAGCTTAAAAACTATTACGCCAGTTGAAGTGGTTCAAAAGAACAATCCCCTCATTAAAGGTATTGCAGAGATGTCCAAAAAATGGAGTAAGCGTTGGCCTGACATTGAACGGCCCTGGCCAGTGGAAGGGACTCTTAACCCAGATGTAGTTAAAACACTACAGGTGCTTGTGTCCATGTATAAAACCAGGACAAAAGAAAGGTAAAAAAGGACAAAAATGCAAAGAGAAGAGACAGACAGAACTTGGGATTCTGCAGTTATTTGAACAGGAGGGGCAAAAATTGTTAAAAACTAAAAAAGATAGACAAGAACAGTGTGTTGCAGAAATAAACAAAAACACAAGGGAAACAGAAAAGCTAATGGAAAAAGTAAACTCACCATTTTCACATACCACTTCAAATAGGGGGCCTCCACCTTATGAGAGGGAGGTAAAATTTGCAGATGTCTATCCCCAGCTCCCAGTGATTACACAGGATGGTAATTATCAAATCAAAGATGACGAGGAGCAAATAATAGAGACAGGGACATCTGAAACAACTATAAAGATATGTCCAAACTCTACAAGTAAAAAGAGAACTGCACATTCAGTAAACCAGAGTGGACAGAGGTACAGATGGATAGGCATGGAAGATGACAGTGACAGTGAACCGGATGAAGCTGTTGGGGGATATGACCCAGCAGTCAGAAGGGTGTTAACTAAGGCAGAGAAAAAGGGATCTGGTAAGATGTGTCCAGTAATCGTACGAGGACAAAATTTGGAGTATAAACCTTTACAAAGCACAGATATGTCAGACATTCTTGATAAATTACCTACACTTCAGGATGGAGCACATCCATGGATCTCAAAATTAGAAGAGGTTATGGTGGGATGGCAACCAGCTATGGGGGATATTAAGAGACTCTTAGCTAGCCTCTTGGGTGTCCCAGCTATGGAAGAGATTTTGCAAAAGGCCTGCCTTAACCGCTATGTGAAAACTGCAGTGACTGACCCGGAACTCTTTGCTGCTAGCAGGGGTCGGATGTGGAAAGCACTGAAAGATACATTTCCAACAAATGTTCATCCGGACAATATTTTCATTGAACCACTGGGACCAGAGGAGAACCCGAGGGCTTATGTGTCGAGGGCTCATCAAGTGTGGAGAAATGTTACCGGTAATGATCCAGATTTGCACCAAATTGAACAATCAATTTTGCGACTTAAAATACAAAAGGGCTGCCCCAGCCAGTGAGAAGTAAATTGGCAGAAGTGGTTGGTCTTGGGAGCATGACAAAAGCTGTATACACAGATCATATCGCACATCATGTTGAGTTATGTAGGAAAAGGGAGTATGATCAGAAAGAACAAGATCAGGAGGTCCTTAGAAAACTAAATCAAATACAGTTGGTGGATAGCAAGAAGGAGAGGAAACAAGCTGTTGTCATGCAGAATCAATCTCAAGCATACCAATCGCCATCACATTCGCAGCTGACATCAGGAGACCACACTATGCCCTATTCACAGCCACTGTTTGAACAGCCGCAGACATGGAGAGGAAGCGATGGAGGAAGACCTTTCAATCCAAATTACCAACAGTCTCTGGAAATGTGCTATGAGTGTGGACAGCAAGGCCACTATGCTTATGACTGTTACAGGTCAGGAGGGAGTTAATAGGGTGTACCATCTATATCCAAGGGTGCAATGGTTCCTCCTTACCACATCCCAAACCGAGCAGGTCCAATGCATGAGTGAGTTGTGGACTTAAAAAAACTTGATATGGTAAAACCAGGTAAAATGCAAGAAATACATGTTAGTTGTAGTGGACTGATTTACAACCAGGCATAGGGGTGCTCAGTCTGATGCCAAGTTCTTGTGTCATGAGGTCAGAAGCAGATGTTCAATTACTGATTAAATATCTTCAAATAATAGGAAAGAGTTTGTGGATAAAACGGTGGGTGTGTAAAAAACGCAGATGAACATGAAAATGGGCTAATTCTTGGTTAAAAAAGATTGGGACCTATGAGAGCTGTGGTATTTCAAATCTCAGTAGTAGTAATAGAAAGTGAATTACTTGACAAATATCCGGTGTAATGACACATTTACATTAAATCTTTATTCTTGTTTTATGATAGGCATTTTTGTAGGATAGCCTACTATAAGGGAAATTTAATATCGTGCTCTGATTATTTGTTATTCACAATATACTTTCAGTGTTTTTAATTGTATCCAAGTTTGCAAGATACTGGCTGGTGTTTTCTTTGTCCTTTCAGAATGACACTGGAGGTGGTTGATCGCTCAAAGACCTCCAGATACTGAATGGACAATGAACTAACATGGACAAAACAAAATGTGATCAAAAGGCCTAAACATGGACAATAAGACAACTGGACTCACTAAAAGGACATCATGGCAATGCAAAGGAGGGACCGCCTGAAAGTCTTTCTTAATGTGAATTTATCCAATGTTGATTCTGTTAAAGTGTGTATTATGTGTGATATTGATGTTGGTTGTAATGGGACTTCAGTTGTTTTGTTTCTTTTTCCGGTTAGGGAAATAGTGATAGGCAGGGCGAGGTCCATTGACAGGTACGATGGGTCGACTAGCCTGTTTGTGGGCATCATTTCTGATTTTATTTACTGAAGTTTCCCACATATATATATATGCATATAATCCACACATTTATCTCTTAAATGTCTCATTTAAAATCCTTCTCTTCTTTGAATTAGCTGGAGTGCTTGGTTGTGATCGCCTAGGCAGAGGGATCGTGAGAGAATTTTCCTGTCCAGATGGGTTGAAGGAATACAGAAAGAAATGACTGCCTGACAGGTTTTTTGCTCTCACACTCCACTAATTCATTGAAATTATTTGCAAAAGGCAACTTCATTTCTGATATTTTTGGATTTTTACTTCTAGATACATATATAATCCTGTTTCGAGACTTTGTAGTCTCGAAGGGGGGAAATATGATGTATCTGATGTGAATGCTTTAAAGGGAAACAGATGGCCTCAGAGGTGAGCTAATGATTAGACTGAATTTGGCCAGGTTCACTCAGGATGTAATGAGTAGGACGCACAACAGAGAACATTCTTCACATTTTTACTTCTTAAGAAAACCAGACTCCTGTGACTAGGTAAACAGCTGTGAATTTAAAATTGATACCTAAGGGGATGAACCCTGTGTCAAAGGTGAAAGGCCGTCACTTCAGGCTATCATGAGTCAACCTGTGGGGCCACTGGTCATTTATCTAAGATGCTCTGGTTCAAGGAGAGTCCACCCTGCATACGTGGCTCTGTGTACTTCAAAGAATGTTTCACGGTATAAATGTTGTCCGTTGTCACTGTTCAGGAGGTCTCATTTTGGCTTTGAGCCTCTCGGGTACATCCTGGAGTGCCTGATACAGACATTTGCTTGGTTTGTCAATAAACTGCTCTTTTTTGCAAACAAGCTTGTGTCGGCGAAGCCTGCTTTTTCATCCGCATCTCCAGATCAACCAGCGAGAAACTACAAGGTCTCTACAATAAAGAAAAAAAGTAATTTAATATTTGCTCTATACAGATTCTCGCATTATTGTTTAGTTGGATCATTCTATTAAAGCTTGCCATTTTGTGTCCCTCTGGCTAAACTCTGAAATGAATACATAAATAAAATAGATAAATGAACAGTAAAATAATTCATCATTTACATTTCTTAGGTGTAATGTGAAATAAAAACAAATAAAATGTATTTTTTTAAATGGAAATGTAAACATTTTTCTGTGAAATTCCTTGCAATTACTGTACTTCCACCAGCTATTTAAGCAGAAAAAAACCAAATTAGAAAATAAAAACTTGAACTAATATTAAATAACAAGTGTTTTTTCACTACTTTTGAATGGATTTAAAACAGCAAACCCCATGTCAACAAAACATTCTGATATGTCACATTAAATTTATGATTGTCATCTATCTCCATAACACCTTAAAAGAACTCCATTACACATACAAACTTGAACACGCTGTATAGCCATTTCAATTACTGTCAGTCCTGTTACTGAGGTGTCAACCCTTTTACTTGTACAATAATCTATTTTCTTTTTAGAAGGTCAATGAGGACATTTAGTGAAACATCCTTTAAAGAAGATGTTTATGATATTTGTTGGGATCCTGTACTGCAAAAGGATTATCCAGATGATGCACTTGAAGTTTTCAGTGAGTTATTTTTGCAAGTAATTGAGAAACATGCACCACTTAGAAAGCACACAGTTAGAAATGTTAAATCACCCTGGATAGATGAAGAGTTAAAGGAACTCATGAAACAAAGAAATGAAGCAAAAAAAGTAGCAGAATTATCAGGCTACCAGTCAGATTGGCAAATTTATAAAAAATTTAGGAATTATGTCACAGCAATGAATAAAAAGAAGAAACAACTGTACTTTAAGAATAAGATCATGAGTGTAAAGAATGATAAGAAAAAGCTGTGGGGTACAGTAAATAACTTAATAGGTAGAAGACCTTCATCCTGTCCAACATTTCTTGAAGTTGAAGGAAGATTTTTGACAAAACCAGTAGAAATTGCTAATTATTTTAATGACTATTTCTATGATAAAGTCAACAATTTAAGAAGTAAAATGCAATCAATACCTGATACTTCTATTAAAATGATTAAAGATTTAATAATGGAAAATAAGAAATGTGAATTTAAAATTGAAAAAGTAACAGTATTAGAGGTGGAAAGTTTGATTAATAAATGTAAAGACAGACCATCTGGAATAGATAACCTGGACGTCAAATTTCTTAAAATGGTTTCAGATATAATTGCTGTTCCAGTGTGTCATATTATTAATTTAAGTGTTGATAAATGTATTTGTCCTTATGCATGGAAAATAGCAAGGGTAATTCCACTTTCAAAGAATCCAGCTGCACCTTTCTGTTGTCAAAACAGCCGTCCCATAAGCTTGTTGCCGCTTTAGGAAAGATAATAGAGAGAATTATCTTTGATCAAATACAAACTTATTTTGATGTCAATGATTTGAACACTGGTTATCAACATGCCTATAGGCCTGGTCATTCTACGTGTACAGCTCTGACACAAATGGTGGATGATTGGCAGAGGGAGCAAGATAACAGGAACATAGTGGGAGCAGTGCTACTGGATCTCAGCTCAGCATTTGATGTTATTGATCACTCTTTATTATTAGGTAAGCTGAAACATTATGGATTTACTGTGAGTGCTTTAAAATGGATGGAGAGCTACCTGACAAACAGGAGGCAGACTGTTTTCTTCAATGGAAGTATGTCAACACTGAAACCGGTTGCATGTGGAGTGCCTCAAGGTAGCTGCTTAGGACCACTACTATTTTCTGTCTTTACAAATGATCTACCTCTAGCTTTGAATAATGCCCATGTGACCATGTATGCAGATGACTCAACAATATATGCTGCAGCAACTTCATTAGGGGAATTAAATCATATTTTACAGATGGAATTAAAATCGGTGGCAGAATGGATTACAAGTAATAAATTGATTCTTAATGTATGTAAAACAAAGTCCATCATCTTTGGTTCAAAATATCAGTTAAAATCTGAACAGGCACTAAAATTAGTTATTAACAACAAACCCATTGAGCAGGTGTGTGAAACTAAATTATTGGGTATAACTTTGTATCATCATCTCTCATGGTCGAAGCATATCAATAATGTTGTCAGTAAAATGGGTAGAGGCGTTTCAGTTGTGAGAAGAGTGTCAAAAAGTTCCCTCCAGATATTTTTAAACAGGTTCTGAATTCCTTGGTTCTGTCTCAGCTGGATTTTGGTTCTATAATTTGGTCCAGTGCTTCAATGAAATATTTAAAAAAATTGCAAGTAGCTCAGAATAAAGCAGCTCGTTGCGCCCTGCAATGCTCTTATAGAACCAGTGTATCTGAAATGTATAGTAGACTTGGCTGGCTTACTGTGAGACAAAGACTCACTTATAGTTTGTTATATTTTTTTAGGTGTATAATCATGTCCCAATCTCCAAAGTTATTATACCTAAGAATATCTTCTCAGTTTGCTCAACATCACTACCAAACTAGAAGTGCAATTGAAAACAGGTTCATCCTACCAAGAGTGAGATCAGGTGTAATCCAAAAATCAGTTCTATACAGAGCCATGATTGGATGGAATTCATTACCACTGGAGATCATTCAGGCACATACCAAGGAAAGGTTTAAATCTCTGTTGAAACAGTACCTAATAACATTTAATGATTAGCAATAAATGTTATGAAATGTATTTTCACCTCTTTTTTTCCCTTGGAGTTTATTGTGTGTGTAAATGACAGGTGACAGTAAGTTTGATGTGCTAAATTGTATTTATAACCTCCTTACTGCACTATGTTTGCAAATGAAAGTCCATTTTTGTTTACTTCTTTACATATATGTTTGTATACTTTATGAGGAGCTGTGTATTTTTTGTTGTTGACTTTGCTTGTTTGTGTTGTGTGTATTTTGTCTGACTTCGTGTGTTGGATCCCAGAAAGAATAGCCAGTGCTTTTGCTAGTGCTAATGGGGATCTTAAGAAAGAAAGAAAGAAAGAAAGAAAGAAAGAAAGAAAGAAAGAAAGAAAGAAAGAAAGACAGAAGACTAGGAGCGTAGAACAAGAAATCCCACATTCTGCTGTGAGCGACGGAGCTGTGGACAGACACAAGAGGGGTCAGCAGAATGTGGGATTTCTTGTGTTCTTGTTTCTTGTTCTACGCTCACAGTTATTGCAGAGTGCGCGTTCCTTTGGTTTGGTCAGCCGCGGCTCCTGTAGGCACCTGTAAGTGTATCATAGAAATGCCAAGTAGTGCTGTTTAGGCTATAAACATGTGCTAAATGATGTCCTTCCGAGTAAATGGTGGACGTTACCTGCTCAGGACACTTGGATTACAGCGCACGAGCAGTATGGAGGAATATTGCCGACTTTTTGTGGACTTTTAAGGACACTGTTTGTTCGGGCTCTGACCGAAGTTATGATATCAATGGCAGTGGACAGCGAGTATGCCCCCAGATCTCCGGCTGCATCCTAGATGTTCCAAAAGTACTCCACAGTGTTGTTCAGCATGAGGGTGAGTAGAAAATGAGGCCAAATCGTTGTTTGGGTGTAGTATTCCTTTAAACATGCACCCAGTTTAGATAATTTGTTTGTCTCACCTGGCCTCAGTGATGCATAAAGCTGTGTATCATCAGCGTAGCAGTGAAAATTAACAGAGTGTTTCCTCTTGATATCACCAAGGGGAAGCACATATACATAGAGAGTTGGACCTAGCACTGAACCTTGAGGAACCTCTTGCTTACTTTAGTGTACACAGAGGACTTGTTTTTCACGTGTACGAACTGAAATCTATTGGTAAGTAGGACTTAAACCAATTTAGGGCAGTCCCTGTAATCCCAAGTAACATCTCTAATATCCGTATAAGAACACCATGATCAATGGTGTCAAAAGCAGCACTAAGATCTAACAAAACAAGAACAGAGAGAAGTCCTTCATCTGAAGCTGAAAGTAGATCATTGGTTACTTTAACTAGAGCAGTCTCTGTGCTGTGATGGGCTCTAAATCCTGACTGAAAGTCCTTAAGCAGGCTATTGTCTTTAAGGAAGTCACACAACTGATCAGCCACTACTTTCTCCAGGATCTTTGAAGCAAATGGAAGGTTTGAAATAGACCTATAGTTAGATAATGTTTCTGAATTGAGGTTAGGTTTTTTAAGGAGGGGTTTGATTACTGCTGTTTTAAAAGACTGTGGCACATAGCCTGTTGATAGAGATATATTTACTGTCTCCAGCAACAATGGACAAAATAGGGGAAAGACCACCTTGAACAATTCAGTTGGGATTGGGTCTAAAAGGCAGGTTAATAATTTAGAGGAGACAAGAGAATTTAGCTCCTGAAGGCCAATTGTAGAGAAACAGTCTAACTCAGGTCTAACTACTACTACATTAAAGGTTAGTCAGGTTCAGTTGGAGATAGAGAGTTTCTAATTTTATCTAATTTTCAGAATTGTATCATTATAAAAGCTCATAAAGTCCTCACAGCTCAGGGCTAGAGGAATCACAGGCTCAATAGAGCTCTGACTCTGTGTCAGCCTGGCTACAGTGCTGAAAAGGTATCTGGGGTTGTTTCTATTTTCTTCAATAAGTGAGGAGTAGTAGGCAGCTCGAGCATGTTTTAAGGCTCTCATGTACTTATTATGACTCTCTCGCCAAAGTATACGTGACTCTTCCCTTTTATCGGAGCGCCACATTCTCTCTAATTTACAGGTTGTTTGTTTAAGTGTACGAGTTTTAGAGCTAAACCAAGGAGCTGTCTTCTGACGTTTAATTCTTCTTTGTCTCAGTGGGGCAATTGAGTCCAAAGTGGATCTTAGTAGACTGGCCGAGTCATCGACAAGCTGATTCAGCTGAGTGGGGCTGAAGAATATCACAGTAATCTGTAGGCCAATTTATTGAGGTTAAGGCAGCAGATTTCTAGTGCTCACAATTTTTCTGCAAACACATAATCTGCCAGGAGGATGCTAAAAAATTACTAAGAATGGTTACTAAGAATGGAAAAATGGATTTTCAGGAAAAAAACTTTTAGTCCATTAATATGAAGGCCATATGCTAAAACCAAATCAAGAGTGTGACTGAAATGATGGGTAGCTTCACTAACAGACTGAATAAAGCCAACTGAGTCTATTAATGACATAAAAGCTGAGCTAAGACTATCACTTTCTTTGTCGACATGGATATTAAAATCACCTACAATGATTATTTTATCAGAGCTAAGGATCAAGTTTGATATGAACAAGGATAATTCTGATAAAATTCAGAGAATGGGCCTGGAGGACGGTAAATTATCATAAACAGGACTGTCTGGCCAGTTTTTGAATCAGTATGAGATAAATTTAATGTAAGGCTTTCAAAAGAAGTATATTTAGCCTTTGGTCTGTGATTGATTTGGAGACAGGAATGAAAAATAGCTGCTACACCACCACCACGGCCTGTGTCGCGTGGTATATGGATATTTGAATGACTGGGAGGAGTGGATTCATTTAAACTGACATATTCCTCCTCACACAGCCATGTTTCAGTGAGATAGAATATATCAATCTGATTTTCTGAGTGATGAATACAAATGTCATTACAGTAGTGGGAGGAAAACTGTCCTAAAGCAGGCGCAGAGGAGCGTGGGGGACTGCAGCTCTGCAACATGGTCTCATCTCTGAGAAGTCATAAGAGTGACTCTGCCATGTTTTTTGATAAGAGAGATGCACCAGCCAAAGGAGGATGGATGCCATCTCTTCCTATCAGGCCAGGTTTTCCCCAGAAGGTTGACCAATTGTCAATGAAGCCCACATCATTTGCTGGACACCACCTTGATTGCCAGCGGTTGAATGATGACATGCGGCTATACATATCATCACTGGTCAGATTAGGCAAAGGGGCAAGGAACAATGTTTAATTTGGTCACTTCCGACTGGCGATGTCTTGAGTCATTAGTGCCGACAAGAACTATTCTAGCAAACTTTACTTTTTGCCAGCAACTTTAAATTTGCCTCTCTGTCACCTGCTCTGGCCCCTGGGATACACCTAACTATGCCCGCTGACTTCGCTATCTTCACATTTCTGACTATGGAGTCACCAATCATCAGTCTTTGTCCCCCGGTGGGTGCTATGCCATCACCGAGGGGAGAAAACCTGTTAGAAACATGAACTGGATGGTTGGGTACCGAATGGGTCTTCGACTTACAGCTATGCTTGCCACAGACAGTGACCCAGTCATTACTGGCAGGGGGAGAGGCTAAGCTAACGCTAGCACAGCCTGCACCGCTAACTACGTCCTGCTGGCTAGCTACGGCTACGTAAGTTGGTTTGGGTCCAGTGCAGAGCAGCTTCTTCAGATCAGACACCCTCGCCGCCAAATCTAAGAATAAACTACACTTCAGACAAATACCGCTATCAGTTAAGAAGGACAAGGAGTAACTAACCATCTGGCACATAGGACAGGACACAGCAGGAGCGAAGAGAGAAGCCATGCTAAGAAGCTACCCTAAGCTATACTAAGAGCAGAAGAAAGTAGAACTAAATGACCGCTTGATAGAAGCTAAAGTGGTTGTAATAGACCTTAGTACGTTCGATCAAACGTAAATTGTAATCAATCAAAACAATTATAAGCTCAAATGACAGAAATTAAGCAGTTAAGATTAGCGTTAGCTGAGCAGAGACGACACACCACAAACAGTGCTGCACCGTGAAACAGGAAGTGACGAATACGTTCACCAGGAAGTGACGGCAGATCAGACTCCACAGCATATCTATGCATATATGTGTATCCACAAAATGAAGAGTTTTTGCTTTATTGCAAAGTGTCTTGAGATAAGACTTGTTATGAACTGGGGGCATAGTTAGGTGCATCCCAGGGGCCAGAGCGGGCGACATCGGGTCAAATTTGAAGTTGCTGGCAAAAAGTAAACGTAAGTTTGCTAGAATAGTTCTTGTCGGCACTAATGACTCAAGACATCGCCAGTCGGAAGTGACCAAATTAAACATTGTTCAGTGTGTTCTTTTGCTAAATCAATGTTGGACTCCGTAATTTTCTCTGACTCCTTGCCTAATCTGACCAGTGATGAAATGTATAGCCACATGTCATCATTCAACCACATTCAATGTGGTGTCCAGAAAAGGATGTGGGCTTCGTTGACGACTGGTCATCCTTTTGGGAAAACCTAGCCTGATAGTAAGAGATGGCATCCATCCTACTTTGGCTGGTGCATCTCTCTTATCAAAAAACATGGCAGAGTCACTCTTATGACCTCTCAGAGATGAGACCATGGCTGCATCTCAAAGCTCTAAAGTTCCATCCTCACCTCCTCCACTTGCGTCGTTCACTTGTGTCTTTGTCCGGCCCACCAGAGATGCATGCCAGAGACGCGAGGAAACAACGAAGGGAGAGAGGAGATGAGGAGATTCATTTTAAGAGCATTGAGACATCCTCTCCTCCGGAGCGTCACATGAAGCGGCGTCTTTTAGTGATGACGGCGTCACAGCTGGATATGCCGGTCCTGAGCGCGTGGGAGAAACTGAATTGAGGAAAATGATGTAAACTCCAGGGCGCTCGACCGCGGTAAATTCATATTCACTTTTACATCAATTTCACAAGCAAGGACCACACCACAAATATTTTAATGGACACCCTGCAGCCAATCAGAATCGAGTATTCACCCAGACCATGGTATAATGATAGATAACAGTAAAGTGTAAAGTGTTTATAAAGTGCTACATTGAGGGACTCGCGCGGAGTGGCTTGTGTTAGTCGACATTTCTGGCCACAATGGGGGTAGCAAGGGAGAGAGAAAGGTGGGAGAGTGATTTAGAACCTGGTTCAATTGAGGGGGTGGGGAGGGATGGAGGGTGGGACAGTAGAAGAGGGATAAAGTACTGGTTCTTGTAATGGAGGTGGGGAGGGAGGCCGGTGGGAGAGGGATGAAGATTCTGGTAGTTGAGTTGGGGAGGAAGGGAGCGAGGGAAGGTGGGAGAGTGATAATAACCTGGTTCTGGGAGTGGAGTTTGATGGGGCAAAAGTTGGGAAGGGATGAAGGCGGGAGGGGTGAACAGTGAGTGGGAGATTGATGAAGAACTGGGTTTGGATAGTGGAAGACATGAGGGGGTGGAGGTGGGGGTGGGGGGATGGGGAGGAAGAGTGGCTGGCTGTTATTGATTGTATAAGTTTAGCTCTGAATGGAGCATGGACACTGATTTTTGCAAGTACACTTCAACTTTCACTTAGCCATGCTGAGGTTGCTGGAGCAGCTAAAGCTGTGCTGGAGCTGCTGGAGCTACTGGAGCTGTGCTGATGATGCTGGATTAGCTGGAGCTGTGCTATAGCTGTTGAAGCTGTGCTTTAGCTGCTGTAGTTGTGCTGCAGCTGCTGTAGCTGTGCTGTATCTGCTTTAGTTGTGCTGTAGCTGTGCTGTAGCTGTGGTAGGTGTGTTGTAGCTGCTGGAGCTGTGCTGGGGCTGCAGGAGCTCTGCTGGAGCTCTGCTGGGGCTGCATGAGCTTCCGCTGGCTCTTTGCTGGGGCTGTTGGGAGCTGGAGCTGGAGCTGCAGGAGTTGTGCTGTAGATGTTGGAGCTGCGCTGGGGCTGTGCTGGAGCTGCTGGAGCTTGTAGAGCTGTGCTCAAGAGCTGTGCTGGAGCAGTGCTGTAGCTGCTGGAGCTGTGCTGGAGCTCTGCTGGAGCTCTGCTGGGGCTGCATGAGCTTCCGCTGGCTCTTTGCTGGGGCTGTTGGGAGCTGGAGCTGGAGCTGCAGGAGTTGTGCTGTAGATGTTGGAGCTGTGCTGGGGCTGTGCTGGAGCTTGTAGAGCTGTGCTCTAGAGCTGTGCTGGAGCTGTGCTGTAGCTGCTGTAGCTGTGCTGGAGCTGTGCTGGAGCTGCGCTGGGGCTGTTGGAGCTGTGCTCAGGCTGTTCTCAGGCTTTGCTGGAGCTGCTGGAGCTGTGCTATAGCTGTTGGAGCTTTGCTGGGGCTGTTGTAGCTGGAGCTGCTGGAGCTGTGCTGTAGCTGTTGGAGCTGTGATGGGGCTTCTGGAGTTGTGCTGGAGCTGCTTGAGCTTCTAGAGCTGTGCTCTGGAGCTGTGCTTGAGCTTCTAGAGCTGTGCTCTGGAGCTGTGCTTGAGCTGTGCTGGAGCTGCTTGAGCTTCTAGAGCTGTGCTCTGGAGCTGTGCTGGAGCTGTGCTGGGGCTGTTGGAGCTGTGCTCAGGCTGTGCTGGAGCTGTGCTGGAGCTTCTTGAGGTGTGCTGTAGCTGTTGTAGCTGCTGGAGCTATGCTGTAGCAGTACTGGAGCAGTACTGGAGCCGAGTTTGGGCTGTTGGAGCCGCTTGGGCTGATCAGCTGAAGCAGAGCTGGGCTGGAGCCTTGCTGGAGCTGATGGAGCCATGTTGGAGCAGCTGGAGTGGTGATTGAGCTGGAGTTGCTAGAGGTGCTCAAGGTGCTGGTGCTGCTGAAGCTGAGTCATTGTAGTGGTTGGGGATATGGTTGTAGCCGCAGTCATAGCTGCTATTGTTGTAGCCACTGTAGTAGTTGAAGAGATTGACGAAGACAAAAAAAAATGCATTTGGGTGATGGGGCAGGGAGGGGGTGGGGAGGGGGAAGGGAGGGTTGATAGGATAGATTAGTTGGAAATTAAGAAGATTGAGAATAGCCACACTGGTTTATCTGCAATTAGCCACTGGGAAACTCATAAGATTGGCTATAATAGTAGGAAAGGAGCCACCCTGCAAGATGTGTCTGCTGTGCTGATAGAAAAGAAGAAAGGGATGACGGGATGAAAGGATGCATGTGCACGAGATGATAGTGAGCCTGCGAGCGCAGGGTGAGTTGATGAGTCAATGTAATATGACCTGATTCCCCGACGGAGAGAGCTGTAGAGAAGAGATTGACAAAGGCAAAAGAAATGCATTTGGGTGATGGGGAAGGGAGGGGGTGGGGAGGGGAAGGGAGGGTTGATGGGATAGGATAGTGAGAAATGGAGTCGATTGAGAATAGCCACACTGATTTATCTGCAATTAGCAACTGGGAAACTCATGAGATTGGCTTTGACAGGAAGAAAGGAGCCACGCTGCAAGGTGTGGCTGCTGTGCTGATAGAAAAGAGGAAAGGGGACAGGATGGAAGGATGCGTGTGCACGGGATGATAGTGAGCCTGCGAGTGCAGGGTGAGTCAATGAGTGAATGTAATACGACCTGATTCCACGCAGAGGGAGCTGTTGAGGCGGGCTGGCAGCAAGGACGTGACATGGGTCGTGAGGTCGTGTGTCGTCAGCAGCGTCGATGATTGGGTCTGGTGAGAACCCGGAAGCGGGACTGTAAGATGAAGCAGCGGTGGTTACGGAAGTTGAGCAGAGATGGATCAGCCTGGATTATGGTCGGTGCAGTGGCATGGAATGCCCCTCGTTTTCAGGAACTAACGGAGGCGAGCGATGGTCCACTTCCTGAAGTGAACTGAGGAAGTCCTGAATTGGACTGAGAACGTGATGCCGGTCAGGATGAGGGCGCGCGGCGCCCTCATCCTGACGGCTAAATGGAGATGAGCGGTTGGAGTGTAAGGAGGGCTGCTGTGTGTATCGTCTCCTGTACGAAGATCCTCGTGGGTTCGAGCCTTAAGACCTTGCGGGAGTTGGGGGTATCGTGGACGGAAGCTGTATGGACATGACTGGCAGGCGGTACACGGACCACAAGGCTCTGCTGTGAAGCTGGCACTGGCCAGAATCTGGACAGTTTAGCTCCCATTACTGTAATGACAGTTGTGTTCATCACTATGGTAACTGCTATGGCTTTTTTAATAGTGATGAATATTATTCCATAGAGACTGTGTCAGTCCCCTGACCCAAAGCTCACTTAGTTATGAACACAAAAATAAATAAAAGAGCTGTCAACCATAGAAATCTGATCAGAATTAAAACTTCAAATAAAGAAGCTTCAAAACATAAGATAATTAGATGTGGTCTCTTAAATATTAGATCACTGAGATCCAAATCTTTACTGATGAATGACCTTATATCAGAAAATCAGATTGATCTATTCTGTCTCACTGAAATGTGGCTGTCTGAGGAGGTATATGTCAGTTTAAATGAATTCACTCCTCCCAGTCATTCAAATATTCGTACACCCCTGATCAAAATCTTAAGACCAGTTGAAAAATTGCTATAATTTACCTTTTGCACATTTGGACCTTAATGAGGTTTTAAGTAGAGCTACTGTAGTTTCTCGCTGATTGATCTGGAGATGCGGATGAAAAAGCAGGCTTCACCGACACAAACTTGTTTGCAAAAAAAGAGTAGTTTATTGACAAACCAAGTAAGCGTCTGAATCGGGCACTCCGGACGTACCCGAGAGGCTCAAAGCCAAAATGAGACCTCCAGAGCAGTGACAACGGACAACATTTATACCTTGAAACATTCTTTGAAGTACACAGAGCCACGTGTGCAGGGTGGACTCTCCTTGAACCAGAGCATCTTAGATAAATGACCAGTGGCCCAAAAGGTTGACTCATGATAGCCTGAAGTGACGGCCTTTCACCTTTGACACAGGGTTCATCCCCTTAGGTATCAATTTTAAATTCACAGCTGTTTACCTAGTCACAGGAGTTTGGTTTTCTTAAGAAGTAAAATGTGAAGAATGTTCTCTGTTGCGTATCCTAGTCATTACATCCTGAGTGAACCTGGCCAAATTCAGTCTAATCATTAGCTCACCTCCAAGGCCACCTGTTTTCCCTTTAAAGCATTCACATCAGATACATCACTACAATATGCAATAGAAAGAAAGGGGAGTGTGACAAAAAGCAGTTTGAAAAAGTAGTTTATTGAAAACAACAAGTAAGCTAAATAGGCTGTTTATCAGCTGATCAAAAGTTTAAGACCATTGCTCAAAATATTACAAAAAACTCTCCAAACCAGAACTAAAATGTTTCTCAGTAGGACTCAGTAATGAGTAGGGATGGGTATCGTTAGGATTTTTATGAATACGATTCCGATTCCGGTTCTGCTTATCGATTCCGGTTCCAAACGATTCCTTATTTCGATTCCAAAATAGTAAAAAAAAATAGAAGGTCAGTTGTTTATTTAACTAAAGTAACTTTATTCCTTTACCTTTAGGAAAATTGTAAACAAAAATAAAATGTGCTAGAATGCTAAACTGCATTGCATTCACTGTAAGACAATAAATAAACATCAAGAAATAAAGTGCATTCAGTAAATAATAGCTGCTTACTATTAGTAGATATCCCTGAGAAATAAACTGCGAAATAAAAACTAAAGTGCATCCTGTGGTAGAGCTGCAGCCATCAATTCTTTTTGTTATTGATTACTCTATCAAATTTTTCTCGAGTAATCGGACAACAGTGACATTGCGCTCACTGCTACTTTTTTTTTGTTACATTGAATCACTACACATTATCATTATTATTATTAACACACAAAGCAGAAAAGCCAGTTCATTTAAATTAACAACTTATTTTTCTTATTTTGAACATTCTGAACATAAATAGGATCTCAAAATCAAAATCTATACTTTTATTTTTACTCTGGGCCATTTCTTGTTTTTTTTCAGTATTTTTTTTTAAAGTTTGGTTATTTTTATTTTATTTGTATTCATGCTTGTCTCTTTTTGCTAAATTATTGCCTTTACTACTGTACCATATTGATGATCTTATTTTGCTTTATTTCTAGGGCCAAATAATATATTACTTAGACACTAAGATAATTTAACTAGCTAATGTACATTTCTAGAACATATGAAAGCATTCCCTACACCTGCTTCCTCTACTCACTGTCAGTGTTTCCTGTTCTGCTGTTCCGCTACCTGTTCTGAACCAGCCTTTACATGGAGCCATAATCAAAGTAGATTATTTACTAGCCCATATCTCAGTTATTGATCACATTAGCTGCTTCTATTGATGTATCGTGAGTGTCTCATCATGTTGTGTCGCTCTGCGGAGTGCGGACATGACGCGCACAGACCGGATGTTTATGTTGACGAGCAGTAGCAGTGACGACGTGCTATCACGCTAAGCTACGCGCTAAGCTAACTCCGTTTGACATCAGACACACTGCACTGTTTTCTTTTCGTCCCTTCTTATAGCGACCACACACTTGAGACACTCTCTGTCATTTCTTCTGTGGACTCTCTCCTTTCTGTCCCTCTCTTTTCTCTTCCTTCATGATTTTACAGCCGCGCAGCAGCGGACGTAGCAGGCCCGCTGTGCCACAGAAATGACCGTCCGTGTCAAACACCGTGTACTGTATAGTAGTCCAGATATTGATTTACATGTATAACTATATATTAGCAGTAATGAGGTTAACAGCTAACTAAAATAAAAGTAAAACATCCATATATAAGTCCGTCTAAGAACCGAAAAGCAGAACCGAAAGTAAATATTTTTTATGGGTACCCGGTACTCGCCGTTTTGGATTCGGTTCCTACTTAGAACCGAATTTCGGTACCCAACCCTAGTAATGAGTAGCTGCACCGTTGTCGTTAATCACTTCAAAAATTCGTTTGGGCATGCTTGATGCGAGTGTTTCCAGGAAGCTTTTGGGATCATTGTTCCAAGTGGTGAAGATGGCTTCATGAAGGGCATCAACTGTCTGGAACTGACAGCCATTTTTATAAACTTCCCTTACCATCCATCCCCAAATGTTCTCGATGGGATTTAAATCAGGGGAACATGCGGGATAGTCCAAAAGAGTGGTTATTCTCCCTGAAGAAGTCCTTGGTCAAGCGAGCATTGTGAACTGCAGCGTTGTCCTGTTGAAAAACCCAGCTGTTACCACACAGACGAGGGCCCTCAGTCATGAGGGATGCTCGAACGGTGTCACTTAGTCATATGCATGGTTTTAAGTGAACAGAGTGATTTAAAAAGAATGGCGAGGCAGTCTTGTGGTTAAGTAAAACTCAACTTTCCTGAGCAATCCAGCTCTGTTTCACCTTTTCTAAATGATAAACTCATCCTGAGGTTTCCTGCATCACAATTTCTCCATGATATCAGAGCGAAATGTAAAGGATTAAGCTCTCAATGCAGTCTAGTAGTGCAGGGGTTCTCAAACTGTAGGCGGAGGCCCAAAAGTGGATCTCAGAGCTATTTTCAGTGGACCATGAATAAATCAGGTAAAAATGTTGCAAAATGTTTCCAATGTTCAGAGGCCCTGAGTGGACAAACTTTCATAAAGTTTATTTTACTCTGGTGTGCTGTATCATGTAAATATTAGCTGGTCTTTCAGGATCTTGACATGTCTTGTTATCTTAGCATATAAATTGGGGTTTGCCTATGATGAACTTCTGAGTTATCTAGAAAACAACTCACATATAAATGTTATGATGGGAAACAGTGCGTTAAGGTTAATGGATGTGTGATCTCCCAATGCTCTTATCATTATTATTATTATTATTATTAAATGTTTCAAACATTTTTTTCTCCAGTCTCATTTTGCACAAAAAAATGTTTTTTTTAATGTTTTTTCACTAAGCAAATTAAAGTGGTTTATCTTTTGAGATTTGGGTCATGATGACTTAACATGGTAAATGTTAGACAGGATAGATGTGTAGAGATCCACCACTTCACCATATGTTTTATCTAAAAAGTGAATACATCAACCTTTTCCTTTCAATTCCCAAACTCATTTCTTTAATGCGAACATTCAGAATGTGACCATGCATAGAAAGATACTTTCTTATACAGTCATGCTGTCCTGTAATTCTGCTTCATGTTTCTCTCAAAATGCATCAGATTGATGCTTTTAAATATGAAATATATCAAATATTCAACATAATTTTCTTCCGGGGGAGCATGCCCTTGGACCACCAAGAGGGGTCATACCCTTCACACCTTTTCACCCTTAACCATTTTCATGCTAGATATCTTCTCCTTGCGTAGTGAGGTATCTGATGTGAATGCTCTGTTCACTCAATATACAGATAACCGGATGTGATGCCCAGGATGCTTAACAAACACATTCTTCACATTTTTGCATCTTAGAAAACTGAACCCCTGTGGTTAGGTAAATGGGCTGACTTAAGACTGATACCTAAGGTGATAAACTCTGTGTCAAAGGTTAAAGGTGTAGTCAGTGATCTTCTAATCTTCTAATCTAATGCACTATTTGTCAAATTCACTATATTTCTCCTCTCCATCCACAGGATGTCACCACTGACAGCATGTTGAAAAAAAAAAGTCCAGTTTCAATACACAGCCTTCCCAGATAGCATACGGATGTGGGTCACTTCCGGCAACGGTCTGTCACTTTAGACATTCTTCTGGTCCGTATGAAACAGATATGAACCTAAGCCTGCCCATGTGCTACATGCTACATTTGGCCCAAATATCACGAAACAAATACGGCCCACTTTTGGCTGAAATATGGCAAACTTTACACCAGGTCACCCGGATGTGAGTCTAAAGTGGCCCATGTCCGGTTTGCTGGGTGCTTCTGGTTTATATCTGGCAATGTGATGGCTTGATTGTGGCCCACTTCTTGCAAACAAGAGTGGACTGCCCAAGTGCCATCATTCCTAACCAAATACGGGCCAGATAAGGTGATGTGGCATGTGAATTGTGGCCCAGATATGGGCCAGGAGAATTTTGCTATCTGGGTTGGCTCTGAATTACTGTAAATACTGTGAATACTGTGGCTCGGGCCGAGTCACCAAAACAGAGTACACCACCCCACATCCAGGGGGCGATCATACTCAGACCAGACAGAGGGGGGAGGGGGAGTAGTAGGTTGCGTAGCGCACACAATTAGCGTAAGAGAGAGACAATATGTGCAATAGCAATGGCTGAAAAACAGCCCAAAAGAAAAAGTTCAGAGGAGCAGAAAGTGAAAAAGAAGGGCTATGACCATGAAAGAGCAAAGACCCGGGTCAACATTGGTGTTGCTTTCTGACAGTGGAAGGAACTCCACGAATTGAAAGACCTGAAAATGAACGCGGATGTCACCTTCTTTCTGCTGGATAGGTAAGCAACATTAGCTTTGTGGGGCTTCACATAATAGTAACAGCAGTGGGGCATTCATCTTGTTGTCTAATCTGCCAGAATGTACTGTTGTTGTGATGTTTTCAATAACGTCAGTCGAGTTGTTTGACGAGTCGGGGTTACCTCAGCTACGTTGGACAGCTACGCAGTTTCTACGGTCATCTCCATGACGATGCACATTCATCAGCTTTCAGGGGTGGAGCGAGGGGTGAGGTATGAAAGGAGAGGCGGGTCTAAATTTGTTTATAAACAACCTCTCCACTCGTTTTCTCCAACATCGCTGCCTATACCTTTAAAGGCCGTCACTTCAGGCTATCATGGGTCTGCCTTTAGGTCACTGGTCATTTATCTAAGGCACTCTTGTCCAATGAGAGTCCACTTTACATGCATGTCTTTGTACAGTTCAAACAATGAGTCTGGTATAAATATATGTCTTCTTACAATGCTCGAGAGGTTCGTTTTGCTTGGGCCTCTCAGGCTGTCCTGAGTGCCTGATTCAGACACATGTGCTTGGTTGCAAAAAACTTCTTTTATATGCAAACAAGTCTGTGTCTGCCAGCTTCTTCATCATCTGCATCTACACATCAACCATTGAGAAACTACAGTAGCCTCTGTAGTTAGTTTTACTTTCTGTGTTTACCCTGCCTTACTTGATCTGATGTGTTTCACCTGTCTTGTTTCATTCACCTGTCTGTTAAAGGTGGGGTTTTTACTTAAGTCCGAGTCTCTGTGTTAGGCTGTTGGTTTGCTATGTTTCTCTGTGTTAGTAAGCCATGTTGGATTAGTATAGGTGCATTTTGCCTGTTGATGCGGCCTGTATTTTTTTGTTGAGAATAAAGCTGGTACATCTTTTTGCAATAATTTACATCATTTTTCCTACTGCGCTGCAACATCATATTTTAGGGCTTCCCCACCAATCAAATCCCACTTTAAACAATGTGTATAACAGTTACAGTAAATACTCTGCTCCTTATCTCTTGTACTATATGCAGATTGTAGCTCAGTGGAACTGATTTTGGCTTTTAAATCATAGATTTAAAAGATCATAGCAAGTTCAAATCTTACCAGGAATATAGCACTTTTCCTCTGTTTTCAATGAAGGCTCTTGATTACTACAGCCGTTTGCTGTGGAGCATTAGTCTGGATGACACATGTCACTTTTTTAACTTTTCACTTTTATACAAATGGGAGATTATTGCAGAGTTGACAGTCTCTCTCTCCCTCTCCTTTGCAGTCCTCTATTATGCCCATCTTTTCGTGGCCATAATAAGGAGCGTGCTGTCGCAGACCTCGTCAGTAAACACAGCACATCTTGGTTCAAAAACAAATGACAAAGTAGTTGTCACAGACAACAAACGTTTTACAACAAAACATGATCATCACAACTCACAACAAAGGAACATGCCCCCTCTGAGGAAAACTTCATCACATCAGAGGATTGAAAGCTGCTCTTGGACACAGACTCGGACAACTCGCTCTGTGATGCTCTTTCGTTTTAGGAATTTTTAGCGCTGAGGAAAGTTGACATGGAGGTGAAAACGAAGGGACAGACCCGCAGCTGATGTACAAAGCAGCGGTGAAACCAAGAGATCCGGCAGAGATTCAGGTGAGAGAAGATGAGGAGACAACAAGGAGCAGCAGCAGCAGGAGATAAGTGAGAGCAGAGACACTGATGGGAGACAAACCCGCGATAATAATCACAGAAAGGAAATCATCCAATTATTTGATGCTTTTTCTGCATATTTTAGCACTATCTTCAAATGATATGCATTTTTTTCATTAAATGATAATTTCTTGTTTTTTAAATCATCAACTTTGTATCATGCGCATGCCGACCTCTGTGTGATCTACAGAGCAGGACGCTGCTGCATCTTTAGCTAGGAGCTCTCTCATCTGTAGCTCACCTACCAGTGAGAGAGAAGAAGGGGCCCATGACTGAGCGCTTCATAGGTTGTCAGTCTTTCAACAATATTGCAATCCCTCTTTTTCAAAGCCATCACGCCTTTGCCACAGTAACAGCTCCATATCAGTGCTCTCTACATGCATGAGTGATAATAAACACTATGGTTCTTCTAGATGGTCCCACTACATAATATTGCATCAATCTGGCTCAGCAGTAAAGTTGCTAACTGTCATACCAGCAGCCTGGGTTCAATACTGGTTCAGACAGACATACTTATGGGTGTATTGCAGCTTTGAAGGTTCACATTTTCAGAGACAAAACTGAGCAGTTCAGCATGTTGGGCTGAAGGGTTCTTGCATTTTTCACATGCTTAACTGTACTAGTTTAAAAAAAAAGTTAGCCTGATTTTTTTTTTTACAATGAAATGAAAGGGAAATTTCTGCAGCTCTGCTGAAAACTGCTTCAACTTTCAAGCTCTACAGTTTTGGCATACTTACACCTATAGACTCCCTTCTTGCTTTAACAGATTTATTGATCTCTCAGTTATTTGATTCATATAGACAATCATACATGAACAGATACATTCTGTTTTTTATAGAAACATACACACACATAAACAGAAATATAGCACTAAATATATCTTTTCATTTATATACATGATAGATAAATACAGAGATAAATAATAAATAGAGACATTTGTACATGCACAGATACATACACAGAATAAAATATATTTATCCATACATGTGCACACATTCATCAGTAGAAATATATCAATAATCAATGTCTTTCTTTAGAATGCATATTTCTCTGTTTCCCCCATAAGCATATTACCCTTTCTCTCATAAATAGAACCGCCCCAGCGCCCTCTCTCCTACACCCCTTCACCCCGCCGTTATCTCACTGTAACTCTTAAGGACAGTGTTATAAATATTGTTGCACCTCGTCTTGCCCCTCACAGCATGTCGATGGACTCCCTTGTGTTTCAGTGTATTTTGTCACCGTCAAATGTTTCTTGTGCTATTGAATGTTTTTGGTGTCTAAAAAGTATGTTTTTTTTTTGTTATATTTTGTTAGGTCAGGTCTACTTTTGCAAGCCACTCATTCAGTCCCATGCACATGCATACACACCCACAGGCATTACCACACACTCACTCACACACCAAGTTCATATCTCATTATCGCAGTAATAACAGCTCCCTAGCATGTCAGTTCTAAAATTTGTTTCTTGGAATGTGCGAGGTATTGGTGTTCAAGCAAAAAAACAAAAATATTCAGCCATCTCACTTCACTTCAAACAGACATCTGTTTATTACAGGAAACACATCTTTCAGATTCAGACAACATAAAGTTAAAATCATCTCAATTTACTCACTCATTTTCAGCTCCGTACAATAAAAAACAAAGAGGAGTCTGTATTTTAATCAGTAAATCAATTCAATTTACCCATAACAATACCATCACAGACCCAGAAGAACGTTTTATTACCATCAATATATCCATTAACAATAACCCACTTACAATTGGTAACTTATACGGCCCAAACTCTGACGATCCCTCCTTTTTTCAGAACTTCTTTTCGTCCACTTCAAATATTTCTGACTCTCCTATAATAATTGGCGGTGACTTTAATACAGTAATAGACCCATTAATAGACAGATCTAATACCCCGAGTAATAAACGCACCTGGCAATCTTCAGAAACTATTATCCAGTTCATGAGTGATTTGGGCCTTGGTGATAGTTGGCGCCTACACCCAACTACAAAAGAATATTCTTTCTTTTCTCATGTTCATCATTCATACTCACGCATCAATTTCTTCCTCACCAGCAGTTCTATTATTCCAAATATTTCTGATCACCAAATCCACTCCATCATTATCAGTGATCATGCACCAGTATCATTTAAATGGAACCCTCCAACACCTCATAAATCATTTACTCGATGGCGTTTTAATACATCCCTCTTAACTGATCCTGATTTTGACAACCTTATTAAAAGAGAGTAGGCATCCTTCCTGGAAATAAATGATTCTCCAAAGTCATCACCATCTCTACTGTGGGAAACAGGCAAGGCCGTCATGAGAGGGATTATAATCTCATTCTCAACTTACAAGAAAAAAAACAAACAAAACAAACTAGAATCTGATTTAGAACAAAAAATCAAACATCTCAAATTTGTCAATGCCAGCAACCCATCAGAGGAAACAGAGAAAAAAAAATAAGACAATACAAACTCCAATATAATGATATCTTAAATAAGAAAGCTCAGTTTTTAATGAACAGAATCAGGCAAGAACATTTCCACCACAGTGACAAATCTGGTAAATATCTCGCAAATCAAATTAAAAGAAATAAAGAAAAGTCTACCATCTCCATCATAAAAGACTCAGCAGGGAAGCCAACCAGCTCTATTGATGAAATTAACAACACATTCAAAGAATTTTATGCCAAACTGTACTCCTCAGACAATAACCCAGAAGAAGCAGACATCAGATCATTTCTCAACAACATAGATATACCACAAATTACCACTGATCAGAAAAACACTCTAGACTCACCCTTAACAGACAAAGAAATTGAGACTGCCCTTAATCGAATGCCCAATAATAAGGCACCTGGACCCGGTGGCTTCCCTGCTGAGTTCTACAAACATTTCTGGACTATCTTAGCTCCTCTGTTTCACCGAATGCTTTCTGAAATACAACAACAATCCAATTTCCCAACCAACATGAACTCAGCATCAATCTCGCTGCTCCTCAAACCAAACAAAGACCCCACCCTGCCATCAAGTTACCGTCCCATTTCACTCCTAAATGTTGATATGAAAATAATTACCAAAGCACTCTCCCACAGACTAGAAAAAATAATCCCCTTCATAATTCATCAAGACCAAACCGGATTTATCAAAGGAAGGAACTCTTCTAACAACACACAAAGACTTTTCAATTTAACACACTATTAAGCCCCACATCACAAGAACTCCATAATAGCCACTCTAGACGCAGAAAAAGCTTTTGATAGAGTCAACTGGTCATTTGTCATTAACACACTTCATAGGTTTGGCTTTGGGGAATCATCTATTAACTGGATCAAAACACTGTACACCTCACCCACAGCCACAGTCTTTACTAACGGACAAACTTCACAAAGAGTCACTCTTCACCGGGGGACCAGGCAAGGATGCCCACTCTCTCCATATTTGTTCACCATTTTCATCGAACCCCTAGCAGCAGCCATTCGTCAAAACCCCCTCATTACTGGAATTCAAACCCCCAACATGCACCATAAAATCAGCCTCTATGCAGATGACATACTTTTATTCATTCAAAATCCACAACCATCACTTCAAGAGGTAATTAAAGTCATTAATTCATTCTCTCATATCTCTGATTACTCAATAAACTGGAACAAATCATCCATACTTCCATTACATAACAACAGCTTGGATGTGGCAGCCCTTGCAACACCCATCCCCATTTGCACAAGTCACATCACATACTTAGGTATTCACGTCTCCCCCAGGCTGTCCAATTGCCCAATTTAAATTTCACTCCACTACTCAAAACAATAAATAACGATCTGCAATGCTGGATGAATCTCCCACTCTCAATACTAGGCAGAATTGCATCAGTCAAAATGACCATCCTCCCCAAAATCAACTACCTTCTCAATATGATCCCAATCCACCCACCCTCCACCTGGTTTAAGTCCCTTGATTCAGTCATCACAAGATTCTACTGGAAAAACAAACCACCAAGAATTAAACTGGCCACACTCCAAAAACCCAAAGCCCAAGGTGGTCTTAATGCCCCAAATTTTCAATATTACTCCCTTGCAAATCATCTTCAATATATTTACAAATGGACCCATCCCACTCAGTTAGATAGCACATGGTTGGACTTGGAACAAGCAGCTATTAAACATATTGACATCTCAGATTTACCATTCCTCAGCCAAACCATAAAAAAACACCCCTGCTTCCAAAGTCCCACAATCTCATCCACTCTGACAGCCTGGTGGAAGTTCCACAAAATTACTAACTCCACTGCAACACCTTCATTCTTTACTCCTATCTAGCACAATCCTGACTTTATTAGCAATAAAAAACCTCTAAGCCTAAATACTTGGATGGATAAAGGAATCACTCACCTCAGCCATATCTTCCACAACAATACCCTGGTTTCATTCCCCTTACTAGTCCAGAAGTTCGGCATCTAGAAAAAAAAATATTTGGAATATTTACAAGTTACATCAGCCATTCAATCAAGCCTGAAAAATAACAAAAACAACCTAGACCTCCCCCCTTCATCCTCTGCACTTATTAACATTTCCCCCAAGAAACTCCTCTCAAAAATATACAAACTATTTTCTTAGTCAGACTCTGACCTCTACATACCCGTTGAAAAATGGAAAACAGACCTCACCATTGCCCCCGATGCCGACTTCAGGTCACAAATCTGCAAAAACATATTTACTATGACAAAAAATCCCAATTTACAACTCATACAGTACAAAATTCTTCACAGAACTCACCTAACTGGTCAAAAAATGCACATAATGGGATACTCACCGGAAATCTGCTCACACTGCAAACAAAACTGTACTGACACTTATATCCATGCAACCTGGTACTGTTCACCTATCCAAAAATTCTGGGAAAACATCACAAACCTTTTATCACAAATCATGGGCTGCCACATCCCACTCTCCCCATCCCTCTGTTTATTAGGAGACTTATCTCTATCTAAACTGGTCAAGGCACACAACCATTCACTTCTCACAGCGCTAGCTATCGCCAAGAAAACCACCCTCATGAACTGGAAATCAAGGAACTCAACAAACATCACACAGTGGAAAAACCTGTCATAGACTACATCTCCCTGGAAAATACAGACTCCTCTTTTAACAAAAATAATCATTACCCTGCCTGGCAACCATTTGTTACTTTCTTACAATCTTGACCTGCTCTCATAATGACTATTCAGACGCAACAACTCAATCCTGTCTTTAGTATAATACAAACTCAATTTTGTCCCCTTCTTCCAAACCTCCTGTGGACCTACTTTTCTTTCATTATTAATATTGGTATTATTATTATTGTTCATATTATTATTGTAATTGTTATAATTATTATTCTTTCCTTTCTCATTGCTTGACCACCAATAGACTCCGCCTAATTCTTCAAAGAAACTACCCATTTATAAATTATCAAATAACTTAATATTTTCTTTGAAGAACACAGATACCCATACATCCATACATATTTTCACTTGGACATACCAAGTAAATATTATATTTTCTAAGTAAATATGTGTTTTCTTCATTTATGTTTCTTTTTTATTAATTTATTTTTTATTTTTTTTTATTTTTAGTTACTAATTTATTTTTTTCTTTTCATTTTTCTCTGATCTTCTTTACTCTGTGTTATAATCCCCTCACATGAAGGTCAATAATCTAAACATTTTCTTTTCCATGTTTGTGGACTGGACTGTTTCCGGACGTGGGGTTGTTGTGTGGGCTTGGGCGGTGGGCGTGTCTGTATCGCTGCGGGGCCACGTCTGGGCCTGGGGTGTGGCTGAGGGAAGTGTTGTGGTGGTGGTTGAGGGAATTTGTTTTCTATTTGAATTCATTTATTTGTTTTATTAATTTGCTAATTATTTATTGGGGTTTTTTTTGTCTTTTTTTTTTTTCTCTTCCCTTGTGGAGGAGGATGAGGTGGAGAGGCATCAAGGAGGGACATTAAAGGCATACTATGCGACTTTTTGGCCTGTAGGTGTCGCGCTAGAGCGTCTGAGCGAAAATCAAAACAAAGGGGCTGTTCAGTGAATAATGAGAGGCTGTTAGCCACACCTCCTCCACTTCACTGGCCCCCTCCTTCCAAACGTCCTGCAGATCGTCAACAAGAAGAAGAAACATGACTGACCAAAGGATAAAGCTGTTCATGAACATGTCTAACAGAGAGGTAAGTTTACAGAGCACGTCCTGATAAATCCTTTGACTGCTGTGTCTCTGAAAAGGTTACCTTTTTGTTACGAGCGGCGTTTGCCGTCTTTGTCTTTGATTTATAACTCTGCTCAAACAGCTACAGCTAGTTAGCCCACACTTCAGTAAGCTATACTCCGGGTGGTGATACAGAGCAGAGAGCAGACAGAGCTGCAGTCTTTACAGAGATCTGCCTGAATTAACGCCGAGGCTGAAGGCTGCAGAGTCCGCCGAACGACGGTACACACAGACGGACGAGCTAACTAGCTGCTAATCGCTAATAGCTGCTATCAACGTTGTTTTCTCTGTGATATGACTGTAAAGATTAGTCTCAGTGATGTTTGTTTGGAGTAAATATGTTCGTTTGTGACCCACTGAGTCAGCAGATCTACGTCCACCTCTTTTTAGCTCTAATGCTAAAGTCAGCTGACAAAGTAAATAACGACAGCATGTCTGAGGTCTGTAATGATGTAAAGTTAGAGATCTCTACAGTCTTAAATCTTCATTAATCCGCCCGCTCTCTTCTCTTTCCTGGCTCACGTCAGGCCCTCAGAGAGCAGCTCTGACCAGCTGATGAGGTCGGGAAGGGGCGACCAGAGCCGGGGACGGAGCGGCGGAGGAGGAGACCCTCAGTACAGACAGGTAACCACTGTGTTATGAGGACGTCACACTTCATACTGTGAGGATATGATAAAACTGTGTTTATAGACGAAAAAGTATTTCATAGTTATACTCAAACGTTTTCATATCCACAGTTACAAATAATAGAAGCACTTTCAATATTTTTGATTTATGAATCTAGTATTGTAAAAACAAAAAGTATTCTACTCCAAGTAAAAATGTACTCAGAGTATTTGGTATTCTGGATGAATTTTCTGAGTGTGAATAGCGTATAAGCCAGCCTGTAAATAGTCAGTTACTTATCACATACTAATGCTCTAGTATATAATGTTCCATAAAAATAACATGTAATAAAAAGTGACGTTTTTCTGTTACCTATGAAATTACAGCAGAAAGATGTCAGACTTTCTAAACAAAATTTTTTTTTACTATGCAATCTCTACTTTGCTCCCTAAAAAGTAAAATTTGCCCTTGATATGAACATAAAAGAGTAAATATTTGTTGTTGCCAACCTGTATTTACTTCGTTTATATAACTGCTGACTGTAAATAACACATTTACACAAAGGAGTTACTCAATCACATGAACCTGAGTTAATGTAGTCATTTATTATTTCATATCCATAAATATACTTCATCAAACCATCAGACAGCATGTGTTGTGTTCATGTTTTTCAGGTGCTGCTACAAAAGCTGACTGAAGACGTGAGAGCCATCAGCAGCTGCTTTGAGTCCACAGACCGGCCTGGAGTCTGATGCAGCAGCAGAGAATTAAGAACAGAGGGCTGCTCAGTAAAATAATGTTTTTAGGAATTACAAGACAAGTACTGAGAAGTTTTTCAGTTTATGTGACTACAGGCTAGAAGTACCTTTAGCTTCATTCCACAGTGTTTAATTAGAGAATGTATTTTTATTTTCTTTCCTTATGGTTAATCAGTGCATGCACTGTGGATGAAACATCTGAGAAAGTTATTAATTATCATCATACAGGCTTTGTATCTTTTTTTTAATAAATATAATTTGAGGAGGAAATGTACTGATTTTTTTATTGCTGACCAATGATTTCCACGTTTTGTTTAGCCACTTGCTCCTTTTTCACTATGAAACTACTTGGCCTCTTGTGTCACTCCACACCTTGTGTTTTTAGTACAAGAGCAGAAACTTATGCACTTTGTCAAGAAAAGTAAGTTAAACCTGTATTAACGCACATATATACTTTAATAATTACTTTTGGCTTCAATTTTCTTTTTCTAGTACACATGTTTGAAGTACAGAAAGTACAATTTTAAGCTTGCTGGCTTTTTGAAACACTAGAAAGTAGATATGTATTTATTGTGAGTCATAAAGCCATGGCAGTTAGGCACTTTGTGTGCAGGATATTAATAACAAATAATCAACTAATATGAAAAGTGAGACTCATCTGGAAAAAGCTAACTGAAGTGGTTCATCAGAAAAATGTTGAGAAAAATACTGAACTGATAAGTGAGTGTCTGTCTCTGGACTAAAGGCATAACAATGGGAAATCCAGCCAAAATACAGCTATCTGCAGTTTACCCAAGTTATATATAAACCACAGTATTTCAAAGTGATTTTTGGATGTTTCATAAAATACATAATTCACAGACATGTAATTTTCACGTATTTTTATTTTGATAATCAGTCCTAGACAGAATGCAAGTAAACATGACTGAAAGATAGCAAAAGGTGATTCTGAACAGCACTGGTAATGCAAACAGACATTTTGTGTGAGAAATGTATGTAGTGATTAAACACGTGCTTTACAGATGGCTGAATGAACTCTGTCAGTGTAAGAAAGAGCACTCTGGTGTTTAGGAGTCACTGTCAGCACAGCATGTAGCAGTCTCTTCTGGCCTGCCTCTTCACAGACGCTGAACTTCAGGTAAAAACTGAGTAGTCGTGTCTAGCAAAGAGGACGGGGGCTTGGACATCAGCTCTTCCACTGTTGTAATTCTGGCAGTGTTGGACCTGTGAACATGGACAGAAAATGTTATTCTTTTGGTGTAAAAGTACCTGGAACAAAATGATTGCAGTACAATTAGACATATACAAAAAACCATGCCAAGACCTAATTCTAAGTTCAACACAATCAGACAAAATTCTTCATTTATGCAGCATGACCAAGTGTGGAGGGTGCCAGTGGTTGTCTTATATTATTATTCTTTTAAAAAAATAAGATATTTAGATATTATAGTGGATGGCAGATTCACTGATGTATTTTAGTAAATAAGGTCATCACAGAGACATAACACAGCTTCTGTACCAATACACTACAGAGAAAATCATTCTTACTTCGTACTGTGTCTGCAGTGGTAAAGTTACTTTATAAATCACTTCAACACTACGTTCATATGTAGGTTCATTTAGATAACAGTCCCCAGCTGTGCTGCTTCTGTGGCCTGCTACCTTTATGTGACGGACATCTAAACTTTAACCAGTGTCCCAGTGAGATAAATGACCTGAAATGATCTGGATTCAGTCAGTACAGAACAGCCGAAAGGGTGAACGTGTGTTTATGTTCATTCATGTTAGCGTTAGCCGCGTTAGCATGCTGCTGCTTCGTTAAGCCGCAGGCTAACGTTAGCACATATTAGCTTTCACGTCGGCCTAAAAGACTCGCAGAAATGACAATGGTAAAAAGGGAACAACGTTAACTACACAACACAAAGCCTGGTCTGTTATCCATGCCCCTGTCTGTGACATGTCACAAATACGTTTGTGTTACACAGAAACATGTAAAGATACTTACCTTTCCAGACGCAGGTCCAGCTCCGGCCCTGTTTGAGCCTCCTCCTCACGCAGGACTCTCCGTTGTGATAAACTCTGTTCAGGCTTTATTATCTTTTAGTTATTTCATGTCTGTTTGATATTTTCAGTTGGATTTATTTGTCCCCCGGTGTAGCAGACCAGTTTGAATAACAAGAAGGCTTCGCGTGCCATGGCGCCACCCCTCCTCTGTGATTGGTCAGCCCCCCCTGCTCTTTTAAACCCAGAGAGAGGGGGGCTTGAGGAAGGTTGACACCCCTATCCGGACCGGCTAATGTTTACATAGAGCTGATATCAACACAGGCAGAGGGGGGAGGGCTTAGCTTTCACTGTGTGGAGCATGGACTCGGAGAGACATTATGATGCCATATACTGTGAATCTGATAGGAAAATGTGTGAAATGTCGGATATTATGCCTTTAAGGAGAGAGGGGAGAGCCATAGGCCTGGCATCCCAGGGGATATCCACCATAGGAAAGGGAAAAGAGAAGGAAGGGAGGAAGGGGATAAAAAAGAAAAGGGATAAAAAAGAATAAAAAGAAAAAAAAATGCACAACTACAGATTCAAATGAAGACAAACAAAACTCTATTTGATTTTAATGCACCTCATATGCGCTGTTTTTAATGCACTACATTACCATGAAGGAACACACACACACATAAAAGGGGGGAAGGAAGGGGAAAAGAGGGGAAGGAAGAAGGAAAGAAAGGAGGAGGGGGAGGGTAAAACAAGAAAAATAAAATAAAATAAATAAATAAATAAATAAAAAGAAGGAGGAAAAAGGGAAAGAAAAAATGCTCAGCATAGGAGGTGGGTTTGTGGGGGGCCCGACCTCGGGTAGACGTCCTGTTGGTCAAGGGGTTCCCAGGCACCCAGTCTAAATTTTTGGTGTTGGTGGCACTCGAGTTTCCCTGGGCCCCCATCATGGCGGCTTTGGAGGTTGCGTTCTGGGAGTGGGCATGGCCCTGCGGCGGGGCGGCCGTGCCCTGCTGCCCCGGGCCCTCTTCTGGCTTCCCTCCATGGAGGTTGTCTAGTCCCCATAACTATTAATATATTCAACTATTTTTTTTTAAATGTCTTTTTGTTTTGTTTTGTTTTTTGTTTCTTGGTTTTCATGATTTATAAAACCAATAGGACTCTTGATCCCCTGCTTCGCAATACTGCCATTACCCATGTGTGGAGATTTATGTATATATATGTATGTATATATATGTATGTGTGTGTGTGTGTGTGTGTGTGTGTGTGTAGGTTTATGTGTATATATGTATATAATGTATTATATTTGAATTACACACTCTGCCCTCACACACTCACACACAAATTACTTCATACTCACACAGGGAGCAACATTTTTAGGGCCCGAGCCCGAACCGCAGGTCAGGCGAAAGCCCTATTGTAATCGCTAAGATTATTAGGGCCCGAGCCGCGACCCGCAGGGGTCGGCGAAGGCCCTATTGTAATCACTTAAATTATTAGGGCCCGAGCCGCGACCCCCAGGGGTCGGCAAAGGCCCTATTGTAATCGCTCGGATTATTAGGGCCCGAGCCGCGACCCGCAGGGGTCGGCGAAGGCCCTATTGTAATCGCTCGGATTATTAGGGCCCGAGCCCGACCGCAGGCGGGCGAAGGCCCTATTGTAATCGCTAAGATTATTAGGGCCCGAGCCCGACCGCAGGCGGGCGAAGGCCCTATTGTAATCGCTAAGATTATTATTAGGGCCCGAGCCCGACCGCAGGCGGGCGAAGGCCCTATTGTAATCCTAAGGATTATTAGGGCCCGAGCCCGACCCGAAGGGCCGGCGGCGAAGGCCCTATTGTAATCCTAAGGATTATTATTATTATTAGGGCCCGAGCCGAAAAATCGGCGAAGGCCCTATTGTAATCCTAAGGATTATTAGGGCCCGAGCCGCGACCCGCAAGGGTCGGCGAAGGCCCTATTGTAATCGCTCGGATTATTATTATTATTATTATTATTATTATTAGGGCCCGAGCCCGACCGCAGGCCGGCGAAGGCCCTATTGGAATCGCTCGGATTATTATTATTAGGGCCCGAGCCGACGTAGCGGCGAAGGCCCTATTGTAATCTTAAGGATTATTAGGGCCCGAGCCAAAATTTCGGCGAAGGCCCTATTGTAATCCTAAGGATTATTAGGGCCCGAGCCCGAACCGCAGGTCGGGCGAAAGCCCTATTGTAATCGCTAAGATTATTATTAGGGCCCGAGCCCGACCCCGAAGGGGCCGGCGGCGAAGGCCCTATTGTAATCGCTAAGATTATTAGGGCCCGAGCCGCGACCCGCAGGGGTCGGCAAAGGCCCTATTTTAATCGCTCGGATTATTAGGGCCCGAGCCGCGACCCGTAGGGGTCGGCGAAGGCCCTATTGGAATCGCTCGGATTATTATTAGGGCCCGAGCCGCGACCCGCAGGGGTCGGCGAAGGCCCTATTGTAATCGCTAAGATTATTAGGGCCCGAGCCCGAACCGCAGGTCGGGCGAAAGCCCTATTGGAATCGCTAAGATTATTATTAGGGCCCGAGCTGCGACCCGCAGGGGTCGGCGAAGGCCCTATTGTAATCGCTCGGATTATTATTATTATTATTAGGGCCCGAGCCCGAACCGCAGGTCGGGCGAAAGCCCTATTGGAATCGCTAAGATTATTAGGGCCCGAGCCGAAATGGCCGAATCGGCCGGCGAAGGCCCTATTGGAATTGCTAGGATTATTATTAGGGCCCGAGCCCGACCGCAGGCCGGCGAAGGCCCTATTGTAATCGCTAAGATTATTAGGGCCCGAGCCGAAATTTCGGCGAAGGCCCTATTGTAATCCTTAGGATTATTATTATTCTTCTCGTGCCACTTTAACCCCAAATTGCGTGCCTTCAACTTGAGATAAACGTGAACGCGCCTAGGCCCAATAATTAGTCCCCCCGAAAAATTTATGAATCCAGTGTTTGCACAAAAAAAAGTGCGCCATAGCGCCCCCTACTGGCCTTAAACTGCAGCCCCTCCGGCAACTTTCCCTGATCGACCTGAAATTTTCAGGGCATAACTATCATGCCCGGACCTACAAAAAAGTCCCCTGCGCCCATCGTCAAATCCGTACAGGAAGTTCGCAAATTAGCGTTGAAAGTCGCATTTTGGCGATTTGCATGGTACGTATTTGAACGAACTCCTCCTAGGTTTTTTATCGGAACAACTCCATATTTGAACTGTATATACTAGACACACTGACGATGAAAAGTTATTAAAAGATTTTTCGTAGCTCAATGGGCGTGGCCAGAAACCACGCCCAAATTTGGCTAATTTTTAACTACCTCCGATTTGCACGAAATTTTTTGGGCATAACCTCCAGGCAAAGACGATCAGAAATATATAAATTATTAAAGGGAATTCCGAACAGGAAGTTCGTAAATTAACGTTGAATTTCTGATTTTCGCGATTTTAAGGCTCGCATTTGAACGAACTCCTCCTAGGTTTTTTATCGGATCAATTCCAGATTTGGATTGTGTATACTAGACACATTGATGATGAAAAGTTATTAAAAGATTTTTCGTAGGTCAATGGGCGTGGCCAAGAAGGACGCCCAAATTTGACCATTTTTGGAAAACACGTAAACCTTAATAACTCTCTAGTAATATGTTAGATCTGGACCAAAACAAGTACACATGTTCACTGTCCGTGCCTGAGTTAACCTATATGCTTTGTTTCACTCTCAAATATAGCGCCCCCTGCTGGTAACAGGAAATCCGATGTTTTAGTCGATCATTAAAATCTCCTCTTTTTTTCAACATATTTTTTTCAAATATTCTCAGAAAGGGTCTTCACACCTTCATGAAGCATCAGTGTTGAGGTCGTGTCCCCAGGTGAAACGGTGTGGCCATGGCGAAGCCTCAAACTTCACTGATCGCCATGAACCTGGAAACCACTCTAACTCCTTCATTTAAGGTCCAATCTGCTTCAAAATTCTCAAGCATGATCAAGGTCCAACACCTAACACAAGTATGAGCTCAATTCTCTGGTACTCCAATCGCATCAACCTTTAGATATGTCATAAATTACATATGTGTGGTGGCAGCAGCACGCAGTGGTTGCGACATGTGGCGCCAGCAACATTTAGCGGCACCAATGTTTCGCAACAGCAGCATTTGGCAAAAGCATTATGCAGCGGTAGCAGCAGGTCCCAACGGGCGCGTGGGGGGCGAGGGCCCGATCATCGCCGCTTGCGGCTTTAATTATTAGGGCCCGAGCCGCGACCCGTAGGGGTCGGCGAAGGCCCTATTGGAATCGCTCGGATTATTATTAGGGCCCGAGCCGAAATGGCCGAATCGGCCGGCGAAGGCCCTATTGGAATCGCTAGGATTATTAGGGCCCGAGCCCGACCCCGAAGGGGCCGGCGGCGAAAGCCCTATTGTAATCGCTCGGATTATTATTAGGGCCCGAGCCGAAAAATCGGCGAAGGCCCTATTGTAATCCTTAGGATTATTATTATTATTATTTCATAAAGTAACCTCAAATTGCGTGCCTTTAACTTGAGATAAACGCGAACGCGCCTAGGCCAAAAAATTAGTCCCCCGAAAAAATTTTTGAATCCAGTGTTTGCACAAAAAAAAGTGCGCCATAGCGCCCCCTAGTGGCCTTAAACTGCAGCCCCTCCGGCAACTTTCACGGATCGACCTGAAATTTTTAGGGCATGACTATCATGCCCTGACCTACAAAAAAGTCTCTTACGACCATCGTCAATTCCAAACAGGAAGTCCGCAAATTAGCGTTGAATGTCGCGTTTTGGCGATTTCCTGGGTACGTATTTGAACGAACTCCTCCTAGGTTTTTTATCCCATCAACTCCAGATTTGGACTGTGCATACTAGACACCTTGACAATCAAAAGTTATTAAAAGAATTTTTGTAGGTCAATGGGCGTGGCCACAAACCACGCCCAAATATGGCGAATTTTTGACCAACTCCGATTTGCACGAAATTTTTTGGGCATAATCCCCAGGCCAAGTCGATCACAAATATATAAATTGTCATAGGGAAGTTCGAACAGGAAGTTCGTAAATTAACGTTGAAATTCCGATTTTTGCGATTCCAAGGCTCGCATTTCAACGAACTCCTCCTACGTTTTTTATCGAATCAACTCCAGATTGGGTCTGTGTATACTAGACACATTGATGATGAAAAGTTGTTAAAAGATATTTCGTAGGTCAATGGGTGTGGCCAGGAAGGATGCCCAAAGTTGACCATTTTTGGAAAACACGTAAACCTTAATAACTCTCAAGTAATATGTTAGATCTGAACCAAAACAAGTACACATATTCACTGTCCCTGCCTTAGTTAAACTACATGTTTTGTTTCACTCTCAAATATAGCGCCCCCTGCTGGTAACAGGAAGTCTGATGTTTTACTCTATTATTAAAATCTCCGCCGTTTTTCAACATATTTTTTTTCTAATTTTCTCAGAAAGGGTCTTCACACCTTCATGAAGCATCAGTGTTCAAGTCATGTCTGTAGGTGAAACGGTGTGGTGATGGCAAAGCCTCAAACTTCGCAGATCGCCATGAACCTGGAAATCACTCTAACTCCTTCTTTTAAGGTCCAATCTGCTTCAAAATTCACAAGCATGATCAAGGTCCACCTCCTAACACATCTATAAGCTTAATTCTCTGCAACTCCAATCACTCCAAGCATTAAATATGTCATATATTGCATACATGTGGTGGCAGCAACATGCAGTGGTTGTGACATGTGGCGCCAGCAATATTCAGCGGCACCAACGTTTCGCAGCAGCGGCATGTGGCGGACGCAATATGCAGCGGTTATGCATTGCCCAGCGTGAAGCGAGGGCCCGATCATCGCCGCTTGCGGCTTTAATTAGGGCCCGAGCCCGACCCGAAGGGCCGGCGGCGAAGGCCCTATTGTAATCGCTAGGATTATTATTTTTCTTCTTTTTTTTCTTCTCCCGCCACTTTAACCCCAAATTGCGTGCCTTCAACTTAAGATAAACGCGAACGCGCCTATCCCAAAAAATTAGTCCCGCCGAAAAATTTATGAATCCAGTGTTTGCACAAAAAAAAGTGCGCCACAGCGCCCCCTACTGGCCTTAAACTGCAGCCCCTCCGCCAACTTTCACGGATCGACCCGAAATTTTCAGGGCATAACTATCATGGCCAGACCTACAAAAAACTCTCTTACGACCATGCTCAATTCCAAACAGGAAGTTCGCTAATTAGCGTTAAAAGTCGCGTTTTGACGATTTGCGGGGTACGTATTTGAACGAACTCCTCCTAGGGTTTTTGTCGGATCAACTCCAGATTGGGATTGTGTATACTAGACACACTGACGATCAAAAGTTATTACAAGAATTTTGGTAGGCCAATGGGCGTGGCCACAAACCACGCCCAAATTTGGTGCATTTTTCACTAACTCCGATTTGCACAAAATTTTTTGGCCATAACCCCCAGGTCATGACGATCACAAATATATAACTTGTCATTGACAATTCCCAACAGGAACTTCGTAAATTAATGGTGAAATTCCAACTTTCGCGATTCTTAGCCTCGCAATTGAACCAACTCCTACTACTTTTTTTACCGGATCAATTCCAGATTTGGTCTGTGTATACTACACACAATGATGATGAAAAGTTGTTAAAAGATATTTCGTAAGTCAATGTGCGTGGCCAGGAAGGACGCCCAAATTTGACCATTTTTGGAAAACACGTAAACTTTAATAACTCTCTAGTAACATGTTAGATCTGGACCAAAACAAGTACACATGTTCACTGTCCCTGCCTGACTTAATCTATATGTTTTGTTTCACTCTCAAGTATAGCCCCCCCTGCTGGTAACAGGAAGTGTGATGTTTTACTCTTTCACTAAAATCTCCTCTGTTTTTCAACGTATTTTTTCGAAATATTCTCAGAAAGGGTATTCACACCTTCATGAAGCATCAGTGTTGAGGTCATGTCCTGAGGTCAAATGGTGTGGCGATGGCGAAGCCTCAAACTTCATTGATGGTCATGAACCTGGAAATCACTCCAACTCCTGCATTTAAGGTCCAATCTGCTTCAAAATTTACAGGCATGATCAAGGTCCACCTCCTAACACATCTATAAGCTTAATTCTCTGCTACTGCAATCGCACCAAGCTTTACAAATTCACTTAAACGAATATTAATGTTACAAATAACAATATGGCTAAGGACTGTCGTGCTGGCGGAGGTACCAATGTTTCACAACACCAGCATTTGGCGAAAGCAATATACGGCGGTAGCGACATGCCCCAACGGGCGCATGGGGGCGAGGGCCCGATCATCGCCGCTTGCGGCTTTAATTATTATTATTATTTTTCTTCTGCCACTTTAACCCCAAATTGCGTGCCCTCAACTTGAGATAAACGCGAACGCGCCTAGGCCCAAAAATTAGTCCCGCCGAAAAATTTATGAATCCAGTGTTTGCACAAAAAAAAGTGTGCCATAGCGCCCCCTAGTGGCCTTAAACTTCAGCCCCTCCGGCTAATTTCACATGTCGACCTGAAATTTTTAGGGCTTAACTATCATGCCAGGACCTACAAAAAAGTCTCTTATGGCCATTGTCAATTTCAAACAGGAAGTTCGCAAATTAGCGCTGATAGTCGCGTTTGGGCTTACGTATTTGAACGAACTCCTCCTAGGGTTTTTATCGGATCATATCCAGATTTGGATTGTGTATACTAGACACCTTGACAATGAAAAGTTATTAAAAGATTTTTCGTAAGTCAATGGGCGTGGCCAGAAACCACGCCCAAATTTGACAATTTTTCACTAACTCCGAATTAAACAAAATTTTTGAGCATAATCACCAGGCCAAGACGATCACAAATATATAAATTGTCATAGGGAATTCCAAACAGGAAGTTCGGAAATTAATGTTGAAATTGCGATTTTAAGGCTAGCATTTAAACGAACTCCTTCTAGGTTTTTTATCGGATCAATTCCAGATTTGGTTTGTGTATACTAGACACATTGACGATGAAAAGTTATTAAAAGATTTTTCGTAAGTCAATGGGCGTGGCCAGGAAGGACGCCCAAAGTTGACCATTTTTGGAAAACACGTAAACCTTAATAACTCTCTAGCAATATGTTAGATCCGAACCAAAACATGTACACATGTTCACTGTCCGTGACTGAGTAAATCTATATGCTTTATTTCACTCTCGAATATTGCCCCCCCTGCTGGTAACAGGAAGTCTGATGTTTTACTCTATCATTAAAATCTCCTCTGTTTTTCAACATAAAGTCCTCAAATATTCTCAGAAAGGGTCTTCACACTTTCTTGAAGCACCAGTGTTGAGGCCGTGTCCTGAGGTGAAACAGTTTGGCGGTGGCGAAGCCTCAAACTTCACTGATCGCCATGAACCTGGAAATCACTCTAATCTTTCATTTAAGGTCCAGTCTGCATCAAAATCCACAAGCATGATCAAGGTCTACCTCCTAACACATCTATAAGCTCAATTCTCTGCTACTGCAATCCCACCAAGCTCCAGAAAATCCATAAATTGCATATGTATGTTTTAAATAATCTAATCTTCCCCAAATTCAACACACATGATCACAGTTCCACTCTGGATTTATTTCTTAAATTTAAACATATATTTGGGTGATAGGAATGGCACCATCTAACAGACACCTGCAGTGTTTATGCCTAAAACACTTTTAAACATGCTTTAAATCATCCTGATTGTGGAAGGAAGCTTTCCTCCGTCCCCTTCCCCCTGCTCCTCAGACTGAGCTGAGGTTACCTCACATGCTAATTAGCCCACCCCCCTTCTTCACCCCACACCAACCTCAGAGATCTGTCAGCCAAGCTTCCACCTCCCTGCTTAGAGTGAGACACCATAGATTCTTGACATGTCATCCTCTTTATTTATTGTTATCTGTTTACTTTAGATGCTTCATTCAGACTTTATTCTGTGTATGTGTATGTGTGTGTGTGTGTGTGTGTGTGTGTGTGTTTGGCAGAGGCATTGACTGTCAGGGATAGTAATTTCTTCAAAAAATCTCAGAAAGGGTCTTCACACCTTCATGAAGCATCACTGTCTGCATGTTTGTGTGTGTGTGGCTATTTCCTGAGACAGATATTGCTTCACATGACATGCCTGGGACAAAGGAACAGTGCCACCCAATGGGCATTAGCTGTTTTTTAATATCTCAAATACCTGCTTGCATGTAGGGGCAGCAACATGCAGCTGTTGGGACATATGGTGCCAGCAAAATTTAGCGGCACCAATGTTTCGCAACAGCAGTATTTGGCGAAAGCAATATGTGGCGGTAGCGGCAGGGCCCAACGGGCGCGTGGGGGGCGAGGGCCCGATCATCGCCGCTTGCGGCTTTAATTAGGGCCCGAGCCTGACCGCAGGCCGGCGAAGGCCCTATTGTAATCGCTCGGATTATTATTAGGGCCCGAGCCGACGTAGCGGCGAAGGCCCTATTGTAATCGCTCCGATTATTATTAGGGCCCGAGCCGCGACCCGAAGGGGTCGGCGAAGGCCCTATTGTAATCGCTCGGATTATTATTAGGGCCCGAGCCGAAATTTCGGCGAAGGCCCTATTGTAATCCTAAGGATTATTATTAGGGCCCGAGCCGAAATGGCCGAATCGGCCGGCGAAGGCCCTATTGGAATCGCTAGGGTTATTATTATTTTTCTCCTTCTCCCCCTTTTTTAACCCCAAATTGCGTGCCTTCAACTTGAGATAAACGCGAACACGCCTAGGTCCAAACTTCAGTCCCCCCGAAAAATTTATGAATCCAGTGTTTGCACAAAAAAAAGTGCGCCATAGCGCCCCCTAGTGGATTTAAACTGCAGCCCCTCCGGCAACTTTCACCCATTGACCTGAAATTTTTAGGGCCTAATTATCATGCCTGGACCTACAAAAAAGTCTCTTATGACCATGGTCAGTTTCAAACAGGAAGTTCGCAAATTAGAGCTGAAAGTCGCATTTTCGGGATTTGCAAGGTACGTATTTGAACGAACTCCTACTAGGGTTTTTATCGGATCAATGCCAGATTTGGATTGTGTATAGTACATACAGTGACGATGAAAAGTTATTAAAAGATTTTTCGTAAGTAAATGGGCGTGGTTTCTGGCCACGCCCAAATTTAGCGAATTTTTTACAAACTCTGATATGCACGAAATTTTTTAGGAATAACCACCAGGCCAAGACCTATCCAAAGATATACAATTGTCATGGGAATTCCGAACAGGAAGTTCGTAAATTAGCATTGAATTTCCCATTTTTGCAATTCTAAGGCTCGCATTTGAACGAACTCCTCCTAGGTTTTTCACCGGATCAATTCCAGATTTGGTTTGTGTATACTAGACATGTGGAGGATTAAAAGTTATTAAAAGATTTTTCGTAAGTCAATGGGTGTGGCCAGGAAGGACGCCCAAAGTTCACCATTTCTGGAAAACACGTAAACCTTAATAACTCTCTAGTAAAATGTTAGATCCGGACCAAAACATGTACACATGTTCACTGTCTGGGCCTGAGTAAATCGATATGCTTTGTTTCACTCTCAAATATAGCGCCCCCTGCTGGTAACAGGAAGTCTGATGTTTTACTCTATCATTAAAATCTCCTCTGTTTTTTAACATAGTTTTTTCAAATATTCTCAGAAAGGGTCTTCACACCTTCATGAAGCATCAGTCTTCAGGTTGTGTCCTGAAGTTAAAGGGTGAGACGATGACGAAGTCTCAAACTTTATTAGGGCCCGAGCCCAAAAGGCCGGATCATCCAGTGAATTCCCACCCATTTTAGCCCCAAATTGCGTGTATTGCACTTGAGATAAATGTGAATGCGCCTAGTCCCAAAATTCAGTCACGGCGACAAATTTATGAATCTAGTGTTTGCTCAGAAATATGTGCTCCATAGCGCCCCCTAGTGGCTTAAAACTGCAGCCCCTCCAGCTACTTTGACCTATGGATCTGAAATTTTTAGGGCATCACTGTCATGCCAGGACCTACAAAAAAGTCTCTTACGACCATCATCAATTGTGGACAGGAGTTTTGCAAATTAGCGTTAAAAATCGCATTTTGGCGATTTGCAGGGTACGTGTTTGAACAAACTCCTCCTAGGTTTTTTATAAGATCATCTCCAGATTTGGTTTGTGTATACTAGACACTTTGACGATGAAAAGTTATGAAAAGATTTTTTGTAAGTCATTGGGCGTGGCCAGAAAGGAAGCCCAAATTTGACCATTTTTGGAAAACAAGGTAACCTTAATAACTCTCTTGTAAAATGTTTGATCCAGACCAAAACATGTACACGTTTACTGTCCGTGCTTGAGTTAATCCATATGCTTTGTTTGCTTTGTTCAAATATAGCGCCCCCTGCTGGTAACAGGAAGTCTGATGTTTTACTCTATCATTAAAATCTCCTGTGTTCTATATGTTTTTCAAATAGTCTCAGAAACGGTCTTCACACCTTCATGAAGCATCACTGTCTGCATGTTTGTGTGTGTGTGTGTGGCTATTTGCTGAGACAGGTATTGCTTGACATGAAGTGCCTGGGACAAAGGAACAGTGCCACCCAATGGGCATTAGCTGTATTTTATATCTCAAATACCTGCTTGCATGTAGGGGCAGCATCATGCAGCTGTTGGAACATGTGGTGCCAGCAAAATTTAGCGGCACCAATGTCTCGCAACAGCAGCATTTGGTGAAAGCAATATGTGGCGGTAGCGGCAGGGCCCAACGGGCGCTTGGGGGGCGAGGGCCCGATCATCGCCGCTTGCGGCTTTAATTATTATTATTTTTCTTTTTCTTCTTATGCCACTTTAACCCCAAATTGCGTGCCTAGGCCCAAAAATTAGTCACGCCGAAAGATTTATGAATCCATTGTTTGCACAAAAAAAAGTGTGCCATAGCGCCCCCTAGTGGCCTTAAACTGCAGCCCCTCCGGCTAATTTCACATATCGACCTGAAATTTTTAGGGCTTAACTATCATGCCAGGACCTACAAAAAAGTCTCTTATGGCCATTGTCAATTTCAAACAGGAAGTTCGCAAATTAGCGTTGATAGTCGTGTTTGGGCATACGTATTTGAACGAACTCCTCCTAGGGTTTTTATCGGATCAAATCCAGATTTGGATTGTGTATACTAGACACATTGACGATGAAAAGTTATTAAAAGATTTTTCGTAGGTCAATGGGCGTGGCCAGAAACCACGCCCAAATTTGGCGAATTTTTCACTAACTCCGAATTAAACGAAATTTTTTGGGCATAATCACCAGGCCAAGACGATCACAAATATATAAATTGTCATAGGGAATTGCGAACAGGAAGTTCGGAAATTAACGTTGAAATTGCGATTTTAAGGTTCGCATTTGAACGAACTCCTCCTAGGTTTTTTATCGGATCAATTCCAGATTTGGTTTGTGTATACTACACACATTGACGATGAAAAGTTATTAAAAGATTATCCGTATGTCAATGGGCGTGGTCAGGAAGGACGCCCAAATTTGACCATTTTTGGAAAACGCGTAAACCTTAATAACTCTCTAGTAATATGTTAGATCTGGACCAAAACAAGTACACATGTTCACTGTCCCTGCCTGAGTCAACCTTTATGCTTTATTTCACTCTCAAATATTGCCCCCCCTGCTGGTAACAGGAAGTCTGATCTTTATAGGGACCCGAGCCCAAAAGGCCGGATCATCCAGCGAATTCCCACCCATTTTAGCCCCATATTGCGTGTATTGCACTTGAGGTAAACATGAATGCGCGTAGTCCCACAATTCAGCCACGGCAACAAATTTATGAATTCCATGTTTGCTCAAAAAATGTACTCCATAGCGCTCCCTAGTGGCTTAAAACTGCAGCCCCTCCAGCTACTTTCACCTATTGATCTGAAATTTTTAATGCATCACTGTCATGCCAGGACCTACAAAAAAGTCTCTTACGACCATCGTCAATTGTGGACAGGAAGTTTGCAAATTACCGATAAAGGTAGCATTTTGGCGATTTGCAGGGTATGTATTTGAACAAACTCCTCCTCGGGTTTTTATCAGATCAACTCCAGATTTGGATTGTGTATACTAGACACACTGACAATGAAAAGTTATTAAAAGATTGTTCGTAAGTCAATGGGCATGGCCAGGAAGGATGCCCAAAGTGGACCAGTTTTGGAAAACACGTAAACCTTAATAACTCTCTCGTAATATGTTAGATCTGGACCAAAACAAGTACACATGTTCACTGTCCCTGCCTGAGTTAATTCACATGCTTTGTTTCACTCTCAAATATAGCGCCCCCTGCTGGTGACAGGAAGTCTGATGTTTTACTCTATCATTAAAATCTCCTCCGTTTTTCAACAAATATTTTTCAAATATTCTCAGAAAGTCTTCACACCTTCATGAAGCATCAGTGTTCAGGTGGTGTCCAGAGGTGAACGGTGTGGCCATGATGAAGCCTCAAACTTCACCGATGGCCATGAACCTGGAAATCACTCAAACTCCTTCATTTAAGGTCCAATCTGCTTCAAATTCACAAACATGATCAAGGTCCACCTCCCAACTTAGCTATAAGCTCAATTCTCTGCTAATCAAATTGCATTAAGCTTTAGATATGTCATAAATTACATACATGTGATGGCAGCATCAAGCAGTGGTTGTGACATGTGGAGCCAGCAATGTCTAGCGGCACCAATGCTTCGCAACAGCATTTGGCGAAAGCCATTTGCTGCGGTAGCAACAGGGCCCAACGGCGCGTGGGGGGCGAGGGCCCGATCATCGCCGCTTGCGGCTTTAATTAGGGCCCGAGCCGAATGGCCGGATCGGCCGGCGAAGGCCCTATTGGAATCGCTCGGATTATTATTATTATTATTATTATTATTATTAGGGCCCGAGCCGAAATTTCGGCGAAGGCCCTATTGTAATCGCTAGGATTATTAGGGCCCGAGCCGAAAAATCGGCGAAGGCCCTATTGTAATCCTAAGGATTATTATTATTATTCTTCTCCAGCCTCTTTAACCCCAAATTGCGTGCCTTCAACTTCAGAATTACACGACCGCGCCTAGTTCAAATTGTCAGGCATGGCGAAAATTTTATGAATCCAGTGATTGCACAAAAATAAATGCGCCACAGCGCCCCCTAGTGGCCATAAACTGCAGCCCCTCCAGCTACTTTCACCGATTGACCTGAAATTTTTAGGGCATAACTATCATGCCCGGACCTACAAAAAAGTCTCTTACGACCATGCTGAATTCCAAACAGGAAGTCCGCAAATTGGCATTGAACGTCGCGTTTTGGCGATTTCCTGGGTACGTATTTGAACGAACTCCTCCTAGGGTTTTTATTGGATCAGCTCCAGATTTGGGTTGTCTATACTAGACGCCTTGACGATGAAAAGTTATTAAAAGAATTTTCGTAGGTCAATGGGCGTGGCCAGAAACCACGCCCAAATTTGGCGAATTTTTCACTAACTCCGATTTGCACGAAATTTTTTGGGCATAACCAGCAGGCCATGCCGATCACAGATATATAATTTGTCATAGGGAATTCCACACAGGCAGTTCGTAAATTAACGTTGAAATTCCGATTTTTGCGATTCTAAGGCTCGCATTTGAACGAACTCCTCCTACGTTTTTTATCGAATCAACTCCAGATTTGGTTTGTGTATACTAGACACATTGATGATGAAAAGTTGTTAAAAGATTTTTCATAAGTCAATGGGCGTGGCCAGGAGGGACGTCCAAAGTTCACCATTTTCGGAAAACACGTAAACCTTAATAACTCTCTAGTAACAACTTAGATCTGGACCAAAACAAGTACACATGTTCACTGTCCCTGCCTGACTTAATCTATATGCTTTGTGTCACTCTCAAATATAGCGCCCCCTGCTGGTAACAGGAAGTCTGATGTTTTACTTGATCATTTAAATCTCCTCCGTTTTTCAACAAATATTTTTCAAATATTCTCAGAACGGGTCTTCACACCTTCATGAAGCATCAGTGTTGAGGTCGTGTCCTCAGGTGAAAGGGTGTGGCCATGGCGAAGCCTCAACTTCACTGATCGCCATGAACCTGGAAATCACTCTCACTCCTTCATTTAAGGTCGAATCTGCTTCAAAATTCACAAAAATGATCAAGGTCTCCCCTTTAACACATTTATAACTTTAATTCTCTGGTACTCCAATCGCATCAACCTTTACATATGTCATAAATTACATTCGTGTGGTTGCAGCACCATACAGTGGTTGCGACATGTGGCGCCAGCAACATTTAGCAGCACCAATGTTTCTTAACAGCAGCATTTCGGGGAAGCAATATGTGGCGGTAGCGGCAGGTCCCAACGTCCGCGTGGGGGGCGAGGGCCCGATCATCGCCGCTTGCGGCTTTAATTATTATTATTCTCCAGCCTCTTTAACCCCAAATTGCGTGCCTTCAACTTCAGATAAACGCGAACGCGCCTAGTCCAAATTGTCAGGCATGGCGAAAATTTTATGAATCCAGTGACTGCAAAAAAAAACGTGCACCATAGCGCCCCCTAGTGGCCGTAAACTGCAGCCCCTCCGGCTACTTTCACGTATCGACCTGAAATTTCTAGGGCTTAACTATCATGCCCGGGCCTACAAAAAAGTCTCTTACGACCATGGTCAGTTCCAAACAGGAAGTTTGCAAATTAGCGTTGAAAGTCGCGTTTTGGCGATTTGCAGGGTACGTATTTGAACGAACTCCTCCTAGGTTTTTTATCGGATCAACTCCAGATTTGGATTGTGTATACTAGACACATTGAGGATGAAAAGTTATTAAAAGAATTTTCGTAGGTCAATGGGCGTGGCCACAAACCACGCCCAAATTTGGTGAATTTTTTAATAACTCCGATCTGCACGAAATTTTTTGGGCATAACCCCCAGGCCCAGATGATCACAAATATATAAATTGTCATAGGGAATTCCAAACAGGAAGTTCGTAAATTAACATTGAAATTCCGATTTTGGCGATTTTAAGGCTCGCATTTGAACGAACTCCTCCTAGGGTTTTTATCGGATCAATTCCAGATTTGGTTTGTGTATACTAGACACATTGAGGATGAAAAGTTATTAAAAGATTTTTCGTAAGTCAATGGGCGTGGCCAGGAAGGACGCCCAAAGTTGACCATTTTTGGAAAACACGTAAACCTTAATAACTCTCTCGTAAAATGTTAGATCCAGACCAAAACATGTACACATGTTCACTGTCCATGCCTGACTTAATCTATATACTTTGTTTCACACTCAAATATAGCGCCCCCTGCTGGTAACAGGAAGTCTGATGTTTTACTCTATCATTACAATCTCCTTTGTTTTTCAAGATATTTTTTTCAAATACTCTCAGAAATGGTCTTCACACCTTCATGAAGCATCAGTGTTGAGGTCGTGTCCTCAAGTGAAACGGTGTGGCGATGGCGATGCCTCAAACTTCACTGATCGCCATCAACCTGGAAATCACTCTAACTCCTTAATTTAAGGTCCAATCTGCTTCAAAATTCACAAACCTGATCAATGTCCACCTCCTAACACATCTATAAGCTCAATTCTCTGATACTGCAATCGCACCAAGCTCTAGAAATTACATAAATTACATATGTAAGTGATGAATACTCCAATCTTCCCCAAATTCAACACACATGATCACAGCTCCACTCTGGATTTATTTTTTTAATTTAAACATATATTTGTGTTATAGGAATAGCACCATCTAATAGACACAAGCAGTGTTAATGCCAACAACACTTAAACATGTTTTAAATCATCCTTCCCTCCCCCTCCTCTTCAGACTGAGCTGAGGTTACCTCACATACTAATTAGCCCACCCCCCTTCTTCACCCCACACCAACCTCAGAGTTGGTGTGGGGTCAGTCATGCTCCCACCTCCCTGCTTAGAGTGAGAAACCATAGATTCTTGACATGTCATCCTCTTTATTTAGTGTTATCTGTTTACTTTAGATGCTTCATTCAGACTTTATTTTGTGTGTGTGTGTGTGTGTGCGTGTGTGTGTGTGTGTGGCAGAGGCAGTGACTGTCAGGGATAGTAACTTCTTCAAAAAATCTCAGAAAGGGTCTTCACACCTTCATGAAGCATCTGTCTGCATGTTTGTGTGTGTGTGGCTATTTGCTGAGACAGGTATTGCTTCACATGACGTGCCTGGGACAAAGGAACAGTGCCACCCAATGGGCATTAGCTGTTTTTTATATCTCAAATACCTGCTTGCATGTAGGGGCAGCAACATGCAGCTGTTGGGACATATGGTGCCAGCAAAATTTAGCGGCACCAATGTTTCGCAACAGCAGTATTTGGCGAAAGCAATATGTGGCGGTAGCGGCAGGGCCCAACGGGCGCATGGGGGGCGAGGGCCCGATCATCGCCGCTTGCGGCTTTAATTAGGGCCCGAGCCGAAATTTCGGCGAAGGCCCTATTGTAATCCTTAGGATTATTATTATTTTTCTTCTGCCACTTTAACCCCAAATTGTGTGCCTTCAACTTGAGATAAACGCGAACACGCCTAGGCCCAAAAATTAGTCCCGGCGAAAAATTTATGAATCCAGTGTTTGAACAAAAAAAAGTGCACCACAGCGCCCCCTAGTGGCCTTAAACTACAGCCCCTACGGCTACTTCCACGGATTGCCCTGAAATTTTACAAGCATAACAACCATGCCCGGACCTACAAAAAAGCCTCTTACGACCATGGTCAATTCCGAACAGGAAGTTCGCAAATTAGCGTTGAAAGTCGCGTTTTATCGATTTGCAGGGTACGTATTTGAACGAACTCCTCCTAGGTTTTTTATCGGATCAACTCCAGATTTGGATTGTGTATACTAGACACATTAACGATGAAAAGTTATTAAAAGAATTTTCGTAGGTCAATGGGCGTGGCCAGAAACCACGCCCAAATTTGGCCAATTTTTCACTAACTCCGATTTGCACGAAATTTTTTTGGCATAATCCCCAGGCCAAGACAATCACTAATATATAATTGGTCATAGGGAATTCTGAACAGGAAGTTCGTAAATTAACGTTGAAATTCCGATTTTCGTGATTCTAAGGCTCGCATTTGAACGAACTCCTCCTAGGTTTTTAATCAGATCAATTCCAGATTTCGTTTGTGTATACTACACCCATGGACGAAGAAAAGTTATTAAAACATATTTCGTAAGTCAATGGGCGTGGCCAGGAAGGACGCCCAAAGTTGACCATTTTTGGAAAACACATAAACCTTAATTACTCTCTTGTACAATGTTAGATCCGGACCAAAACATGTACACATGTTCACTGTCCATGCCTGAGTTAATCTATATTCTTTCTTTCACTTTCAAATATAGCGCCCCCTGCTGGTAACAGGAAGTCTGATGTTTTACTCGATCATTAATATCTCCTCTGTTTTTCTACATATTTTTTTCAAATGTTGTCAGAAAGGGTCTTCACACCTTCATGAAGCATCAGTGTTGAGGTCGTGTCCTTAGGTGAAACGGTGTGGCGATGGTGAAGCCTCAAACTTCACTGATCGCCATGAACCTGGAAATCACTCTAACTCCTTCATTTAACGTCAAATTTGCTTCAAAATTCACAAGTATGATCAATGTCCACCCCCTAACACATCTATAAGCTTAATTCTCTGCTACTGCAATCGCAACAAGCTCTAGAAATTACATTAATTACAAGCAATATGCATGTAATAAATGATCCAATCTACCCCAAATTCAGCAAACATGATCACAGTTCCACTCTGCACTTTTTCTTTTTGGTTCAATGCCAAGAAGGTTATGTTTGTGGGAGAGTTGTTTTCTGTCTGTCTGTCCGTCTGTCTGTCCATCTTTCTGTAAGTCTGTCTGTCCATCTGTTAGTCTGTGAATAACATAACTCAAATAGTAATGGGTGGATTTTGATGACATTTAAAGGGAAAGGTTCAGCATGGGAAAAGGAAGACCTGAATCAATTTTGTTGTTGATCCAGATAAGCCTCTGGCCGCCATGGCAAAAAAACAGATTTTTGTGAATAACTACAGAACGAAAATAGATATCATTATGAATCCAGTTGCCAATGGTATGTTTTCATGGTCAAAGAACCTAAATATTTAGATGAAAAAAAGGTAGGACTAATATTTATGTTACAAATCACAATATGGCAAAGGACTTTAGTGCTGGCGGAGGTTCCAATGCTTCGCAACAGCAGCATTTGGCGGAAGCAATATTTGGCGGTAGCAGCAGGGCCCAACGGGCGCGTGGGGGGCGAGGGCCCGATCATCGCCGCTTGCGGCTTTAATTAGGGCCCGAGCCCGACCCGAAGGGGCCGGCGGCGAAGGCCCTATTGTAATCGCTAAGATTATTAGGGCCCGAGCCGAAATTTCGGCGAAGGCCCTATTGTAATCGCTAGGATTATTATTATTATTCTCCAGCCTCTTTAACCCCAAATTGCGTGCCTTCAACTTCAGATAAACGCGAACGCGCCTAGTCCAAATTGTCAGGCATGGCGAAAATTTTATGAATCCAGTGACTGCAAAAAAAAACGTGCACCATAGCGCCCCCTAGTGGCCGTAAACTGCAGCCCCTCCGGCTACTTTCACGTATCGACCTGAAATTTCTAGGGCTTAACTATCATGCCCGGGCCTATAAAAAAGTCTCTTACGACCATGGTCAGTTCCAAACAGGAAGTTTGCAAATTAGCGTTGAAAGTCGCGTTTTGGCGATTTGCAGGGTACGTATTTGAACGAACTCCTCCTAGGTTTTTTATCGGATCAACTCCAGATTTGGATTGTGTATACTAGACACATTGAGGATGAAAAGTTATTAAAAGAATTTTCGTAGGTCAATGGGCGTGGCCACAAACCACGCCCAAATTTGGTGAATTTTTACTAACTCCGATCTGCACGAAATTTTTGGGCATAACCCCAGGCCCAGATGATCACAAATATATAAATTGTCATAGGGAATTCCAAACAGGAAGTTCGTAAATTAACATTGAAATTCGATTTTGGCGATTTTAAGGCTCGCATTTGACGAACTCCTCCTAGCGTTATTATCGGATCAATTCCAGATTTGGTTTGTGTATACTAGAGACATTGAGGATGAAAAGTTATTAAAAGATTTTTCGTAAGTCAATGGGCGTGGCCAGGAAGGACGCCCAAAGTTGACCATTTTTGGAAAACACGTAAACCTTAATAACTCTCTCGTAAAATGTTAGATCCAGACCAAAACATGTACACATGTTCACTGTCCATGCCTGACTTAATCTATATACTTTGTTTCACACTCAAATATAGCGCCCCCTGCTGGTAACAGGAAGTCTGATGTTTTACTCTATCATTAAAATCTCCTTTGTTTTTCAAGATATTTTTTTCAAATACTCTCAGAAATGGTCTTCACACCTTCATGAAGCATCAGTGTTGAGGTCGTGTCCTCAAGTGAAACGGTGTGGCGATGGCGATGTCTCAAACTTCACTGATCGCCATCAACCTGGAAATCACTCTAACTCCTTAATTTAAGGTCCAATCTGCTTCAAAATTCACAAGCATCATCAAGGTCCACCTCCTAACACATCTATAAGCTCAATTCTATGCTACTGCAATCGCACCAAGCTCTAGAAATTACATAAATTACATATGTAAGTGATGAATACTCCAATCTTCCCCAAATTCAACACACATGATCACAGCTCCACTCTGGATTTATTTTTTAATTTAAACATATATTTGTGTTATAGGAATAGCACCATCTAATAGACACAAGCAGTGTTAATGCCAACAACACTTAAACATGTTTTAAATCATCCTTCCCTCCCCCTCCTCTTCAGACTGAGCTGAGGTTACCTCACATACTAATTAGCCCACCCCTTCTTCCCCCCACACCAACCTCAGAGTTGGTGTGGGGTCAGTCATGCTCCCACCTCCCTGCTTAGAGTGAGAAACCATAGATTCTTGACATGTCATCCTCTTTATTTAGTGTTATCTGTTTACTTTAGATGCTTCATTCAGACTTTATTTTGTGTATGTGTGTGTGTGCGTGTGTGTGTGTGTGTGTGTGGCAGAGGCAGTGACTGTCAGGGATAGTAACTTCTTCAAAAAATCTCAGAAAGGGTCTTCACACCTTCATGAAGCATCTGTCTGCATGTTTGTGTGTGTGTGGCTATTTGCTGAGACAGGTATTGCTTCACATGACGTGCCTGGGACAAAGGAACAGTGCCACCCAATGGGCATTAGCTGTTTTTTATATCTCAAATACCTGCTTGCATGTAGGGGCAGCAACATGCAGCTGTTGGGACATATGGTGCCAGCAAAATTTAGCGGCACCAATGTTTCGCAACAGCAGTATTTGGCGAAAGCAATATGTGGCGGTAGCGGCAGGGCCCAACGGGCGCATGGGGGGCGAGGGCCCGATCATCGCCGCTTGCGGCTTTAATTATTATTATTTTTTTTTTTCTTCTTCCCCTTTTTCAATCCCAAATTGCGTGCCTTCAACTTGAGATAAACGCGAACGCGCCTAGGCCCAAATGTCAGTCCTGGCGAAAAATTTATGAATCCAGTGATTGCAAAAAAAAAAGTGTGCCATAGCGCCCCCTAGTGGCCTTAAACTGCAGCCCCTCAGGCTACTTTAACGTTTCGACCAGAAATTTTGAGGGCATAGCTATCATGCCTGGACCTACAAAAAAGTCTCTTATGACCATGGTCAATTCCGAACAGGAAGTTCGCAAACTAGCGTTGAAAGTCGTGTTTTGCCAATTTTCAGGGTACGTATTTAAACGAACTCCTCCTAGGTTTTTTATCGGATCAACTTCAGATTTAAACAGTCCATACTAAACACATTGACAATGAAAAGTTATTAAAAGAATTTTCGTAAGTCAATGGGCGTGGCCAGAAACCACGCCCCAATTTGACGAATTTTTCACTAACTCCGATTTGCATGAAATTTTTTGGGCATCACCACCAGGCCAAGACCTTTCCAACGATATATAGATGTCATGGGAACTCCAAACAGCAAATTCGTAAATTAACGTTGAAATTCCGATTTTCGCGATTCTAAGGCTCGCATTTGAACGAACTCCTCCTAGGTTTTTGATTGGATCAACTCCACATTTGGATTGTGTATACTAGATACATTGACGATGAAAAGTTATTAAAAGATTTTTCGTAAGTCAATGGGCGTGGCCAGGAAGGATGGCCAAAGTTCGCCATTTTTGGAAAACACATAAGCCTTCATAACTCTCTAGTAAAATGTTAGATCCGGACCAAAATATGTACACATGTTCACTGTCCCTGCCTGAGTATATTTATAAGCTTTATTTCACTCTCAAATATAGTGCCCCCTGCTGGTAACAGGAAGTCTGATGTTTTACTTGATCATTTAAATCTCCTCCGTTTTTCAACATTTTTCTTTCAAATATTCTCAGAAAGGGTCTTCACACCTTCATCAACCATCAGTGTTCAGGTCGTGTCCTGAGGTGAAACGGTCTGCTAATGGCGAAGCCTCAAACTTCACTGATCGCCATGAACTTGGAAATCACTCTATTTCCTTCATTTAAGGTCCAATCAGCTTCAAAATCCACAAACATCATTAATGTCCACCTCCTAAAACATCTATAAGCTCAATTCTCTGATACTGCAATCGCACCAAGCTCTAGAAATTACTTAAATTACATATGTAAGTGATAAATAAACCAATCTTCCCCAAATTCAACACACATGATCACAGCTCCACTCTGGACTTATTTTTTAATTTAAACATATATTTGTGTTATAGGAATAGTACCATCTAATAGACAGAAGCAGTGTTCAGGCCAAAAACACTTTTAAACATGCTTTAAATCATCCTGATTGTGGAAGGAAGCTTTCCTCCGTCCCCTTCCCCCTGCTCCTCAGACTGAGCTGAGGTTACCTCACATACTAATTAGCCCACCCCCCTTCTTCTCCCCCCACCAACCTCAGAGATCTGTCAGCCAAGCTTCCACCTCCCTGCTTAGAGTGAGAAACCATAGATTCTTGACATGTCATCCTCTTTATTTATTGTTATCTGTTTACTTTAGATGCTTCATTCAGACTTTACTCTGTGTATGTGTGTGTGTGTGTGTGTGTGTGTGTGTTTGGCAGAGGCATTGACTGTCAGGGATAGTAATTTGTTAAAAAAATCTCAGAAAGGGTCTTCACACCTTCATGAAGCATCACTGTCTGCATGTGTGTGTGTGTGTGGCTATTTCCTGAGACAGATATTGCTTCACATGACATGCCTGGGACAAAGGAACAGTACCACCCAATGGGCATTAGCTGTTTTTTAATATCTCAAATACCTGCTTGCATGTAGGGGCAGCAACATGCAGCTGTTGGGACATTTGGTGCCAGCAAAATTTAGCGGCACCAATGTTTCGCAACAGCAGTATTTGGCGAAAGCAATATGTGGCGGTAGCGGCAGGGCCCAACGGACGCGTGGGGGGGCGAGGGCCCGATCATCGCCGCTTGCGGCTTTAATTATTATTATTCTCCAGCCTCTTTAATCCCAAATTGCGTGCCCTCAACTTGACTTATACGCGACCGCACCTAGGCCCAAAAATTAGTCCCGCCGAAAAATTTATGAATCCAGTGTTTGCACAAAAAAATGTGCACCATAGCGCCCCCTAGTGACCTTAAACTGCAGCCCCTGGGGCTACTTTCAAGTATCTACCTGAAATATTTAAGCCATAGCCATCATGCCCGGACCTACAGAAAAGTCTCTTATGACCATGGTCAATTCCGAACAGGAAGTTCGCAAATAAGCGTTGAATTTCGCATGTTGCCAATTTTCAGGGTACGTATTTAAACGAACTCCTCCTAGGTTTTTTATCGGATCAACTCCAGATTTAAACAGTCCATACTAGAAACATTGATGATGAAAAGTTATTAAAAGATTTTTCGTAAGTCAATGGGCGTGGCCAGAAACCACGCCCACATTTTATGAATTTTTCACTAACTCCGAAATGCACGAAAATTTTTGGGCATAACCACCAGGCCAAGACGATCACAAATATATAAATTGTCATAGGCAGTTCCAAACAGAAAGTTCGTAAATTAACGTTGAAATTCTGTTTTTCGCGATTCTAGGGCTCGCATTTGAACGAACTCCTCCTAGGTTTTTTATCGGATCAACTCTACATTTGGAATATGTCTACTACACACATTGACGATGAAAAGTTATTAAAAGATTTTTCGTAAGTCAATGGGAGTGGCCAGGAAGGACGCCCAAAGTTCGCCATTGTTGAAATACACGTAAACCTTAATAACTCTCTAGTAAAATGTTAGATTCGGACCAAAACATGTACACATGTTCACTGTCCCTGCCTGAGTATATCTATAAGCTTTATTTCATTCTCAAATATAGCGCCCCTGCTGGTAACAGGAAATCTGATGTTTTACTCTATCATTAAAATCTCCTCTCAACATATTTCTTTCAAATATTCTCAGAAAGTGTCTACACACCTTCATGAAGCATCTGTGTTCAGGTCATGTCCTGAGGTGAACGGTGTGGCGATGGCGAAGCCTCAAACTTCACTGATCGCCATGAACCTGGAAATCACTCTGTTTCCTTCATTTAAGGTCTAATCTGCTTCAAAATCCACAAAATGATCAATGTCCATCTGCTAACACATCTAAAAGCTCAATTCTCTGCTACTGCAATCGCACCAAGCTTTAGAAATTACATAAATTACATATGTTTGTGGTAAATAATCCAATCTTCCCCAAATTCAACACACATGATCACTGCTCCACTCTGGACTAATTTTTTTCATTTACACATTATTTGTGTCATACGAATAGCACCATCTAATAGACACAAGCAGAGTTAAGGCCAAGAACACTTAAACATGCTTTAAATCATCCTGATTGTGGAAGGAAGCTTTCCCCTGTCCCCTTCCCCCTGCTCCTCAGACTGAGCTGAGGTTACCTCGCATGCTAATTAGCCCACCCCCTTCTTCACCCCACACCAACCTCAGAGATCTGTCAGTCGTGCTCCCAGCTCCCTGCTTAGAGTGAGAAACCATAGATTCTTGACATGTCATCCTCTTTATTTAATGTTCTCTGTTTACTATAGATGCTTCATATAGATTTTATGTTCCATAAAATGTTGTTTTCTAGCATATTTAAATGTTGTCCTTTAAGTTTTATCTTCTTTGGGATGTCAACACACAGCATGTAGACAAGTCCACTCAGGGACTGACAGTTTTTTATCAGGCTCTGTCTGCATGTTTGTGTGTGTGTGGCTATTTGCTGAGACAGGTATTGCTTCACATGAAGTGCCTGCGACACAGGAACAGTGCCGCCCACTGGGCATTAGCTGTATTTTATATCTCAAATACCTGCTTGTATGTGGGCGTAGCAACATGCAGCAGTTGGGACATGTGGTGCCAGCAACATTTAGCGGCACCTATTCCCCACAGCAGCATTTGTTTTCGCATGGGGGCGTCGATCATCGCGGCTTTAATTATTATTAGGCCCGAGGACGCAGGCCGGCGAAGGCCCTATTGTAATCGCTAAGATTATTATTAGGGCCGAGCCAGACCGGGGCCGGGCGAAGGCCCTATTGAATCGCCGGATTATTATTATTATTATTATTATTCTTTTGCCTGTTTAACCCCAAATTGCGTGCCTTCAACTTGAGATAAACGCTAACGCTTAGGCCAAAAAATTAGTCCGCCAAAAAATTTATGAATCCAGCGTTTGCACAAAAAAAGTGCCATAGCGCCCCTAGTGGCCTTAAACTGCAGCCCCTCCGGCTACTTTCACATATTCACCTGAAATTTTTAGGGCAGAAGTATCATGATTAGATCTACAATAAAGTCTCTTATGACCATGGTCTTTCCAAACAGGAAGTTCGTAAATTAGCTGATATCACGCGCATGACGATTTGAACGTAACTCCTCCTAGGTTTTTATCGGATCAAATCCAGATTTAAACAGTCAATACTAGACACATTGACGATGAAAAGTTATTAAAAGATTTTTCAGAAGTCAATGGGCGTGGCCAGAAACCACGCCCAAATATGAGAAAATTTTTCACAAACTGCAATTTGCACAAATTTTTTTGGGCATAACAAGCAGGCCAAGACGATCACAAATATGTATAATTGTCATAGGGAATTCAGAACAGGAATTTTGTAAATTAACGTTGAAATTCTGATTTTCATGATTCTAAGGCTAGCATTTGAACGAACTCCTCCTAGGGCTTTTATTGGATCAACTCCAGATTTGGATTGTGTATTCTAGACACAATGATGATGAAAAGTTATTAAAAGATTTTTCATAAGTCAACGGGCGTGGCCAGGAAGGACGCCCAAAATTGACCATTTTTGGAAAACACGTAAACCTTAATAACTCTCTAGTAAAATATTAGATCTGGACCAAACCTTGTACACGTGTTCACTGTCGGTGCCTGAGTATATCTATATGCTTTATTTCACTCTCAAATATAACGCCCCCTGCTGGTAACAGGAAGTCTGTTGTTTTACTCTATCATTAAAATGTCCTCTGTTCTTCAACATATTTTTTTCAAATATTCTCAGAAAGGGTCTTCACACCTTCATAAAGCATCAGTGTTCAGGTCGTGTCCTGATGTTAAAGGGTGTGGCGATGGCGAAGCCTCAAACTTCACTGATCGCCATGAACCTGGAAATCACTCTTAACTCCTTTATTTAAGCTCCAATCTGCTTCAAAATTAATAAACCTGATCAATGTCCACCTCCTAACACATCTATAAGCTCAATTCTCTGATACTGCAATCGCACAAAGCTCTAGAAATTACAGAAATTACATATGTATGTTAAAAATAATCCAATCTACCCCAAATTAAACACACATGATCACAGCTCCACTCTGGATTTATTTTTTCAATTTAAACATATATTTGTTTTATAGGAATAGCACCATCTCATAGACACAAGCAGTGTTAATGCCAAAAACACTTAAACATGCTTTAAATCATCTTGATTGTGGACACAGTCTTTCCTCCGTCCCCTCCCCCTGCTTCTCAGACTGAGCTGAGTTTACCTCTCACACCAATTAACCCACCCCCCTTCTTCACCCCACACCAACCTCAGAGATCTGTCAGCCATGCTTCTACCTCCCTGCTTAGAGTGAGACACCATAGATTCTTGACATGTCATCATCTTTATTCATTGAGTTACACTGAGGTTAAAAGTGTTCAAGAGACATTTGTGATATTGGTCGCATCAGATGGTCTGACAAAATGCTCATAGGCTCTGTATGTTGCTGTTTTAAGTGGTGGACTCTGTATGTTGCTGTTTTAAGTGGTGGAAGACATTTTGTCATGCTGGTGATCTGACACTGTTAATCTTAATAATTGAGCCATTATTTTTTTGTTTTATTGACCAACTCTTCTTGGCCCAGTTCTACACCGTTTGAGTCATTGCCATCATTCATCTGTATGCTGTACAGGCCTAATCATATCTATTCTGTGGATATTTGCTGAGGCAGGTATTGCTGCACATTAAGTGCCTGCGACATAGGTACAGTGCCACCCACTGGGCATTAGCTGTATTTTATATTTCAAAGACCTGCATTCATGTGGGGGCTGCAACATGCAGCTGTTGCAATATGTGGTGCCAGCAACATTTAGCGGCGCTAACGTTTTGCAACAGCAGAATTTGGCGGAAGCGATATGCTGTGGTGGCGACAGGGCCCAACGGGCGCATGGGGGCGATTCATTTAAGGTCCAATCTGCTTCTACATTCACAAGCATGATCAAGGTCCAACTCCTAACACATCTATAAGCTCAATTCTCTGCTACTGCAATCGCACCAAGCTCTAGAAATTACATAAATTACTTTTCACTTTAAAGCACTGCGTCCTCTAGTGTCAACAGGAAGTCATATTTTTTACTCTGTGATGAAAAACTACTCCTTTTCCTCAATTTATATTTATACCTTCATAACCAATCATCAGTCACTTCATGTCCTGTAGTTCAGCTCTAGAAATTACATTAATTACTTTTCACTTTAAAGCACTGCGTCCTCTAGTGTCAACAGGAAGTCATATTTTTACTCGGTGATGAAAAAAGTACTCCTTTTCCTCAATTTATATTTATACCTTCATAACCGATCATCAGTCACTTCATGTCCTGTAGTTCAACTGTGTGTCCATTGCAAGGCCTCAAACTTTGATATCTTGCAATGAAACAGGAAGTCATTCTTGCTCCTATATGACTTCATCTTCAAATTTCTTAGACTACATTTCTAGACTCACACTACACACATTCATGCTGTATAGTTATCAAAAGGCGTTTCATAACTGAATGGGTGTTAACAGGGGAGATCATTAAAGTTGACAATTTTTTGAAACATGACAATTTTCAATAATCAACGGCAAGGTATGATCTGGACCTGAATTCACACAAATTAACTGTCTTTCCCTCACTGCATACATGTGTTTTGTCCCCCCCTTATAGTACAGCAACTTCTATTGTCAACTGGACGTCATCTTTGACTCAGTGTTGAATAACTTCTCCTTATCTTGATATCTTTCTTTTACATATGTGTTCAGAAAATGCCTTCACGTATTCATAATCATGATGCATTGTTCTTCATGTCATCTCCTGTAGTTAAAGACGTGCATTGGGGTTGCACATGTTAAATAACTTAGCCATATTGATAAATATCCAACGCCTCCCAAATGTCCCAAAAATTGAATATCCTACTTCAGTGAATGAACCATGTGTTAAATACTTACATTACTTCCAACATTTTTTATAGGAAGGCGTCCATGTGTATTTTCAGTTCATTACCATTACCCTGATATGCAATATTGTATTTCTTTGTGTTCAACAAATTAGCAAAATATTTATGTTTTTGATAGCAAATACAAAACTAAGGACAGCTGTATGTTTTTATTGTATGTGGATAAATGAATACCCAATAAAAGTGATTTGTTTTTATCATTTGATTGTGATTTTCAATGTTTTAATAAAAAGCATAGTCAACCTAATGTTACCTACAACATCATCACATCTTCAACAATCAAGTAAAGGTGCATATGAATTATGATCTGAAAGCAAGGTCACTTATTTTTCTTCTTTAATCAAAAAAACCCTAAAATGATTCATTGAACACAATGAAATATTTTAAGCCCTTATAATAACAGCTTACAGTTAAAGGAAAGTCAGAACTGTCTCATATGTTTACAGTAAATACTTTAATCATTATTAATCTGTGCAATACACAAAGTATGAGCTCCCTGAAATAATAAATCCATGACACAATTCCCTTATCCAAAAACAGTTATCAATAAAGCCATCAGAGTTGTACTTGTATATATGTCATTCATGTACAAATCATTGCTACTGTTAATAGTTCCATCAATCAGACATATTTATAGTACTTCTCAGACACTATATATATGAAAAACCACGAGCTGTTCGATACAATGCTATACTTAAATGTTAAGACAATCATTTAATTTAAAACATATTAAAAACAAACAAAGTTGTGTCACTGATATGAAATTAAATTATATGACTATATTGAAGTCACAATTCCATAAATGCATAAATCACATCATAATATATAGTATTAATTGGAATAATAGAAAACTGAATTTTGAAGTAGCTGAAGCTGAGAAATGTTCTTTTGAGGAAGACCAGAAAAAAAATTAAAATAATACATTCTGCATGTCAAGCATGGGACTCTTTGTATTGGCTGGAGACAGAAAATGGGTATGTTTTTTTTTTAAAAGTATGTATAGCAGCAACAAAAATTATTGAAAAGTGGAGTTTCTCTGATCATAAGCAAAATAAACTGGTGTTTTCAAAGAAATTATAAACACCTTAAATGATGTTTAAAAATTATGTGATGTTCAAGAGAAGTGATAATGAAAATCTAAAAAAATCATAGTATGATAATTAAAGTCACAAAAAGTCAAAGTCAACTTTATTGTCAAATATGCTATATATGCATGACGTACAGCAGAGATGAAATTTAAGTCCTCTCGGACCTACGCTGGAAACAGGCAAGACACACTGTAAGACACTAAACTACAGTATAAAAAAATCAATAGTATAATAAAAATATAATACTCACTAGTTTCAAAGGTAAGAAAAAAATTTAATGTACTATGAACAGAATAAAAAACGGGATACATTTTAAGTAAGGACAAAACTAAGGACAGATGTATTTTTATTGTATGTGTACACACAAAGACCCAAGAAAAATGGTTATTAGCTTGTGATTTTCAATGTTTTAATAAAAAAACCTAGTCAACCTAATATTACCCACAACAACATCATCATCTCCAGCAATCATCTAAAGATCTGAAATGGAAGAAATGGAAGCAAGTTCAGTTTTGTTCTTTAAGTAAAAAAAAACTTAAAATGATAAAATGAAACAGAATAGTATAAAATATATTACCCTACTAGTTTCGAAAGTAATACATAGAATAAATGTACTATGAACAGAATAAATAATAATTTAATTTGTACATGTATGTATATACAGGTACTTATGAGTTATAGTGAAGGTGCAGCAGTGTCCAATGGTGCAAATGAGCAGGGGGAAAAGTGAACAGTGCAGTCCTGAGGTCAGCGGTGGGGGGCAGAGGAGGGAAGTGGGGGTCGAGCAGGGAGGGAGTTTGGCATCCTGATAGCCTGGTGGAAGAAGCTGTCCTTGAGCCTGCTGGTTCTGGCCTGTAGACTGTGTTGCTCCATGGTCATTATGACATGACATCAGGGGTTGCAGCTCTTGGGGTCAGTCTTGTCCACAGCACAAGAGCAGGTCAGGTCCATTGATTCACTGGAATCTGTGACACAAAGGAGGTCGGAACCTCCACAGAGCAAATATTGATCAGTGACACTGTACTTTATATGGTGAAACAGAAATATGTTTAAAACACATGCAAATGTATAATTAAAAAAAAATGTCTTAAGTATTACACTACAGTTTGAGTTAATGCTAAAAAATAGAACTTAACACTTTAATGGACAACAGATAAAAATGCATTCAAATATATAATTTCTTATTTTAAAGATACATCTCTTGTCAAATGTATATTTTTTCCTAAAACTGTGAGCTTTCTCCTACCCTTAACAAATCCCTACATTTAAAAAGCTAAATCACAGGTGGCCCATCTTAGTTGAAAGCCCACCCACCACGACAAGGTGCAGGCCATGGGTGGGAACACAGGACAAGACATACTTGGCGAACAGGACAAACTCTGACAGGACAAACATATAAATACAAAAAAAAGCACAGCGACAAACTCTCCTTAGCACTACACATATATTTGAAGTAGAAAAGGAAAATAGAAGTTTTACACTTTGAAAAATAACTATCATGCACTAACAGATCATACAATAACCAAACAAAGCATGCAAATACACAAGTTTTTTTGGTGATTTTTGTTTTTTTTGTCCTCATCACTACACATAAATTTGAACTTGTGCAGGAAAGTAGAACGGTTAATAATGATAAATAACTATAAAGCACTAACAGAAGATACAATAACTAAACAAAGCATGTAAATATACCAGTTTTTTTGGTGTTTTTTTTTTTTTTTTTTTTTTTTTGTCCTTAGCACTTCACATATATTTGAACTTATGAAGGGAAATAGAACGTTTAAAACTGATAAACAACTATCAAGGAAAAAGATACAATAACTAAACAAAGCATGCAAATACATAATTGTTTTTGGTGTTTTTTGGTTTTTTTTGTCCTTATCACTACATATATATTTGAAATAAAGCAGGAAAGTATAACTTTTTACATGCAAAATACAAAAACGAAATTCCACAAACTACCACAACTGTGGAATTCTGGCATCTTCAAAAACTCTCAGTAAGTCAATCCTAAATACAAAGTGAGCTCAAATTCCACTAAAAGTACTAAAAAAGCTAACCACAGAAGTGCATATCAAACAAACCATTCCAAAGTAATTCCTAAACAACCTGACTATCTCATGATACAGCTACAAATGAGCAAGCTATGACAGAAAAGGCAACACAAGACCTGTCATCTTAAAAGCTCCACTATTCTGCTTCATCAACTTGAGGAGATGTCCTTTTAAAGGAACACAGAATCCCTTCATGGTCACTAAAATAAGTAGGCCGCACTACTGACTGTACCTGGTACTGTGTTGTTTTCACATACACATGGTCAATTAGTGTGCCTCTCTCTGTGGTGGGTTGTGTCACTTGCTGAACAAACCCCCTATCTGCAAAAAAATTGCAGACTGATGATGACTGCAAAATGTCATCATTAAAATCTCCCATAACAGCAATGGTGTTACTTTGTGGTGTAAGCCAATCAAGCAACTTGCTGAGAAATTCTTTAAACAAAGACATGGGATAAGCTGGCGGTCGATAAATGACCGCAAGCACAATGTCAAAACCAACATACTTGTGAACCAAGCACTCCAAATTCACATGTGGAACTTCGATTAGGTCAAAGGTCACACTGTCTGAACTAAATATCCCCACACCACCATGTTGTTGGGCTTGCAAAGCGGTCAAAGCTGAATGGTTACTTGTGTAAGACACACTACGCGTACAATGACTAAAAATATAACCATCAACTTTTACATTTTCTACAACAGAATCAGTGGATAACCATGTTTCTGTTACAGCAATACTGTTAACCTTCAATCCCTGTATGCACACACTCAAATCTGACAGGTGTGCACTCAGATTTTGCACATTCATCAAGAATACAGAAAATGTGTCTGCATCTGATGTGATGGTCTGCTGTCAACGAGGAAACGGGGCATACTCTTAATAGCATCCTTTACATCTGTCCTACAATAGATTGATTTCTCTGTAAAATCTTCAATTATCAATCCTGACAAGCTCCTGACTCGGCTTAAGGCCACATACGCCTGTCCTGCAGTGAATACTTTCTTCAGACTAACTACAGCCCTATCAACTGTTAAACCCTGGACTTTATGCACCGTGCAGGCCCAGGCAAGTCGGCGGAAATTGCCTTCGCAATCCACCTTTGTCCGTCACTCTCTCTTCCTCTGGGTCAATACCAGTGGAAGCAGCTAAATCAACAGAAAGACGAGTAGATAGTTTTCTCCTCTGAGCACCGACCTGATCATCATCAAACTTGACAAAAACCTTTTTAGGGAACCTGCCCTCACCAGCCATGTCTATGTGTGTAACCGTACCACACACACCATTAACCAGACCATCCTCAACATCTATATTTTTACACAGCATAACACGGGCATCTATCCCCAAGGGAAGTGTTTCCTAAAGATGTGTTGTACGTTTTGCTGTGATGTCCACTTATCAACTCTAACTGTCCTGTTTTCTTGCTATTCACATAATCCTGTGCATTGATCTCAACATATTCAGGACAAGTCCTGAATAACTCCTGAAGATTGTGCTCATTTACTTGTCTGTTAGTCGGAAATATGTGCAAAGCTGAGCTGACTTCGCCGGTTTCACAACCCTTCAGTGTCTGAACATCACTGACCAGCATTGGAGTGTCTTTAGATTGAGTCCTGACCCTGTTCAGCAACGCTGCAAACACGCCATCCTTCTGCCTAACAACTGTTGTTAACTCAACAACACTAAACAAAGTGGACCACAAGTTGACGCCTGCATTGTCAACATATAGAGGCTTCCCTTTAACAGGAGGCAACTGATAAAAATCACCAACCGCAACAATGCTCACATTCCCAAAGGGGGAAAAGTCCCCAGTTTGTTTAATCTGCCTCAATCTGCCGTGAATATATGCCAACAATCGATGATCTACCATGGAGATTTCATCGATGATCAACAACTGTAAATCTACATATTTGGCACGCAAAGAATTTATCTTTTCTTCACCCAATGGACTGTACGGTAAGCGTACATCCTTACCAATGCTGAGTGTGCTGTGAATTGTTGCTGCATGCAAATTGTATGCCGCGATTCCTGTTGGAGCAGTCAAAAGCACACAATTGTTGTCAGGATGACGACACGCTGGTGACAGCAACCTCATAGCCTCATACTGGATAGCCCTAATCAAATGGCTCTTTCCAGTACCAGCCCCACCACAAACACATGCAAAGGAGACGGCTTTTGACCATTAACCTTTTCCAAACACCACTGTCTAATCTGATAAAAAACAGACATCTGTGTCTCATTCAGAGACCTAACCAGAGCCAAACCATCCTTCCTATTCAGAATGTTACTCCTTTTTTCTAAATGACAAATCTCTTTATTGCTAACAGCTAAATCAGGAATGTTGTCCACATGCTCATCTAAAACCTGCTCTCTGCCCTGAACTTCCTGCACACACTGCAAACGCTCCTGTTCCTGCTCTGGGCACAGCTGGCACCAGGCATCTTCTAACACAGCATCACAATCAACTGAATTTTTAATCTTATCCAAATCTTCAACTTCAACCTGAAACCTGCTCCTGTTACCATCTACAACTGACTTCACTGAATGCTGTGTGCCATCACTAAACCTCACACGACCAGTCCTGTAAAATTCCTCAAAAGTTTCACAGTTGGCAGGTTTAAGCTGCACGTCGTCACGATAAGGCAAAAACAACTGCAAGTTACTCTGATAGAATCGTTCTGGATATTTTGTCTCAGAAAATCGCGCATAACGCATACAATGGCCGGGTTATGTGACGTGTTCTTTTTGATGACAAAACCAGTGTTGTTTTTCAGTTCAATCCGACTTTTTGATTTCTCATTTTTGCTCAATACACGATATTCTGAGGCAAACGATGCCAGACACATATCACTGAACTCCCTGTCCTCTGGCCTGTTCTTGTAACGGTCAACTACACTTGTCATCCACATGTCTTCTGAATCAGAAGACCCTGTGATGACACCTTCTGTTTTAGCACATTCAGTGGCAAACTCATCCTGACAACATTGTTCGCTGGGACAAACACAACCTTCCTAGAGCACTCCTTCAGATGCATGTTAGGCACTAACCTATAAACTGCCTCCTGAGCACAAACATCTCTGTTATGTAGATAAACACTACCAAGGTTCTTCAAAGCCTCTCTGGCACTAAGATTTTTATCTTTAGCAGCCTCTCTCTGAGCATTCGCTAACAGCAAACCTATCTCCCTCTGCCTTTGAAATGTAAGAAATAATATACACGACACACGCATATGGGTCAACAACATACTGGATGTCCATATTGGCATTCCAGCATTTCAGCAGCAACTTACTGTACTGATTAACCCAAACCTCATTTATCTCTCTCTTTAAAACTATATGGGTGTTGCGTGCAAAGAGCCTGTATGCCTGCTCAAAACCAGCCTGATCTGTGCCTACACTCTTAAACAACTCATCTAAACTAGTCAATTTACAGTTCTCATCTGCTACAGCCTTCTTCAATGCTGCCAAAAGAGCTGATGCCTTCTCTAATCATTCTCTCCTGCTCTGTCTTCACCTGACAACTGCATACACATGAGACCACACTGTCCCTATTCTTTTCCTGACACTCACACTTCTCTTTGGACTCTTCTACACTTTTCCCTCGACAGATAAATGTCCTTCCTGATGCTGGCCTGGGAAAATTGAAACGACAAGTCGTGTTCTTCTTTCTACAGGTCTTAGGGTGTCGCTTCGAATGCTGCTGCACGGAATTCACTATATCTAACAGCTCCTCATCCCCTGACGGCAACTCACACGTTACATACTTATCAATAAATTCAACAACCTCCTCATCTGTGTTTTTATCAATACGCGGAGCGTTCTCAATCCAAAACAAACTATGAATGTGAGGAGACCCACGCTGCTGAAACTCTACCCTATAAAAGTAATCTACAATCTTACCTATAGGCTCTGCTGGAGACATCAGAACCTCTCTCAGGAAACAATGCCACCGGAAATCAAACATCCTAGCTGCTGTTACTGGATTCCGTCGCAAAAGCTCACACCTTTCTGCCCACTCTAACTCTTCAGCTGTCTGTGTCCTACCTTCCTGTTTCAAAATACTACTTAAAAGATTTTTCCATCGCATATCTGCAGATGAAAAAGAACAAAACCATGTAGGAACACCAAGCTGTAGAACACATGCCAGAATATCCTTCTGTATTCCCTGCCAAAAAGCTGGAGTACCTCTAATAGGTTTAAGGAAACGATAACCATCACAAACTCCAGTAACTTCCTCAAAGATTCTGCATCCTCTAACACATCACCTAGTTTGAGAGACTTATGTCCTACTTTCCCTTTCCTCATTGCTATAGAAACATTAGAAACAACCTGTTCTAGCTCAGACATGTACTGAGCATAAAATATATACTCTACATTCCTAGCAAACCTACCATCAGCATTCAAGATCCTGTTGTTAAAATACCTCGACAAAGTTAACCTATGCTGTCTGCTCTCATGAAAAGTATTACTTCCCTCTGGAAATAATACTGGAAAAGATTTAGCCTCATTATCCTTATCACACAACAATCTGACTGGGTTATTTCCTTCTGCTGGAGCTACATTCAAAGTACTATCAAAGTACTGATCCAGTACTTCCTGACCTATATCCACTGGCATCAGACATGTGTCCTGAAACATGCAATGCTGCTGTCTATCATGCAACAACTCATCCTCAACAACCTCTGTGGACACTTCACAACCATCATTAGACCCACCACTACTCTTATCAGAAATAACATCCTCCTCTCTACAAAGCTCATTCAGCCACTCTTCATTAAACTCTACATCAGCATAATGAGCATTTGTCTTTTTAAATACCGCAAAGCTCGACGATACGCATTGGATCAACAAACTGATACTCATAATGACCTTTATAAGTTAATTTCGCTTTAACTTCACTAACAACAAAGACCCTTCCATATTGGAACGGGCAGCAAATTGTCGATCTGCACAATATTTGCAGGACACACGCCACCGGTCCATGAACCCCATTTTGACCACCTTTAGGCAACGCCAACATCTTCATAAATGGAATATTTAATGCTATCAGATGTTGTTCAAGACTATTCAAACACGCTAATACCTCAGGGATAGGATTAAGTCTCAAGGTATTAAAAACACTCTCTGGTGGAAACTCGCCTTTATTAATCTTTACATGACAGGTGTAACAAATCCACATCTGCCCTCTTGGGGAATCCAACAAGCTACAAGGTAATTTACAGTCCTCACTACAGTTATGTACAAAGTCCTCAGTTGCACATACCTGCAATTAAACCTGCTTCCCTCTGTTTACTATAATCCTCTTTTTGACAACTTAACACCTGATTTTTAAACAGCGTCCTATGACAAACACAACAAACAAAATCTGGACCATCCTTTACCTTATCTACAAACTTGTCCATTACAAAATCAAACTGCTCTGACCTTTCTTTCACTTTTTCCCTCCTCAACCTGTTACCTGCTGCTACATTATCCCTATGCTCTGCATTAATATTGTACTTCCTAATACTCAAAGCTTTTACATGATGCCTGTGCAACGGATTGACTCTATATTTGACCCTACTCATTTTCTTAACTTTTTCTCTATGCAAAATATTTTCCTGATATTTATCTGTACTCCTTTTCTTCACTTCTTCTCTGTGCAAAATATTGTCCTGGTATTTATCTACACTCCTTTTCTTCACTTCTTCTCTGTGTAAAATATTTTCCTGATATTTATCTACACTCCTTTTCTTCACTTCTTCTCTGTGCAAAATATGTTCCTGGTATTTATGTACACTCCTTTTCTTTACTTCTTCTCTGTGCATAATATTTTCCTGATATTTATCTACACTCCTTTTCTTCACTCTTTCTCTATGTAAAATATTTCCCTGGTACATAGCTTTACTTTGTTCCTTCATTTTTTGGCTTAACAACAGATTTTTCTGATATTTAATTTTATGTTGTACCCTCTTTTTTCTTTTTAAATATTTACTTGGTGTACTCTGCTGTTGTTCAGAAACACCAACTTCTACAGGCTGAACTACACGAGTTGCATTAGAAGACACATCTCCTGAACTAACCTCATCGCTTCCTCTACTCTGTCGCCTAATGTTATAACCTGTGGAAGTAGCCTTGCTCACTCTACAGTATTTGTAAAAGCTCTGAGAGTTAGGCTGTTGGACACAAACAACAGTCTCATAATGACTTCTTACAGTTTTCTAAATAAATCCCTGACTAGACACCTGTACATCCTGCAACTATATTCAAGCCAGCGATCACCACAGTATGTAAATATATTTAACTCCTAAACAGTCTGCTGCTGCTTGAATCTCTAACTCTGTAGCCCAACTACCAACATACCTCATCTTAGACTCACTAAGGTATCCTGCCACAGAGGAATACTGATTCCTCAGAAGACTACTATAATCCACCTGATTACTCTATCTGCTTCACAACTAAAAAGTCTAACTTTCCTATGATGATCCTGAGTACCACTCACAGCCTGACTAACTGCTCTAAAGAAACAATTACCATCACCAGCTATGTTCACATTCCTACATGGACTCCCTAATGGACCTACCTCTGAAGACACTGCATCAACTGTCTCAGACACGATCTTCAACTTTTTACACAAAACCTGTGACACTTCCTGACTAAGAGGATTAAACTGCAGCTCTTTACTAGTCACATCACTAACAAACTCAACATCTGAATGTACCTCATTAACATCCCTACTGCTGCTACAGCTCGCTGTAGCCAGACTACTGGACTTATTACTACAAACGACGGGCTGTGAGACAGAGGCAAGAACACCGACAATCTCAAACAGTCTTGCATTCCTGGACAGCATCCGTGCAAGTCTACAGATATGATCAAAAAGTTGATCAAGACAACTAAAATATACGACAACACTTGTCCCTCTAGCTTTTACCAGACCATCTGAACTGCGAGCATGAGAATCAACAAGTGCATACCGTCCACTTTGATGTACAATAGCACAAGTGCTATTGCACACCGTCAACAGACATGTGTCATATGCTGAGAACATGTCAGCCAACCCGTTTCTGAAAGTGCTGTAAACCCCTTCCTCAATTAGAGGATGGTGTACAACATCTACATCACCACTGACAACCTCACCGTAGTAAAAGTCAAAATGCTGACCATCAACAACATGCTGTGTAGGCAGCTCTGGGGCAAGAAGATAGTGACTGCGTGTGTCACTGATCAAGTTGTTCTCTCTTAAAGAGGAATACAATTTGTCCCCTGAAACAACAACCTCATCCAATGTGTCTGACTGCCATGAGAACACACTGTCAGTTGTGTGTTTGGCAATGCTGATCAGGCTTATAGCCATACACTGCATCCCCCCATATTGGAAGCGATCATCTCCCTGATTAAATGATCCCTGCACAGATCCCGTGATTATGTGCAGGCCTGACAGAGCTGCTTCCTCAACACTGTCTACAACCTCAACTACACTGCTTGTGTCCTCTGTGGAACTCTCCATGCTAACATCAACATCACTGTCTGACAACTCAACTACACTGCCTGTTTCCTCTGTATTCTCCATGCTAACCTCAACCTCACTGTCTGACAACTCAACTACACTGCCTGTCTCCTCTGAGGAACCCTCCACACCACCCTCAGCTTTCAGCTCATTCAACTCCATTGGCACGACAGCATAAAACTGCCCTTTTAGCGACTCCTGCAAACCCCTGATGTAATACATCAGGTCAGTCAGGCATGTGTTAAACACAGCCACAGATCTGCCACAGCTGGAAGCAAAGCCAAACGACTGATCTCGTCTGCCGCAGTCAACGACCACAAAGTAGTTGTTGTGATGAATGACTGCGTACAGGCACTGTCGATGCTGAACAGACACATGCCATCCTCATCAAAAGTTCCTGCAGCTTCTCATCCAAAATGGCCTCTCCACTACTAGGTCCAGCAACAATGTAATCGGCAAGTCCAAGTTCAAGACTCCACTTCCTGCCAAACACACTGTGCTGTTCAACAAGCTGATAAAACTTCTCCTTCTCTCTCAACTTCTTACTGTTGTCAGCAAGAAAAGAGTACAACTTCCTGCCCTCTGACCTGACCTCATCTAAATCCCTACTACGCCACGTACACACAGGTGCAACCTTGTGTTTGATAACAGCTGCGATACTACAACAGATGGCTGCATTAACGTCCAGATCATTTACCTCTCTGGGAACACTGCCAGAAACTACAGGTGTGGGTGGAAGTGAATCTGGCTCAAGACAAACACACAACACAGGAGCAACATCAGTCTGACCTTTGACGCAGCGATGGTTGTCTTCCACCTCAGGGGCCTGGGACGGGGGAGTCAGGGGTGACACAGGCAATGCAGGCGACACAGGCGACGCAGGCGACACAGGCGACGCGAGGCACACTGGGGACACATGGGCAGCCGGCACCTGTGGAAAACAAAACGTGTGAATGAATGGCATGGACAACAAATATATAAATACATAAAGTTAAATGTGCATAAACTTTTATGTCAATGCACCTCAAAAAAGACATGCAAAACTAGTCGTGTATTGCAAAAATTGTAACAGAAAGCAGGTGACTGAGCCAGTTAAAAGGTCACTGGGTTCTATTTCAATGCTTGAACTTTAGGAAAATATCACATCCAGTCACAAAGTGAAAAATTAGTAGCATTTTATTATCAAGAAAACTACACCAACCTCCTCCTCCACCGCTCTCGAGATGACCCTGGTAGGTGTGCCCCTGGATCTCACACTCCACCACACGCTGCACTGCCTCCACCTAAAAACCAAAGACATGCGTGAATGAGTTGTCCCTACAAAGTTAATCAAACGATTCTTTCAAAATGGCATTGTGTGTATAAAACTTGCTCTAACATCAAACATTCCTAAATAAGTCCAAATATTGTTTGGGGACATGAACAGTTAAAACTTACCTGCCGGACTGACCGACTCCTCTTGGAGACAGCAGCCTTCCGCTCCACAACGGCCCTCTGATGAAATCATAACCAGAGGTAATGTTAGGATATTGCATTGACACATCAGAGTAGTTTGGATTGATTTCCGTTCACATATATCAGAAGAAACAGACAAGAAGCCTATGAATATTACCTGCTTGCCCTTGGGAACGGCAATGCACTCGACAGCATCAGACAGATGCGATGGAACAACCTTGTCCATCTCATCCAACAGGCAGGGCTAAACCAAACTGGTGTTAGCGGATGGTACACTCCTTCACCACCTGAATAAGAGAGCACAGACAGTTGTTGGGAACTCAGCAGCTTAACAAAAAACCACAACATTTTGTTCATAAATTAACTTTATCAAATACAAAGTGACCACTATTTACGTGTTTACATCACGTGTTTCTCTATTATACAATTAGTGTATGTTTGTTTGAGCCCTGCAGCTGATCAGTCTCTGTGAATGTCTTTACAATTTTAAGGAAGATCACAGCATTACTAACCTGCTTTTCAACCATCCTTTTCTTGGGAACCGCACCAGAGGACGCAACCAGCTCCTGACGAAGTTCCTCTGCAATAAGAAATGGCATACTTTGTGTTAAGTAAATATTTAACTTCACTGCTCAAGTGATAAACATTTTTTTAATCTCTCAACAACATTGGCAGCATATTACCTTCCTGCCCTGCTGCACAGACGCCCATTCGAAGGGGTTGACTGGAGGACGCGGTGTAACGACCCTTCCCTTCACCACAACTCGAGACTTCACGCGTGAGACCGATGGTCTAGGGGGAGCCTGGACAGGGGTGGTCTGTGGCGCAGGCTGCAGTGTCTAATCATGACAAAAATAATGATGCTATTAATATAAGCATGGCTAAGATACAATTTTACATATATATGAAAAATATTAATACCAGTAAGAGTGTACCACTAATAATTATTACAAAGCATAAATACATAAAATACATCAACCAGACAAACCTAAAAGTCATCTTACACACATTTCCAAGACAACTTACATCGTGAGCAGCCTGCCACAGAAGGCGAGCAAGCACAGGCATCCCCTCAGTGTCTGACAGGTGAATCTGTTGAAAACAGAAAATAAAATGATTAACAACACTTGCAAGCAACAAACTGTAATTTTCATGTCCAAATCAGGGGTTCTACTTACACCATCTCTGGCCCACAGGTCAGTATTTTCCAGACAAAAAGCATCAGCTGCTGGAAACCACCTCACACCTAAAAGAGTAACAATTAACATAATGAAATACCATATGTAGTTCTGCTCTCATTTACAAAACCATGTTAAATACTAAAAAAAAAATTTTTGGAAGACATTGCATACCTAGACGCCCAGTAACGCGGTGGAACTCCTGTCGCAGCGCCTCCTGCTTCGGTAGATCAAAGGTGAGGCGAGGAGGGAAGTCAAGCACTGCGACCTGAAAAATATTAACAAAAAGACCATACACATGTGTGGATTAATAACAAAGTTTTTACATCTGAACTCAAAGAGCATTCAATTACAAATATCTGTATTCTAATGTTAACAAAAACAGCAAGAAAGCTATATTTTCACAACAACTGTATCAAAACTTTAAGCTTACGTTGGACCAACGGTTCACTGCAGCCAAGAGCAGCCGACTGAAGTCTTCGCTGGCTTGCTCGATGGTCCTGGAGTAGGTGAGGTTGTTGCTGGGCGCCAGAAGGACCACTGCTTCAGGCGTACGAGGAACCACAGCGTGGACCAGCTCGGTCCTCTCCTCGTGAGCAGCAGCCCCTGGTGTAGACATGATGCCGAAGGAAAGCGGTCCCTTCGGCATCTCCACGAAACCATCAGCGATGGCTCGCAGGTGGAGTCACCCACAAGAAGAACGAACTGAAACAGCAGAAAAACAAAGTTTTGAGGTTAGAAATTTGTTACAACTGAAAGATTTACATACAGAAATGGCTCCTCATATTTATCTTACTTTCTTGTCAGGAGACTCCTCGAATGACCAACTTGTGCCTTTTCCCAGTAAAGGACGAAATTGGCCATTCCACACGGCATGGCGCGTTCGGTCCCCTTGCCTATCGAGAAAAGAAACAAAAGATAACACATTACATTAAGTACAGCAGTAACAAGAAATGTAAAAATATTACTTCAGTCTCTTTATACTATAAAATCAAGTCTGTATGACAAATCAGAAAAGTTGAGTTATTTAACAGCAATAATAGCTTAATAGCTTTAAAACAAAGCCCTGAATATAATTCCACTTACGTGCTGCAGGGTTCTTGGGCGGCCACACGAGAGTGACATCAAGCTGCCGCCGCTTCTGCCAATCGCTTGATGGCAGCCTGGGAACGACGGTACGACTTCGGACGAGGCATCTGAATACAAATGAAGAAAAGGAGCAAACAAAAGGGATCAGTAAGAGCTTTGGAAACATTAATTGCGAGCATCTATCTTTTTGAATGCATCCATAAAAACACAAAACATCTGCAATAACATAGTTAATAACTAACCTCGCGTTGCACTCTGTCCTGCTACCCAAAAGATGAAAACTGGGTGGTCTCCTGTCCAGTGACTGAAGAAAAGAAAGGAAAAGACATGGTTTTTAGAAGTTAACTCATTACAAAGCTTAAGAACTTGAAAGACATAAAATATACTTCCACAGACAATGACACTTTTTAATTACAAACATAATCTCAATAAGCAATGGTAATACACAATTTTACATCACATAGAATTCAGCTCTGTCCTTCTCTGCTATGTGAAATAAACACTACATTTAGCAAGCAAGAAAAAAAGGTCCAGATCTCCTATAAGTCAGAGCACTAATGGGATATTTTTACCTTCAACTACCAGCTACACACACTCATACTACCCACAAACAGCTTTTGTAAAAACAAATTTACAACACCTCAAGTCACTACGATCAAAGCCTTATCAATAAATCATTTTGGTCACGTTGCCGTCGAACGCCGCTCGGTGACGTCACGTCCGCTAGAGTTTCACCGCGATCATATCATATAATAATAAAAGATATCCAAGCGGACATTCTTCCAGCTGTATCCTTTTCAGTTACTTATTAACCACAAAACACCGTAGCTAATGCCTTGCAGCTAATGCCTTGCAGCTAATGCCCTGCAGCTAATGCCCTGCAGCTAATGCCCTGCAGCTAATGCCCTGCAGCTGCTCTGTCAGCGGCGAACCTAATGCCCTCACCGACGTTAGTTCCGCCTAGACGGGACTCATCCGCCCTTCGGGATAAATAACTGTCTGTCTAGGGTACCGTCACGGAGATTTTTAGCGCTATTATTACGTATATATCCTTATATAAAGTTGGCAGAAGCAGCAGTGCCCCATGCCGCTCTGTGGTGTTATATAAACATAATTGTTATCCGTTTTGTAAAGACTGCAATGCTTATCGGTGCCTCGCTGTGATTTCCGCATGCCGCAAGGCTCAAAACGTAACATCACATATCCGCTTGAAATGAACACTCCTCAACTTTGCTGGGAAAATTGTTAATCGCTAAATGAGCCATGCTGAATCACTGTTAAAACACGTGAAGGTACTTACTTTTACTACTTAGCTCAGGTTAGTTTCGTCACACAACGCCTGCTAACAGCCTATATTTCAACCACTAAAACACAAACATGCATGCATGCAGAGACCAAAGTATTCCTCTGTTCACGCTAGACCTAACATTATACATTTCATTAGCTTTATACTGACTCACATTGACAAATACACTGCCTGTAGCATTTAGCGATACACCATGAACGTTTACTCACCGTGTGTTCACCGGAGCCCTGGAGTCGATCAATCAAAGAAAAATAGAAAAAGATAGAAAAGGAAAAAGAGAGGAAAAAGAATAAGGATTTAAGGTCCTTGGAGGCTCTTGAACTCGCTGTTTTCACTCAGATTGGATCGCTTGTCAGACAAGGCTGGCAAACTCGCTCTGACTGAATCAGTGAGAGAGACTGGTTGAGCTGCAGCAACACCTTTTATTACCCGAGAACGCTCAGATCAGTCGACCAATCAGAGAGCAGTATCGGTAACACGCCCCCTGAATGGTATTCTCGCGTGAAAATGAAATCACAACAAATGAGAGACAGGAACTTAAAGACAATAAAATGAACACATTAAAGCACTTCATCATTAATTTATGATACTTTTCTTCTGATTGCTTTCTTTAATACTATCGTGGCATATACACTTAAAAAAACAACACACCTCTCAAGACAAAACAAATATATTTGTTAAACTTTTTTTTATACTTTTTTGGAATACATGAATGCATGTCCTCCATGTCCACCTTTTCAAGAGTTTTACATCAATGTTTGAAAACTACCTCACATTCCCTTGCACTTAGTATATTCAAACCCCCTTTTAGAATACTATATTATGGCAATGTACATTAAAAAACTAACTGCAAATATTTGTCTACATTATTAGATAGAAATCTAGAAAAAGACATGCATATTTCCTTTTTTTCTGTATTGCAAAATTAACATTTGCTTGTCAATCTACATGAACACTGCTTATATTTCTATCACATTTATAGGTTCACTTTATAATGTATTTCTACCCTTTTAATCCTGTAAGACCTGGCGTTGTCATATTACAACATCAGCTTTAGGAGGCCCTTATTACCACAGCATGTTTTTTGGCTTCAAAATACCACATTTACATGATCAGTGAATCTTATTGCTTAACCCTGCATTGCCATTGAAAGTGAATGTGTTTAAGGGTCAGGCTTTGAAGCCACAAACTCACAGAACTTACAAACATTTCTTTTGACTCACCTATTCATTTTACTGGACTCAATGTCATGAAATTAAAGTCAGTACAAAGCCTTATATATTTTTGAATGACTTCAACATCAAAATTTCTGTTTTTGTGAAATAACAGAATCAGTGCTCACATATTTCACTTACATGTCCCCCCAAGGAGGTGCAGCTTTCACACCTTCAGCCAGGTGACCCTAACGACTCTCATAGAAGGGCCGGGGGAGAACGACTGCCCAGCAGGGCTAATGACCCACATTAACACCTAACGACCCGTTGGTTTCGGGTCACATAACGACTTGTTTGTGCATGTAAGAGGCGAAACGTCTTCTACTCACACAAGGTTGGTCCAGCTGACACAATTTGTGCTTGTTTGAGATGAATCATGACCTGGATGACTGAGAATATTCACAGATTTATCTCACTGCCATATTTTTATTGATTTGATTTCTTTTTCCTACTTCATAATGATACCACCAAAGCTATATATCCTATACACTGTGCAGAATGTGAAAAATGCTATCATGAATGGAGACAGTGACTTTAAAATCAACCCACATACTTATTTACTGATGAGACATTCACAGAGACTGATGAATCCACTGTCACTGACTGTGTAATTCATGATTATGTGGAAAACACCCTATGCAGCAAGTGCCACCTCATTTTCAGAAAAAAACAACTGTTTCTGGAACTATAATAGAAAATGAACATGGCTGAACACATTGGCGATTTGACATAATGCTTTAGGGAACTAGAAATTTTAACTTTTATAAAAACAGTTTATTGTCTTAGTGATATGTTAACAGTCCCTGTTATAGTTAGGTTTCCTGATTTCTTATTATACAGTATCCAATGTTATTATATTTCATGCATGTTTCCATATATTTTCCAGTGATTTCTCAGTGGTTGTATTTGTTTTAATCATATATATGTGCTTTTAAAAATGTGTTCATCTGTCTTTTGTAGAAAACACAGAATAAAAACATACACAGACCCTAATGGATGGATGGATTTTGATGAAATTTTCAGGATAGTCAGCATCTGAAAAGTAAGATCTGATTCAATGTTGGTGTTGATCCAAATCAGCTGCCTGGCCGACATGGTGAAAAATGTGATTTTTGTGAATAACTGCTGAACTAAAATAGATATCATTATGAATCCAGATGATAATGGTATGTTTTCATGGTCAAGGAATCTAAATATTTAGATGAAATCATTGTCATCATTCATCTGTATGCTTTACAGGCCTAGCCGTATCTATGTTGTGGCTATTTGCTTAGGCAATACTGCTGCACATGAAGTGCCTGCAACATAGTACACCGGGCATTAGCTGTGTGTTATATCTCCGTGCCTGAGTTAATCTATATGAAAATAAATTAAAATACATAAATTGCATATGTATGTTATAAATAATCTAATCTTCCCCAAATTCAACTCAGATGGTCACAGTTCCACTCTGGATTTATTTTTTTAATTGAAACATATATTTGGGTGATAGGAATAGCACCATCTAACAGACACAAGTAGTGTTTATGCCTAAAACACTTTTAAACATGCTTTAAATCATCCTGATTGTGGAAGGAAGCTTTCCTCTTTCCCCTCCAACTGCTCCTCAGACTGAGCTGAGGTTACCTCACATACTAATTAGCCCACCCCCCTTCTTCACCCCACACCAACCTCAGAGATCGGTCAGTCATGCTCCCAGCTCCCTGCTTAGAGTGAGACATCATAGATTCTTGACATGTCATCCTCTTTATTTAATGTTCTATGTTTACTTTAGATGCTTCAAATAGATTTTATGTTCCATACAATGTTGTTTTATAGCATATTTTTATTATTATTAATTAAATGTTGTCCTTTAACTTTTATCTTCTTTGGGAAGTCAACACACAGCATGTAGACAGTCCACTTAGGGACTGACAGTATTTTCTCAGGATCTGTCTGCATGTTTCTCTGTGTGTGTGTGTGTGTGTGTGTGTGTGTGTGTGTGTGTGTGTGGCTATTTGGTGAGACAGGTATTGCTTCACATGAAGTGCCTGCGACATAGGAACAGTGCCGCCCACTGGGCATTAGCTGTATTTTATGTCTCAAATACCTGCTTGTATGTGGGGGCAGCAACATGCAGCAGTTGGGACGTGTGGTGCCAGCAACATTTAGCGGCACCTATTCCCCACAGCAGCATTTGTTGGAAGCAATATGTGGCAGTAGCGACACGGCCCAACTGGCGCATGGGGGCGAGGGCCCGATCATCGCCGCTTGCGGCTTTAATTATTATTATTTTTTGTTTTTCTCGATCCACTTTAACCCCAAATTACGTGCCTTCAACTTGAGATATACGCGACCACACCTAGGCCCAAAAATTAGTCCCGGCGAAAAATTTATGAATCCAGTGTTTGCAGAAAAAAAATTGCGCCACAGCGCCCCCTAGTGGCCTTAAACTGCAGCCCCTCCGGCTACTTTCATGGATCGACCTGAAATTTTTAGGGCATAACTATCATACCCGGACCTACAAAAAAGTCTCTTACGACCATGGTCAATTCCCAACAGGAAGTTCGCAAATTAGCATTGAACGTTGCGTTTTGGCGATTTACAGGGTACGTATTTGAACGAACTCCTCCTACGTTTTTTCTTGGATCATCTCCACATTTGGATTGTGTATACTAGACACCTTGACGATGAAAAGTTGTTAAAAGAATTTTCGTAGGTCAATGGGCGTGGCCAGAAACCACGCCCAAATTTGGCGCATTTTTCACTAACTCCGATTTGCACGAAATTTTGTGCGCATAACCACCAGGCCAAGGCGATCACAGATATATAAATAGTCATTGCGAATTACAAACAGGAAGTTCGTAAATTAACGTTGAATTTACGATTTTCGCGATTCTAAGGCTCCCATTTCAACGAACTCCTCCTACGTTTTTGATCGGATCAACTCCAGATTTTTATTATGTATACTAGACACCTGGATGATGAAATGTTGTTAAAAGATTTTTCGTAAGTCAATGGGCGTGGCCAGGAAGGAGGCCCAAACTTCACCATTTTTGGAAATCCCGTAAACCTTCAAAAAACCTTAATAACTCTCTTGTACAATGTTAGATCCAGACCAAAACATGTTCACATGTTTACTGTCCGTGCCTGAGTTAATCTATATGCTTTGTTTCACTGTCAAATATAGCGCTCCCTGCTGGTAACAGGAAGTCTGATGTTTTACTCCATCATTAAAATCTCCACTGTTTTTCAACATATTTTTTTTACAAATATTCTTAGAAAGGGTCTTCACACCTTCATGAAGCACCAGTGTTGAGGTCGTGTTCTGAGGTGAAACGCTGTGGCGATGGCGAAGCCTCAAACTGCACTGATCGCCATGAACCTGGAAATCACTCTAACTCCTTCATTAAGGTCCAATCTGCTTCAAAATTCACAAGCATGATCAAGGTCCACCTCCCAACACATCTATAAGCTTAATACTCTGCTTCTCCAATTTCATCAAGCTTTAGATATGTCATAAATTACATACAAGTGGTGGCAGCAACATGCAGCGGTTTCCACATGTGGACCCAGCAACATTTAGCGGCAGCATCGCATCCCAACAGCAGCATTTGGCGAAAGCAATGTGCTGCGGTAGCGGCAGGGCCCAACGGGTGCGTGGGGGGCGAGGGCCCGATCATCGCCGCTTGCGGCTTTAATTAGGGCCCGAGCCCGACCCGAAGGGCCGGCGGCGAAGGCCCTATTGTAATCGCTAAGATTATTATTATTTTTCTTTTTCTTCTTCCGCCACTTTAACCCCAAATTGCGTGCCTTCAACTTGAGATAAACGTGAACGCGCCTAGGCCCAAAAATTAGTCCCGGCGAAAAATTTATGAATCCAGTAATTGCACAAAAAAAATTGCGCCATAGCGCCCCCTAGTGGCCTTAAACTGCAGCCCCTCAGGCGACTTTCACGTATCCACCCGAAATTTGGAGGGCATAACTATCATGGCCAGGCCTACAAAAAAGTCTCTTACGACCATGGTCAATTCCGAACAGGAAGTTCGCAAATTAGCGTTAAAAGTCGCATTTTGGCGATTTGCAGGGTACGTATTTAAACGAACTCCTCCTAGGGTTTTTGTCGGATCAACTCCAGATTTGGATCGTGTATACTACACACATTGACGATCAAAAGTTATTAAAAGAATTTTCGTAGGTCAATGGGCGTGGCCAGAAACCACGCCCAAATATGGCGAATTTTTGACTAACTCCGATTTGCACGAAATTTTTTGAGCATAACCCCCAAGCCAAGCCGATCACAGATATATAATTTGTCATAGGGAATTCCACACAGGAAGTTCGTAAATTAACGTTGAAATTACGATTTTTGCGATTTTAAGGCTCGCATTTCAACGTACTCCTCCTAGGTGTTTTATCGAATCAACTCCAGATTTGGTTTGTGTATACTAGACACATTGCTGATGAAAAGTTGTTCAAACATATTTCGTAAGTCAATGGGCGTGGCCAGGAAGGACGCCCAAAGTTGACCATTTTTGGAAAACACGTAAACCTTAATAACTCTCTAGTAACATGTTGGATCTGGACCAAAACAAGTACATGTGTTCACTGTCTCTGCCTGACTTCATCTATATACTTTGTTTCACACTCAAATATAGCGCCCCCTGCTGGTAACAGGAAGTCTGATGTTTTACTCTATTATTAAAATCTCCTCCGTTTTTCAACGTATATTTTTCAAATATTCTCAGAAAGGGTCTTCACACCTTCATGAAGCAGCAGTGTTGAGGTCGAGTCCTGAGGTGAAAGGGTGTGGCCATGGCGAAGCCTAAAACTTCACTGATCGCCATGAACCTGCTAATCACTCTAACTCCTTCATTTAAGGTCCAATCTGCTTCAAAATTCACAAGCATGATCCAGGACCAACTCCTAACACATCTATAACTTTAATTCTCTGGTACTCCAATAGTATCAACCTTTACATATGTCATAAATTACATACATGTGTTGGCAGCAGCATTTAGTAGTTGCGACATGTGGCGCCAGCAACATTTAGCGGCACCAATGTTTCGCGACAGCAGCATTTGGCGGAAGCAATATGCGGCGGTAGCGGCAGGTCCCAACGAGCGCATGGGGGCGAGGGCCCGATCATCGCCGCTTGCGGCTTTAATTATTATTATTATTCTCCAGCCTCTTTAACCCCAAATTGCGTGCCCTCAACTTGACTTATACGCGACCGCACCTAGTCCAAATTGTCAGGCATGGTGAAAATTTTATGAATCCAGTGATTGCACAAAAAAATTGTGCGCCATAGCGCACCCTAGTGGCCGTAAACTGCAGCCCCTGTGACTACTTTCACGTATCGACGTGACATTTTCAGGGCATGACTATCATGCCCGAACCTACAAAAAAGTCTCTTACGACCATGGTCAATTCCGAACAGGAAGTTCGCAAATTAGCGTTGAATTTTGCATGTTGCCAATTTTCAGGGTACGTATTTAAACGAACTCCTCCTAGGTTTTTTATCGGATCAACTCCAGATTTAAACAGTCCATACTAGACACATTGACGATGAAAAGTTATTAAAAGATTTTTCGTAAGTCAATGGGCGTGGCCAGAAACCACGCCCCAATTTGGCAAATTTTTCACTAACTCCGATTTGCACGAAATTATATTGGGCATAATCACCAAGCCAAGACCTTCACAGATATATAATTTGTCATGGGGAATTCCGAACAGGAAGTTCGTAAATTAACGTTGAAATTCCGACTTTCCCGATTCTAAGGCTAGCATTTGAACGAACTCCTCCTAGGGGTTTTATCGGAACAACTCCACATTTGGATTGTGTATACTAGACACATTGTCGATTAAAAGTTATTAAAAGATTTGTCGTAAGTCAATGGGCGTGGCCAGGAAGGACGGCCAAAGTTGACCATTTTTGGAAAACACGTAAACCTTAATAACTTTCTAGCAATATGTTAGATCCGGACCAAAACATGTACACATGTTCACTGTCCTGGCCTGAGTATATCTATAAGCTTTATGTCACTCTCAAATATAGCACCCCCTGCTGGTAACAGGAAGTCTGTTCTTTTACTTGATCATTAAAATCTCCTTTGTTTTTCAACATATTTTTATCAAATATTCTCAGAAAGGGCCTTGACACCTTCATAAAGCATTAGTGTTGAGGTCGTGTCCTCAGGTGAAAGGGTCTGGCGATGGCGAAGCCTCAAACTTCACTGATCGCCATGAACCTGGAAATCACTGTAACTCCTTCATTTAAGGTCCAGTCTGCTTCAAAATCCACAAGCATGATCAAGGTCTACCTCCTAACACATCTGTAAGCTCAATTCTCTGCTACTGAAATCTCACCAAGCTCTAGAAATTACATAAATTGCATTTAATGTTAACAATAATCTAATCTTCCCCAAATTCAACTCACATGATCACAGTTCCACTCTGGATTTACTTTTTTAATTTACACATATATTTGTGTTATAGGAATAGTACCATCTAATAGACACAAGCAGTGTTAATGCCAGAAACTCTTAAACATGCTTTACATCATCCTGATTGAGGACACAGTCTTTCCCTCTTCCCCTTCCCCCTCCTCCTCAGACTGAGCTGAGGTTACCTCACATACTAATTAGCCCACCCCCCTTCTTCACCCCACACCAACCTCAGAGATCTCCCACCTCCCTGCTTAGAGTCTGGAAACATTCATTCTGGAGATGTCACCCTCTTTGACATGTCATCCTCTTTATTTAATGTTATCTGTTTACTTTAGATGCTTCATTCAGACTTTATTCTGTGTATGTGTGTGTGTGCGTGTGTGTGTGTGTGTGTGTGGCAGAGGCATTGACTGTCAGGGATAGTAATTTCTTCAAAAAATCTCAGAAAGGGTCTTCACACCTTCATGAAGCATCACTGTCTGCATGTTTGTGTGTGTGTGGCTATTTGCTGAGACAGGTATTGCTTCACATGACGTGCCTGGGACAAAGGAACAGTGCCACCCAATGGGCATTAGCTGTTTTTTAATATCTCAAATACCTGCTTGCATGTAGGGGCAGCAACATGCAGCTGTTGGGACATATGGTGCCAGCAAAATTTAGCGGCACCAATGTTTCGCAACAGCAGTATTTGGCGAAAGCAATATGTGGCGGTAGCGGCAGGGCCCAACGGGCGCATGGGGGCGAGGCGATCGCCGCCGCTATGCTTTAATTAGGGCCCGAGCCGCGACCCGCAGGGGTCGGCGAAGGCCCTATTGGAATCGCTCGGATTATTATTATTATTATTATTATTCTTCCGCCACTTTAACCCCAAATTGCGTGCCCTCAACTTGAGATAAACGCGAACGCGCCTAGGCCAAAAAATTAGTCCGCCCGAAAAATTTATGATTCCAGGGTTTGCACAAAATAATGTGCGCCATAGCGCCCCCTAGTGGCCTTAAACTGAAGCCCCTCCGGCGACTTTCAAGTATCAACCTGAAATTTATATGGCATAACTACAATGCCTGGACCTACAAAAAAGTCTCTTATGACCATCGTCCATTCCGAACAGGAAGTTCGCAACTTAGCGCTACATGTCGCGTGTTGGCGATTTTCAGGGTACGTATTTGAACGAACTCCTCCTAGGGTTTTTATCGGATCTACTCTAGATTTGGATTGTGTATACAACACACATTGACGATGAAAAGTTATTAAAAGATTTTGCGTAAGTCAATGGGCGTGGCCAGAAACCACGCCCCAATTTCACCAATTTTTCACAAACTCCGAATTGCACGACATTTTTTGGGCATAACCACCAGGCCAAGACCTTTCCAAACATATATAATTGTCTTGGGAATTCCAAACAGGAAGTTCGTAAATTAACGTTGAATTTCCGATTTTCCCGATTTTAAGGCTCGCATTTGAACGAACTCCTCCTAGGGTTTTTATCGGAACAACTCCAGATTTGGATTGTGTATACTTCACACATTGACGATGAAAAGTTATTAAAAGATTTGTCCTAAGTCAATGGGTGTGGCCAGGAAGGACGGCCAAAGTTCAGCATTTTTGAAAAACACGTAAACCTTAATAACTCTCTTGTAATATGTTAGATCTGGACCAAAACAAGTACACATGTTCACTGTCCCTGGCTGAGTGCAACTGTATGCTTTGTTTCACTCTCAAATATAGCGCCCCCTGCTGGTAACAGGAAGTCTGACGTTTTACTCGATCATTCACATCTCCTGCATTTTCCAAGATTTTCCTTTCAAGTATACTCTGAAAGGGTCTTCACACCTTCAGGAAGTATCAGTGTTGAGGTCGTGTCCTTAGGTGAAACGGTGTGGCGATAGCGATGCCTCAAACTTCACTGATCGCCATGAACCTGGAAATCACTCTAACTCCTTCATTTAAGGTCCAGTCTGCATCAAATCCACAAGCATGATCAAGGTCTACCTCCTAACACATCTATAAGCTCAATTCTCTGCTACTGCAATCTCACCAAGCTCCAGAAAATACATACATTGCATATGTATGTTTTAAATAATCTAATCTTCCCCAAATTCAACTCACATGATCACAGTTCCACTCTGGATTTATTTCTTAAATTTAAACCTATATTTGGGTTATAGGAATAGCACCATCTAACAGACACCAGTAGTGTTTATGCCTAAAACACTTTTAAACATGCTTTAAATCATCCTGATTGTGAAAGGAAGCTTTCCTCCGTCCCCTTCCCCCTGCTTCTCAGACTGAGCTGAGGTTACCTCACATGCTAATTAGCCCACCCCCCTTCTTCACCCCACACCAACCTCAGAGATCTGTCAGTCATGCAGCTCCCTGCTTAGAGTGAGAAACCATAGATTCTTGACATGTCATCCTCTTTATTTAATGTTCTCTGTTTACTTTAGATGCTTCATATAGATTTTATGTTCCATAAAATGTTGTTTTCTAGCATATTTAAATGTTGTCCTTTAAGTTTTATCTTCTTTGGGATGTCAACACACAGCATGTAGACAAGTCCACTCAGGGACTGACAGTTTTTTATCAGGCTCTGTCTGCATGTCTGTGTGTGTGTGGCTATTTGCTGAGACAGGTATTGCTTCACATGAAGTGCCTGCGACATAGGAACAGTACCACCCACTGGACATGAGCTGTGGTTTATATCTCAAAAACCTGCTTGCATGTAGTGGCAGCAACATGCAGCGATTGCGACATGTGGCGCCAGCATCATTTAGCTGCACCAGCATTTAAAAACAACAGCATCTGGCGGAAGCAATATGAGGCGGTAGCGACAGGGCCCAGATCATCGCCGGCTTTTAATTTTTTCTTTTTCTTCTCCCGCCACTTTAACCCCAAATTGCGTGCCTTCAACTTCAGATAAACGCGAACGCGCCTAGGCCAAAAAATTACTCCCCCCGAAAAATTTATGAATCCAGTGTTTGCACAAAAAAAATTGCGCCACAGCGCCCCCTAGTGGCCTTAAACTGCAGCCCCTCCGGCAACTTTCACGGATCGACATGAAATTTTTAGGGCATGACTATCAGGCCCGGACCTACAAAAAAGTCTCTTACGACCATCATCAATTCCAAACAGGAAGTCCGCAAATTAGCGTTGAATGTCGCGTTTTGGCGATTTCCTGGGTACGTATTTGAACGAACTCCTCCTAGGGTTTTCATCGGGTCAACTCCAAAATTGGATTGTGTATACTAGACACCTTGATGATGAAAAGTTATTAAAAGAATTTTCGTAGGTCAATGGGCGTGGCCAGAAACCACGCCCAAATATGGCGAATTTTTCACTTACTCCGATTTCCACGAAATTTTTTGGGCAAAAACCTCAAGCCAAGCCGATCACAGATATATGATTTGTCATCGGGAATTCCAAACAGGAAGTTCGTCAATTAATGTTGAATTTCCGATTTTTGCAATTCTCAGGCTCGCATTTGAACGAACTCCTCCTACGTTTTTCATCGGATCAACTCCAGATTTGGTCTGTGTATACTTGACACATTGATGATGAAAAGTTGTTAAAAGATTTTTCGTAAGTCAATGGGCGTGGCCAGGAAAGACGCCCAAAGTTGACCATTTTTGGAAAACATGTAAACCTTAATAACTCTCTAGTAACAACTTAGATCTGGACCAAAACAAGTACACATGTTCACTGTCCCTGCCTGACTTAATCTATATGCTTTGTTTCACACTCAAATATAGCGCCCCCTGCTGGTAACAGGAAGTCTGATGTTTTACTTGATCATTTAAATCTCCTCCATTTTTCAACATGTATTTTTCAAATATTCTCAGAACGGGTCTTCACATCTTCATGAAGCATCAGTGTTGAGGTCGTGTCCTCAGGTGAAAGGGTGTGGCCATGGCGAAGCCTCAACTTCACTGATCGCCATGAACCTGGAAATCACTCTCACTCCTTCATTTAAGGTCGGATCTGCTTCAAAATTGACAAAAATGATCAAGGTCCACCATCTACCACATTTATAACTTTAATTCTCTGGTACTCCAATCGCATCAACCTTTACATATGTCATAAATTACATTCGTGTGGTTGCAGCAGCATGCAGTGGTTGCAATATCTGGCGCCAGCAACATTTAGCAGCACCAATGTTTCGCAACAGCAGCATTTCGGGGAAGCAATATGTGGCGGTAGCGGCAGGTCCCAACGTCTGCGTGGGGGGCGAGGGCCCGATCATCGCCGCTTGCGGCTTTAATTATTATTATTATTATTCTTCCGCCACTTTAACCCCAAATTGCGTGCCCTCAACTTGAAATAAACGCGAACGCGCCTAGTCCCAAAAATTAGTCTCGGCAAAAAATTTATGATTCCAGGGTTTGCACAAAATAATGTGCGCCATAGCGCCCCCTAGTGGCCTTAAACTGAAGCCCCTCCGGCGACTTTCAAGTATCAACCTGAAATTTATATGGCATATCTACAATGCCTGGACCTACAAAAAAGTCTCTTATGACCATCGTCCATTCCGAACAGGAAGTTCGCAAATTAGCGTTGAAAGTCGCGTTTGGGCGTACGTATTTGAACGAACTCCTCCTAGGGTTTTTATCGGATCAAATCCAGATTTGGATTGTGTATACTAGACACATTGACGATGAAAAGTTATTAAAAGATTTTTCGTAAGTCAATGGGCGTGGCCAGAAACCACGCCCAAATTTGGCAAATTTTTCACTAACTCCGAATTAAACAAAATTTTTTGGGCATAATCTCCAGGCCAAGACGATCACAAATATATATAATTGTCATAGGGAATTCCAAACAGGAAGTTCGTAAATTAACGTTGAAATTCCGATTTTTGCGATTCTAAGGCTAGCATTTGAACGAACTCCTCCTAGGTTTTTTATCGGATCAATTCCAGATTTGGTTTGTGTATACTAGACACATTGACGATGAAAAGTTATTAAAAGATTTTTCGTAAGTCAATGGGCGTGGCCAGGAAGGACGCCCAAAGTTGACCATTTTTGGAAAACACGTAAACCTTAATAACTCTCTAGCAATATGTTAGATCCAGACCAAAACAAGTACACATGTTCACTGTCCCTGCCTGAGTCAATCTATATGCTTTGTTTCACTCTCGAATATAGCGCCTCCTGCTGGTAACAGGAAGTCTGATGTTTTACTCTATCATTAAAATCTCCTCTGTTTTTCAACATAAAGTCCACAAATATTCTCAGAAAGGGTCTTCACACTTTCTTGAAGCACCAGTGTTGAGGCCGTGTCCTGAGGTGAAACAGTTTGGCAATGGCGAAGCCTCAAACTTCACTGATTGCCATGAACCTGGAAATCACTCTTAGTCCTTCATTTAAGGTCCAATCTGCTTCAAAATCCACAAACATGATCAATGTCCACCTCCTAACTTATCTATAAGCTCAATTCTCTGATACTGCAATCGCACCAACCTCTAGAAATTACTTAAAATACATATGTCAGTGATAAATAATCTAATCTTCCCCAAATTCAACACACATGATCACAGTTCCACTCTGGACTTATTTCTTAAATTTAAACATATATTTGGGTGATAGGAATAGTACCATCTAACAGACACAAGCAGTGTTTATGCCAAAAACACTTTTAAACATGCTTTAAATCATCTTGATTGTGGAAGGAAGCTTTCCTCCGTCCCCTTCTCCCTGCTCCTCAGACTGAGCTGAGGTTACCTCACATGCTAATTAGCCCACCCCCCTTCTTCACCCCACACCAACCTCAGAGATCTGTCAGTCTCCCAGCTCCCTGCTTAGAGTGAGAAACCATAGGTTCTTGACATGTCATCCTGTTTATTTATATTCTCTGTTTACTATAGATGCTTAGTATAGATTTTATGTTCCATAAAATGTTGTTTTCTAGCATATTTGAATGTTGTCCATTAACTTTTATCTTCTTTGGGATGTCAACACACAGCATGTAGACAAGTCCACTCAGGGACTGACAGTTTTTTATCAGGGTCTGTCTGCATGTTTGTGTGTGTGTGGCTAATTGCTGAGGCAGGTATTGCTTCACATGAAGTGCCTGCGACATAGGAACAGTGCCGCCCACTGGGCATTAGCTGTGTTTGTTATCTCAAATACCTGCTTGTATGTGGGGATAGCAACATGCAGCAGTTGGGACATGTGGTGCCAGCAACATTTAGCGGCACATATTCGCCACAGCATCATTTGTTGGAAGCAAGATGCGGCGGTAGCGACACGCCCCAACGGGCGCATGGGGGCGAGGGCCCGATCATCGCCGCTTGCGGCTTTAATTATTATTAGGGCCCGAGCCGAAATTTCGGCGAAGGCCCTATTGTAATCGCTAGGATTATTATTATTATTCTCCAGCCTCTTTAACCCCAAATTGCGTGCCTTCAACTTGAGATAAACGCGAACACGCCTAGTCCAAATTGTCAGGCATGGCGAAAATTTTATGAATCCAGTGACTGCAAAAAAAAACGTGCACCATAGCGCCCCCTAGTGGCCGTAAACTGCAGCCCCTCCGGCTACTTTCACGTATCGACCTGAAATTTTTAGGACTTAACTATCATGCCCGGACCTACAAAAAAGTCTCTTACGACCATGGTAAATTCCGAACCGGAAGTTCGCAAATTAGCGTTGAATATCGCATTTTGGCGATTTGCAGGGTACGTATTTGAACGAACTCCTCCTAGGTTTTTTATCGGATCAACTCCAGATTTGGATTGTGTATACCAGACACCTTGAGGATGAAAAGTTATTAAAAGAATTTTCGTAGGTCAATGGGCGTGGCCAGAAACCACGCCCAAATTTGGTGAATTTTTACTAACTCCGATCTGCACGAAATTTTTGGGCATAACCCCAGCCCAGATGATCACAAATATATAAACTGTCACAGGGAATTCCGAAAAGGAAGTTCGTAAATTAACGTTGAAATTCCGATTTTGGCGATTTTAAGGCTCATATTTGAATGAACTCCTCCTAGGTTTTTTATCGGATCAATTCCAGATTTGGTTTGTGTATACTAGACACATTGAGGATGAAAAGTTATTAAAAGATTTTTCGTAAGTCAATGGGCGTGGCCAGGAAGGACGCCCAAATTTGACCATTTTTGGAAAACACGTAAACCTTAATAACTCTCTGGTTAAATGTTAGATCCGGACCAAAACATGTACACATGTTCACTGTCCTTGCCTGAGTATATCGAAAAGCTTTATTTCACTCTCAAATATAGCGCCCCCTGCTGGTAACAGGAAGTCTGATGTTTTACTTGACCATTAAAATCTCCTCCCTTTTTCAACATATTTTTTTCAAATATTCTCAGAAAGGGTCTTCACACCTTCATCAAGCATCAGTGTTCATGTCGTGTCCTTAGGTGAAACGGTCTGGTGATGGCGAAACCTCAAACTTCACTGATCGCCATGAACCTGGAAATCACTCTTAACTCCTTTATTTAAGCTCCAATCTGCTTCAAAATTAACAAACCTGATCAATGTCCACCTCCTAACACATCTATAAGCTCAATTCTCTTATACTGCAATCGCACTAAGCTCTAGAAATTACATAAATTACATATGTATGTTATAAATAATCCAATCTACCCCAAATTAAACACACATCATCACAGCTCCACTCTGGATTTATTTTTTTAATTTAAACATATATTTGTGTTATAGGAATAGCACCATCTCATAGACACAAGCAGTGTTAATGCCAAAAACACTTAAACATGCTTAAACAGTCGTTTTTCCCCTCCCCCTCCTCTCAGACTGAGCTGAGGTAACCTCTCACACCAATTAACCCACCCCCCTTCTTCACCCCACACCAACCTCAGAGATCTGTCACCCAAGCTTCCACCTCCCTGCTTAGAGTGAGACACCATAGATTCTTGACATGTCATCATCTTTATTCACTGAGTTACACTGCGGTTAAAAGTGTTCAAGAGACACTTCTGATATTGGTCGAATCACATCGTCTGACATAATGCTCATAGGCTTTGTATGTTGCTGTTTTAAATGGTGGACTCTGTATGTTGCTGTTTTAAGTTGTGGAAGACATTTTCTCATGCTGGTGATCTGACACTGTTAATTCTACTTATTAAGCCATTTTTTTTTTTTTACTTACCAACTCTTCTTGGCCCAGCTCTACACTGTTTGAGTCATTGCCATCATTCATCTGTATGCTGTACAGGCCTAACCATATCTATGTTGTGGCTATTTGCTGAGGCAGGTATAGCTGCACGTGCCTGCGACATAGGAACAGTGCCACACACAGGGCATTAACTGTGTTTTATATTTCAAAAACCTGCTTGCATGGGGTGGCAGTAACATGCAGCGTTGTGGGCGAGGGTTCGATCATCGCCGCTATGCTTTAATTAGGCTCGAGCCGCGACCAGGGGTCGGGCGCCCTATTGGAATCGCTCGGATTATTAGGGCCCGAGCCGCGACCCGTAGGGGTCGGCGAAGGCCCTATTGTAATCGCTCGGATTATTATTATTATTATTATTATTCTTGCTCCTCTTTAACCCCAAATTGCGTGCCCTCAACTTGAGATAAACGCGAACGCGCCTAGGCCAAAAAATTAGTCCGCCCGAAAAATTTATGAATCCAGTGATTGCACAAAAAAAGTGCGCCATAGCGCCACCTAGTGGTTTTAAACTGCAGCCCCTGGGGCTACTGTCAAGCATCAACCTGAAATATTTAAGCATAGCTATCATGCCCGGACCTACAAAAGTCTCTTATGACCATGGTCGATTCGAACAGGAAGTTCGCAAATTAGCGTTGAAAGTCGCATTTTGTCAATTTTCAGGGTACGCATTTTAACGAACTCCTCCTAGGGTTTTTATCGGATCAACTCCAGATTCAAACAGTCCATACTTGACACATTGACAATGAAAAGTTATTAAAAGATTTTTCGTAAGTCAATGGGCGTGGCCAGAAACCACGCCCAAATTTGACCAACTTTTCACAAACTCCGAAATGCACGACATTTTTTGGCCATAAGCACCAGGCCAAGACCTTTCCAAAGATATATAAATTGTCATGGGAAATCCAAACAGGAAGTTCGTAAATTAACGTTGAAATTCCGATTTTCGCGATTCTAAGGCTCGCATTTGAACGAACTCCTCCTAGGTTTTTGATTGGATCAACTCCAGATTGGGATTATGTATTCTAGACACATTGACAATGAAAAGTTATCAAAAGATTTTTCGTAAGTCAATGGGCGTGGCCAGGAAGGAGGGCCAAATTTCGCCATTTTTGGAAAACACGTAAACCTTAATAACTCTCTAGTAAAATGTTAGTTTCGAACCAAAATATGTAGACATGTTCACTGTCCATGCCTGAGTGTATCTATAAGCTTTATTTCACTCGCAAATATAGCGCCCCCTGCTGGTAACAGGAAGTCTGATGTTTTACTTAATCATTTAAATCTCCTACGTTTGTCAACATTTTTCTTTCAATTATTCTCAGAAAGGGTCTTCACACCTTCATCAACCATCAGTGTTCAGGTCGTGTCCTCAAGTGAAAGGGTGTGGCCATGGTGAAGCCTCAAACTTCACTGATCACCATGAACCTGGAAATCACTCTAACTCCTTCATTTAAGGTCCAGTCTGCTTCAAAATCCACAAGCATGATCAAGGTCTACCTCCTAACACATCTATGAGCTCAATTCTCTGATACTGCAATTGCACCAAGCTCTAGAAATTACATAAATTACATATGTAAGTGCTGAATACTCAAATCTTCCCCAAATTCAACACACATGATCATAGGTCCACTCTGGACTTATTTTTTAATTTAAACATATATTTGTGTTCTAGGAATAGCACCATCTAATAGACACAAGCAGTGTTAATGCCAACAACACTTAAAAATGCTTTAAATCATCCTTCCCTCCCCCTCCTCCTCAGACTGAGCTGAGGTTACCTCACATACTAATTAGCCCACCCCCCTTCTTCACCCCACACCAACCTCAGAGATGTGTCAGCCAAGCTCCCACCTCCCTGCCTAGAGTGAGACACAATAGATTCTTGACATGACATCCTCTTCATGTAATGTTCTCTTTATTTAATGTTCTCTGTTTACTTTAGATGCTTCATGCAGATTTTATTTTGTGTGTGTGTGTGTGTGTGTGTGTGTGTGTGTGCGCGTGTGTGTGTGTGTGTGTGTTTGTGTGGCAGAGGCAGTGACTGTCAGGGATCGTAATTTGTTTACAGTCCCTGTTTGTAGTTAGGTTTCTTGGTTTGTTATTATACAGTCTCAAATGTTATTATATTGCATTCACCTCAGGTTTGCATACATTTGCCAGTGATTTATCAATAGTTGTATTCGTTTCAATCATATATATGTACGTTTAAATATTTGTTCATCTGTCTTTTGTAGAAAACACAGAGCAAAAAAGCGTAGAGTCCCTTCAAAACAGTCAGCTGTAAGTTTAACAACATGTCAAATGTCAGGCACTTTTATTCCAGAGGTCACTCTGCACAATGTCAAAATTTAGAAAACAATCTGAATTTTAACAACTGATTGCATTTATGAAATACAATTCTCCTTCAATAAAATAAAACAAATAATGTACTTTTCTGCATGACAAAAATACACAGTAATTAATTGACACATCGATTTACTGCAGGGCAGATGTTCATGTCTGTAGTTAAAAGGATTGCACTCTTACATATGTTTGCACATGTAACAGATCTTCGCTATGTTGAGACATATCCAACGATCCAATATGTCCAAGTAAAATTAAATATCCATCGAAAGTTAATGAACCATGTCCTAAATACTTACCATTAACCTGATATGCAATGTTTAAACATGTAATTGAGTAATAGGAATAACATCCATTTGAGTCATTGTTTGCTGTACAGGCCTTACGATGTCTATGTTGTGGCTATTTGCTGAGGCAGATAATGCTGCACATGAGTGCCTGCGACATAAGAACGATGCCGCCCACTGGGCATGAGCTGTGTTTTATATCTCTAAAACCTGCATGCATGTGGTGGCAGCAACATGCAGGGGTTACAACATGTGGTGCCAGCAACATTTAGCAGCACCAACGTTTCGCAACAGCAGCATTTGTTGGAAGCCATATGCGGCGGTAGCGCCAGTCCCCAACGGGCGCATGGGGGCGAGGGCCCGATCATCGCCGCTTGCGGCTTTAATTAGGGCCCGAGCCCGACCCGAAGGGCCGGCGGCGAAGGCCCTATTGTAATCGCTAAGATTATTATTATTAGGGCCCGAGCCCGACCGCAGGCCGGCGAAGGCCCTATTGTAATCGCTAAGATTATTATTTTTTTATTTTTTGTTTTTTTTCTCGCCCCTCTTTAACCCCAAATTGCGTGCCTTCAACTTGAGATAAACGCGAACGCGCCTATGCCCAAAAATTAGTCCCGGCGAAAAATTTATGAATCCAGTGTTTGCACAAAAAAAAGTGCGCCACAGCGCCCCCTAGTGGCCTTAAACTGCAGCCCCTACGGCTACTTTCACGGATCGACCTGAAATTTTAAAGGCATAACTATCATGCCGGGACCTACAAAAAAGTCTCTTATGGCCATGGTCAATTCCGGACAGGAAGTGCGCAAATTTGCGTTGAATGTTGCGTTTTGACGATTTGCGGGGTACGTATTTGAACGAACTCCTCCTAGGGTTTTTGTCGGATCAACTCCAGATTTGGATTGTGTATACTAGACACATTGACGATCAAAAGTTATTAAAAGAATTTTCGTAGGTCAATGGGCGTGGCCACAAACCACGCCCAAATTTGGCGAATTTTTCACTAACTCCGATTTGCACGAAATTTTTTGGCCATAACCCCCCGATCATGACGATCACAAATATATAACTTGTCATTGACAATTCCCAACACGAAGTTCGTAAATTAATGTTGCATTTCCGATTTTCGCGATTCTTAGCCTCGCAATTGAACGAACTCCTCCTAGGTTTTTTATCGGATCAATTCCAGATTTGGTCTGTGTATACTACACACAATGATGATGAAAAGTTGTTAAAAGATATGTCGTAAGTCAATGGGCGTGGCCAGGAAGGACGCCCAAAGTTGACCATTTTTGGAAAACACGTAAACCTTAATAACTCTCTAGTAATATGTTAGATCTGGACCAAAACAAGTACACATGTTCACTATCCCTGCCTGAGTTAATCTATATGTTTTGTTTCACTCTCAACTATAGCGCCCCCTGCTGGTAACAGGAAGTCTGATGTTTTACTCTTTCACTAAAATCCCCTCTGTTTTTCCAACATATTTTTTTGAAATATTCACAGAAAGGGTCTTCACACCTTCATGAAGCATCAGTGTTGAGGTCATGTCCTTAGGTGAAACGCTGTGGCGATGGCGAAGCCTCAAACTTAATTGATCGCCATGAACCTGGAAATCACTCCAACTCCTTCATTTAAGGTCCAATCTGCTTCAAAATTCACAAGCATGATCAAGGTCCACCTCCTAACACATCTGTAAGTGTAATTCTCTGCTACTCCAATCACATCTATCTTTGGATATGTCATAAATTACATACATGTGGCGGCAGCAACCTGCAGCGGTTGCAACATGTGGCGCCAGCAACATTTTACGGCACCAACGTTTTGCAACTGCAGTATTTGGCGACAGCAATATGCGGCGGTGGCGGCAAGGCCCAACGGGCGCGTAGGGGGCGAGGGCCCGATCATCGCCGCTTGCGGCTTTAATTATTATTAGGGCCCGAGCCCGACCGCAGGCCGGCGAAGGCCCTATTGTAATCGCTAAGATTATTAGGGCCCGAGCCCGACCCGAAGGGCCGGCGGCGAAGGCCCTATTGTAATCGCTAAGATTATTAGGGCCCGAGCCCGACCCGAAGGGCCGGCGGCGAAGGCCCTATTGTAATCTTAAGGATTATTAGGGCCCGAGCCGCGACCCGTAGGGGTCGGCGAAGGCCCTATTGGAATTGCTCGGATTATTATTATTATTATTATTCTTTTGCCTGTTTAACCCCAAATTGCGTGCCTTCAACTTGAGATAAACGCGAACGCGCCTAGGCCAAAAAATTAGTCCGCCCGAAAAATTTATGAATCTAGTGTTTGCACAAAATAATGTGCGCCATAGCGCCCCCTAGTGGCTTTAAACTGCAGCCCCTCCGGCAACTTTCACATATTCACCTGAAATTTTTAGGGCATAAGTATCATGACCAGATCTACAATAAAGTCTCTTATGACCATGGTCAATTCCGAACAGGAAGTTCGCAAATTAGCATTGAGGATCGCATTTGGGCGTACGTATTTGAACGAACTCCTCCTAGGGTTTTTATCGGATCAACTCCAGATTTGGATTGTGTATACCAGACACCTTGACGATGAAAAGTTATTAAAAGAATTTTCGTAGGTCAATGGGCGTGGCCAGAAACCACGCCCAAATTTGACCAGTTTTTCACTTATTGCAAAATGAACGAAATTTTTTGGGCATAACCACCAGGCTGAGACCTTTCCAAAGATATATAATTGTCATGGGGAATTCCGAACAGGAAGTTCGTAAATTAACGTTGAAATTCCGATTTTTGAGATTCTAAGGCTAGCATTTCAATGAACTCCTCCTAGGGTTTTTATCGGATCAACTCCAGATTTGGATTGTGTATACTAGACACATTGACGATGAAAAGTTATTAAAAGATTTTTCGTAAGTCAATGGGCGTGGCCAGGAAGGACGTCCAAAGTTCAGCATTTTTGGAAAACACGTAAACCTTAATTACTCTCTAGCAATATGTTAGATCCAGACCAAAACATGTACACATGTTCACTGTCCTTGCCTGAGTATATCCATAAGCTTTATTTCACCCTCAAATATAGCGCCCCCTGCTGGGAACAGGAAGTCTGTTGTTTTCCTTGATAATTAAAATCTCCTTTGTTTTTCTACATATTTTTTTCAAATATTCTCAGAAAGGGCGTTCATACCTTCACCAACCATCAGTGTTCAGGTCGTGTCCTGAGGTGAAACGGTCTGGCGATGGCGAAGCCTCAAACTTCACTGATCGCCATGAACCTGGAAATCACTCTAACTCCTTCATTTAAGGTCCAATCTGCTTCAAAATCCACAAACATGATTAATGTCCACCTCCTAAAACATCTATAAGCTCAATTCTCTGATACTGCAATCGCACCAAGCTCTAGAAATTACTTAAATTACATATGTAAGTGATAAATAATCCAATCTTCCCCATATTCAACACACATGATCACAGCTCCACTCTGGACTTCTTTTTTTACATTAAACATATATTTGTGCTATAGGAATAGTACCATCTAATAGACAGAAGCAGTCTTCAGGCCAAAAACACTTAAACATGCTTTAAATCATCCTGATTGTAGAAGCAGTCTTTCCTCCATCCCCTCCCCCGCTACTCAGACTGAGCTGAGGTTACCTCACATACTAATTAGTCCACCCCCCTTCTTCACCCCACACCAACCTCAGAGATCTGTCACTCATGCTCCCACCTCCCTGCTTAGAGTGAGAAACCATAGATTCTTGACATGTCATCCTCTTTATTTAATGTTATCTGTTTACTTTAGATGCTTCATTCAGACTTTATTTTGTGTATGTGTGTGTGTGTGTGTGTGTGTGTGTGTGTGTGTGTGGCAGAGGCAGTGACTGTCAGGGATAGTAATTTCTTCAAACAATCTCAGAAAGGGTCTTCACACCTTCATGAAGCATCTGTCTGCATGTTTGTGTGTTTGTGTGTGGCTATTTGCTGAGACAGGTATTGCTTCACATGACATGCCTGGGACAAAGGAACAGTGCCACCCAATGGGCATCAGGTGTTTTTTATATCTCAAATACCTGCTTGCATGTAGGGGCAGCAACATGCAGCTGTTGGGACATATGGTGCCAGCAAAATTTAGCGGCACCAATTTTTCGCAACAGCAGCATTTGGCGGAAGCAATATGCGGCGGTACCAGCAGGGCCCAACGGGCGCGTGGGGGGCGAGGGCCCGATCATCGCCGCTTGCGGCTTTAATTAGGGCCCGAGCCGAAAATTCGGCGAAGGCCCTATTGTAATCCTAAGGATTATTATTATTCTTCTTCTCCCGCCACTTTAACCCCAAATTGCGTGCCTTCAACTTGAGATAAACGCGAACGCGCCTATTCCAAAAAATTAGTCCCGGCGAAAAATTTATGAATCCAGTGTTTGCACAAAAAAAAGTGCGCCACAGCGCCCCTAGTGGCCTTAAACTGCAGCCCCTCCGCCAAGTTTCACGGATCGACCGAAATTTGAGAGCATAACTATCATGCCCGGACCTACAAAAAAGTCTCTTACGACCATCGTCAATTCCGTACAGGAAGTTCGCAAATCGGCGTTGAATGTCGCGTTTTGGCGATTTCCTGGGTACGTATTTGAACGAACTCCTCCTAGGGTTTTCATCGGATCAACTCCAAATTTGGATTCTGTATACTAGACACCTTGATGATGAAAAGTTGTTAAAAGAATTTTCGTAGGTCAATGGGCGTGGCCAGAAACCACGCCCAAATATGGCGAATTTTTGACTAACTCCGATTTGCACCAAATTTTTTGGGCATAACCCCCAAGCCAAGCCGATCACAGATATATAATTTGTCATCGGGAATTCCAAACAGGAAGTTCGTAAATTAACGTTCAAATTCCGATTTTTGCGATTCTAAGGCTCGCATTTGAACGAACTCCTCCTACGTTTTTTATCGGATCAACTCCAGATTTGGTCATTGTATACTTGACACATGGATGATGAAATGTTGTTAAAAGATTTTTCGTAAGTCAATGGGCGTGGCCAGGAAGGACGCCCAAATTTGACCATTTTTGGAAAACACGTAAACCTTAATAACTCTCTAGCAACAACTTAGATCTGGACCAAAACAAGTACACATGTTCACTGTCCCTGCCTGAGTTAATCTATATGCTTTGTTTCACACTCAAATATAGCGCCCCCTGCTGGTAACAGGAAGTCTGATGTTTTACTTGATCATTTAAATCTCCTCCGTTTTTCAACAAATATTTTTCAAATATTCTCAGAACGGGTCTTCACACCTACATGAAGCATCAGTGTTGAGGTCGTGTCCTTAGGTGAAACGGTGTGGCCATGGCGAAGCCTCAAACTTCACTGATCGCCATGAACCTGGAAATAACTCTAACTCCTTCATTTAAGATCCAATCTCCTTCAAAATTCACAAACATGATCAAGGTCCAACTCCTAACATATCTATAACCTTAATTCTCTGCAACTACAATCACATCAACCTTTACATATGTCATAAAATACATAAATGTGGTTTCAGCAACATGCAGCGGTTGCGACATGTGGCGCCAGCAACATTCAGCGGCACCAGTGTTTCCCAATAGCAGCATTTGGCTGAAGCAATATGCGGCGGTAGCAACAGGGCCCAACGGGCGCGTGGGGGGCGAGGGCCCGATCATCGCCGCTTGCGGCTTTAATTATTATTATTATTATTATTATTATTATTATTATTATTATTATTATTATTATCATTATATTAGTCTATATGGGTGGCACAGTGGTGCAGCAGGTATTGTATGTGCCCCAAATCAAGATGGTTGCTGGTTCAATCCCTGTGTCATTCAGGGCCTCTGTGTGTGGAGGTCGCATGTTCTTTCCGAGCATGCTCGGGTTCTTTCTGGGCCGTCAGGCTTCCTCCCACCGACCACAAATACGCTCATTAGGTTCATGGGCAACTCCATATTGCACTTGGGTATGAGAGTGAGTGTGAATGTTGTCTATCTATGTAGTCCTGGGATCAGCTGGGCACTGTTTCAGGGTGTCCCTGCCTCTGGCCCAGTGTCAGCTAGGGTAGGCTTCAGCTCCCACTACCCAAAACGAGATACAGTGGCCTCAATTATCACCTGTGTAAATGACTAAAGTTGGTTGGTTGGACATTTTTTTTTGCACAGACCCGCATTCATCAAGCTGAACCTGAGGTGAACGTGAGTGTAGGGTCCAATCAAATCCCACGTCAGGTCTGAGCTTGTATGCACATTAATAGTCAATGCTGAGTCGTACTGCATTAAATAAGTTTGTGAAGAATTTTTATGACATACTCACTGTGCATTCACAGACTGTCAGGCTGACAGATTTAAAGCTGAAAAGTGATTTGAGATTCCTTATCCAAAAATATATTTAATATCAACCCTTATCTATAATAAGATACAATTTTTCAATAAAGGTGCGCAGAGTGAACTTTCAACTGATGTCTTTGGTTATATTTGATCATTGCCCTTTTTTTTTTTTTAACTGACTGCTCTCAGTAATTTATAAAAAAATTCTGAAGAGAAAATCTCTGTAGCAAATACTGTAGAAACACTAGTTATTGGACAGAAAACATGAAGAAGAAGTATTTGTAGAGTAAATCTTTTCCTGGCTCAGTGATCCGAATCTTCATATTAGATCTGCTGTTTTATTAAAGCAAATATGAATGTCAGTAATGGAAGGTGGACCTTTGACCCTGCGGGGAGACATCTGAGGGCGGTACATAGCAGTAAAGGGTGTCACTGAAAGCCTCATAATTAAACCCACTTATGGGTTAAAATTACTCAAAAACTACACTGGTTTATTTATAAACTGCAATACCACTGCATTTGTTAACCCACACTTTGTAGTTTTTTCACCCTAATATCATATTTCTGGAGCTATTGAGATGGTACATCACCTTACAACAGGTTGGATAACACCTCTGTCATGGTCTGAGGAGGTCTGTATCGCCTTCACTGGCACTCTGTAACTTTGATGTGGATGGTAGGAACACTTCCACACTAAAAAACTACAAAATTTTTACTTCTTTGAATGCTTTGTGGGTAAAAGAAGAATATAAAGCATTTTTTGTATTATTAAAGCAGTTTTCATGAACAGAATTTAGTTTAAAGTAAGCATGCACTTATTCTCCTAATGGAAATAGGAACCTCTGGCTCACATTACTGCATAGCAGGTGGTGGTAATGCTCCTCTGACGGTGGATGCCACCCGCCGTTAAACAAGAAGAAGAAGAAGAAAACTAAATGTAGTGTTGTTAGCAGCGAAAAACCGGTAGAAGAGAAAAGTTTTATCAGATCAGACAAAAAAAGAAAAGCGGGAGAGTAACAAGCTAAATGCCTGGACAGGGTTCACTTTTTGGTGTGAGCTGAAAGACGAGGAGGGAAGTCCGACCGATGCTGTTATTGTTGAACATGATGATTTATTCTACAACACTTTACCTTTATCAGTCCATATTGTTTATCTTCCTCTTGGGACGTCCTGTCAGTTTACTTCGCCTCCCTCTATGTCAACAAATGCACGTTGATGTGAGACAGTCTGTTTTGCGACAGTGCAGTTACAAACAACGACCATAGAGGCCCCTGGAGAGCTGAAAACTGGAATCTTACATAGTATGGTTTTAAATGCAACTTTTGTATTATTTTGAGGCTAAACTTTGATACAGTATGGCTCTAGTCTGCTCTATGCAGAGAGAGAGGCTGAGGAACAAGCAGGGGGCAATCAAGAGAGTTGGAACAGTGACGTACACAGACGAATAAAAAAGAAACAAAGCTTTGATTAATAACCTGAAGCAATGTCACTTATTTATTCCTAAGCAGTTGAACAACATTGCAGTCTGATTCAGTCTGTTTACTGAGAATTTCTCTCTAAAACAGAAACATTGTGCCTTCAGAGTTCAGTGGTGTCACATGCGCCTCTGTTCCCACTCTAATATAATCCTCTAATACAATTCACATCTTTCACTTTGTGATTTAGTTTCTGTTAAACTGCTCTTCAATAACTTGCACATGGAGACTGTTAAAATGTTAATATCCCTTGAAATGAGTTAATAAATATGTTTATAAAGCTTTCTTTTATCAAAACGTTTCTCTTCAAACAAAAATGTACCTCCAGCATCCATTTTTCGGACGTCTTGACTTCATGTTGCAAATTTGGTGCTTAACTGTTGATATTTAGCGCTGCTTATTTAAATCACAATAATTTTCAGGCACTATATACACACTAAAAACAGTTGGGTTAAAAAATAACCCAATTTTAACCCAACTGCTGGTTCAGAAAAAGGACAAACCCCTTTTTGGGTTATTTTAACCCAACAGGTTGGGTTTTTTTTTTTTTTGACCCAATTTTTGGGTTGTATTATTTAACACAAAAGTTGGGTCATGCTAACTACAAGGTTGGGTTGTTCCTAACCCAATTATTGGGTTGCGCAATTCAGCGCTCCCAGTAGTTTGACACAGAGGCAGTTAGGACCCAGAAGTGACACAGATTTTGCAGTTCACAATAACCAGCTTTATTGAACAGACACAGGAACAGTTGAGTAGAGAGCGGGGATCGAACCTGCGATCCTTGGAACACGAGGCAGTAACGTAGTGACGAGCCACACACTCCTACCGCAACTCAGATCTTGAGGTGAAGCAGGTTAGGACTCACTTTGTCTTTCAGAGCTGGAAACGGTTCTGATTGCCAGAGATCAGGCTGCCACCACTGATTCAGGCTCATAGACAGGTACTCGGCGTCACTCACAGGCAGAGGGGTCAGATACCGGAGAACAGATGGCCACCACAGATCAGGATTTACGAACAGGTACTTGGTGTCAGGAACAGAAGGCAAGGTTGGCAACCAGGGATCAGACAGGCAGGTAGGTGCAGGACAGAAATGGGTCACTACCTTGTAGTCTAGCCAAGGATCAGCCGATAAAGGCAGAAACAGGAACAGGTCGGCAACGGGTGATCAGTCTGGATAGCAGGTCTGCAGTTCTTGGCATGAGAGCGAGACAATCTGACGCCGAGTGAGTATCGTCAGCACATGGTCCTTGTAGGCTACCAGACTGCTTGATAAGTAAAATTACTGAGAGGCTATTTGACTTGGAAAAGAATGCTACCATAAAGCAACTAAAACATGAAGTAAAGCTACTAAATATGCTATTTGTAATGCTACTGCCTATCACTGGTAGTGTCATACAATCATGAATTATTGGTGTGTGTTCATGGATGTGTGCTTGCATGCATAAAGGAGAGCGTAAGAGAGAGAAAAACTACTACAGTGTCAGAGATTTTGAGGTCAGAGTGTGTGTGTAGCATGTGTGAATGAACAGTACTGCTATCATCGTATTAGTGATAATGTGGCTGTGTGTTCAATGCTGGGTCACAGATCTAATATATATGTGGGTCTGGGCAGTTGGAGATTTGATTCAGGTTGTGGTTCCAAGATATGCCAGTACAGGTGGGTGCTGATTGGCCAAAATTGTACCTATGTTGGACTCTGCGTCTCAGTAAGTAGAAGTATAAAGGCAACTTTAACACCCTCTGTCTTTCACATGCTCATGTATCAGCACAAAATGGAATCATTTTATTCTTTAAGCTGCACAGTAGATGTGGAAGAGGGTCATTGTTTGCATTAAATCCAAACAGACAAAACACAGTAACATACTACAGTATGTCCACATGGTCCATAATCAAGCAGATGCCATTGCTGCTTCTTCTGTTAGGCTATTTTTTTAACAGACGACATCGCACAACCTGGTTTTAACCTCCTTACATTGGCTTCCAATTTGATAGAACTATATTTAAGATTTTACTGGCCACCTTTAAAGCACTTATCAGTCTGTAAATCATGTCTAAGCTACATTTCAGAATTAGTTACCCCTTATGAAGCAGCTCCCAGCCTCAGATCCATGGGTAGGTCCAAAGTCTAGGCTTAAAACCAAAGGAGCTCCTGGACTCTGGAAGATATGTGGAATCAGTGACATCTTTGTGTCCCCTCTTAAAATTAACTTTTGAAGACTCCCTTTTGTGTGATGATGTCTTTCATTTCTCTTCTATTTAATTTAACTGCCCTTTCAGCTTTTTTATTTTTACTAATGATTCATTCAATAATTTTGGCTCTCTTCATCAATGCATTTTTGGTTCTATTTTTACATATTAATTTTCCTTCTCTGTTTGTTGGTTCTCTGTTTTATGCTGCTTTAAACTTATATGTACTGACATACTACCTGTTTAACTTGAATTTAACTTTTCTCTCAAACATAAATATCTACAGGCTCGCATCTCTGTAATTTAAGGTTTATCTTTATTTAACATTTATGGCAGTTTATAATCCTTGATTCTTCATTAAAGCTTTTGTGTCTTCAGATGGCTATATTTGCTAAATATTACAGATTCTGGATTTTTATTTGTTTATTCACAGATATTCTATTTCAACTTATTTCATTTCTTGCTTATTTGGGTCTTGGCCTCATTTCATGTTGCTCAGGTCTTGTGTTTTTTCTTTGTTACTATGACTTATAAAACAAGTTATTATGTTGCTTGAGTTAACATTGTTAAAATTCTTATTTGTATGGTTTCTATCGTTTGTTTTCAATATTTGTGCTTCCAGTTGTCATTGGATTGTGTCTTTTGTGCCAAAGTTCTTGTGCTTTTGTCTGTTTTATGTCAAAACAGTTTAGTAATTTGTTTTTAAAAGGGTTGTACAAATATTACCAATGAAAGAAGAATAACATTTATCATTATTATTGCATATTTCCTTTAACTTTTTTGTGCATCAACTCCACACTTACTGCCATCTACAGTACACAAAGTGTAAAACACCAAGTGTTGCAATGCACTAAAGATAGCACAACTGTGAGAGCAGACCAGTAAGGGGAGGGGAGGCAGGGGCATTTGTGCCCAGTGTGAAAACAACCATAGTTAAGGGGTACTTGGATGGGTGCCTGGATCCCTAATGTGAAACCACCCCAGTAAGGACTGGAACATGCTGTTCCTCTATGACCACAGACATCAGAGTATCTCAGTTGTATCGCAGTCGTGACCAAGTTTGCACAAGTCCCTCTGCCGTCTGTTAAAATGAGCAGATCTCCACCCGGTGCAGCCCCTCATTCTGGATGAATGATCTACGCTCCCAACTGCCTGGCTCCCTCCATCAAACCTGGCCAACGCTCATAATAAATGATAGTGGGGGACAATGCCCTATTTTCATGGCAGAGTCATCCGTCATGCCAGGCCAGACAAAGCCCCCAGAGTTTCATCATTTTCAACTATTGCTCACACCAGAGAAACAGAAAAGAAACCGTCACCTGTTCAATAACAGCCATGGGATGCCTCGAAAACCTGCCCGAATGTATTTACTATATCAAATACATTCTGCCTGGGAGACTTTCTCTGCACTTGATGCATTATGTTCTTTGATGATCAATCTCACTTCATGTTTGATGCAACTTTCAGCATTTTTATACTTCTTGGCAGGGACCTATTTGTATCATCTTCATATGACATGAGTCCTTCATTCAATTTCATGTGTAAGTGCTTAATTAACCCCTAGATTATATTAGGTGGCATGCCAAGGCAGACTCTTGATGCTTAATGTCAATTTGCAGGTTAATCAGGTCACCTTCTATCATCTGCCAAAGCAGCAGAGGCCCTTTGCTCTTGTCATAATTGTACACATGAGACCACCTCGACAGATTGGTGCTGAAACCCATCTCATCTCATCTCTGGCCATGGAGTTGGAGCTGAGGTACGGTTTCTATATATGTTTCTATAATAGGATGTTCACATCGGAGTAGGCCTGAAAAAGCAGCAGTTCAACCAAATTGGGAATTATCTTCCTCTTCTTCAAAGCTGTGTCAAACAAATCATGACAGTAAAGGTCAAACAATTAGTACAAATTCAGATTTTAGGAGAGGCAGAACATTGCTATGGCGGTATGTTGTCATCCAAATTCATGATATAATTATCTTGTCTTGGTGCCAAGTATTGATATTTCAATAAAAGATATGGCTTTTGATTTTCCCTGCCAATTTAGCTCACCTTGTCATTACTTCTTGACTTGTAACATGATGCTCATGACACAAATGAGGGGACTGTAAATGGAAGGTAATTTGTCAAAGAAAGAGCAAAGAGCCAGATAAAAGAAGGTTTGACAGAAAGATCATTTTAAAGCAAAGATAGAAAATTATAGTATAATGCGTGATAGAAGGCATCTCTGTGAGCAAATAGCAGGGAATTAACACAACCACCATGTGCTCTACCTTTAAGATGCATTTTTTTTTACAATCAGTTCCTGGGATATTGTAATGGATGACTTTCTCGGAACATATAGATGTATATTTATAAACTGTTCCACAATCAGTGCATATAGATGTACATTCTGAATCAATGGTGTATCAAATTGTATTGCAGCTCACTCCATTGCATGGATTCAGATTGCTTTGTTTTGTTTTGCATCAAATTGTAAAGTATTGCTCTGCATTGTCTCGTACCTTACTGCTTACATGATACAATATTCTACTATATTCTATGACTCTTATTGTATTGCATCAGATTACACTCACTATATCACTGTGCTTTCAAGGTTATCATTCTTCTCACTCCAGCCATCTGGTAAAATGCACACATACTGAATGACAAATATGATTTTTTTTATTTATTTTAATTTTTCCTTTGAACTGGGATGTTTCAGACTTCAACTCCGAATGCCCTTTTTGCAAGGATAGTATGATTTTGAGTTCTGCAGGACTTCCACTGTAACATAACTGAACCAACTTAAGACATGCCATGGCTTCTGGCACAGCAGACAGATCATTCATTATACACTAAACATGATGTAAATCACCGGGACAAAAGACCATCAAAAGTGATTTGGGTGGGACGAACATTTCAGAAAACACATCAAGAAGCTGATTAGGTGATTGCACACTCAATGACATTCATTATGGGTCAATCAGATGTTGAAGTTGGAGGGTGATACTGCTGTGGTGTAAAGTACAAATGTGTATGACTGTTCATACAATAAACTCTCACCAGAATATGTATTAATGAAACCAAAATGCAATTCTGTTGAGAAAGGCTTAAGTGTTGTCATGTGTTGAAAATGTTGTCAAGACCTTATAAAACTGCTACTGAAGCTGTTTGCGTCCATATTTACTTTTTAAGGGCAGCCACTGTTCAGAGCTTGACTTTAGGGTAAGAAACAGTCTTTCTCTTTTTATTGATTTTCTAAGTCTTTCAAAACCGTTGTTCACATTATCCTTTGAAACCGTCTTAAAGCTTTGGGGTTCTCAGAGCATGCGGTCAGATGGTTTGCAAAGTATCTTACTGGCAGAACCCAGGCTGTTCACTCACAGGGTGCCACATCAGAGGTACAAGAGTGTACCTCAAGGTTCAGTTTGGGGACCACTCTAATTTGCTATTTACATTAATTGCCTTAGACAGAATGTTAGAAATGCTGATTTTCATTTCTATGCTGATGATACTGTTATTTATTGCTCTGCACTTTAGCCTGTACTAGCTTTTGTAAATCTTTAACATTCCTTTGAACTAGTCAAAGACCAGCTTAACCAGCTGCACCTTGTCCTAAATGTAGAAAAAAAACTAATCTCATGTTGTTTGCATATCCTAGAGCAACAAAAGAAATACAGTCTGAGTGACTGTTTGATGAAGCTGTGTTTTGCTGCCATTCCTGGTCAGAGAACTGTTGATCTCAAGGTACAGACTTGTTCTGTAAGCCTTCCACTGGAACATAATTGTACCAATTTTAACCATGTTTTGTTTTGTTTTTTCAAAATAATAAAAAAAATTAAACAACAAAATAGAACCAAAGTGCAAAACAACAAAATGTGTCATTTGCATGTTCAAAAAGGAGTAAGAGGAAGTCGAAGCTCATCTGGTCCCACCCCTTCACCTTACACAAGCAGTCAGTAATAAACCCAATTCCGAATAACATAATATTGATAAAAATAATCACAGATATACAAAATAAATTAAATAGTAATAATATAATAGTACAAATCATAATCAAGGAAAAAAAAGTAAATGTGTTCCTGACACATCAGACAGATTGTTATACACTGACATTGGGGCAACAGCCCTTCAAAAAAATGATGAGGGAAGTACATTTCAGAAACATATTAAGAAGGTGATTAGGTGATTGAACATTTAATCACATTCATTATGGGCCAATTAGATGTTGAAGTTGGAGGGTGATATTGTTGTGGTTACAGTACAAATTGCGTGCCTGTTCAAACAACAACCTCTCACCAGAACATGTCACAATGAGAGGCAAAATGCATTTCCTGTTAAGAAAGGCTGAAGTGTTATGTGCTGTACATTTTTCCCAGATTTTAAAAGAGAAGCCACTGAAGCTGTTTCCATCTATACTCATTCTTGTCTGAGCAGTCACTGTTTACAGGTCTGCCATTTCTTCACACTGTAGTTACGATTGTAGCCCGAGGTGCCGTTGCAGACTGAGATCAATTCTTCCAGCTTTGCATGATGGATCTGCCTGATTACAGACAATAAATCAGATGGATTCATCTGCCCTGCAAGGTTACCCGATAGTGACCTCATGAGTCAAAATGGCTTGAAAAGAATTGCTTTCAGGTATTTCTTGGACTGTGATGAAAGCTTGGAGTAAAATCTGTAAGCATGACTCATCCACAAAGTTTCTCTGAGGCTTCATCAGACATGCAGACCACCACACCTAAGCCTGCTTACTGAATAGAGAATTGAGAGCACAAGATGGCCTTAATTTTATAAATGGATGTTCAAGAACAAAACTCCCATTCCTCATATAACTAAAAACACCCTTAAATAAAAGATATTACTGCCCAGATGATTCATGATGTAAAAGCTTCAGATCAGCAGTGATAAAACAGCTTGAAAGTTACATAACCACTTGAAACTGTACAGCAAATATGCTTTGAAATATTGGATTAAGTGATTCTAGGTTACGTTCTTTTTTCAAAACAAAGATAATGCTCCTTTGGGGTGAATTGTTGCTCTAAATATTATATAACCTTTGATAAATCACATGTGTATTAAGAACAGAATTGTCTATTCTTAGAAGGGTTTATTTCTTTAATCACACAACTTTGAACCCATTTTTTTTTAAATCTTTTGTTGTTTTTGCTCCTGTAGGTGGACAAGATGATGGTGTGTGTGCGTGTGTGTGTGTGGCTGTAGATATTGGATGTATCTGGCTAGTTGTTTTCCTCCTTGGGAAAATAAAAGATTTAATGGCTGACCAGTGTGGAGAGTGACGGAGCCCTAATGCATTTCATGGTCCATTTCTCCAGCGCGAGTACATCCATCAACAAGACCAAACCATTTCTTATCAATATGATATTTCCCAATAAGCGTGACATTTGATCCCCACAAAGGCTCAAACACACACATGTACACACAAAGACACACCATTCGAAATTATTTTCTCACTGTCTCATGCAAAACAGAAATAATCATCTCAACCAGAAAAGCTGGGTTTTTTTTGTTCTCTTTTTGCTCAGAATGAGATGGTGAAGGAACCTCTCCTATTGGCTATGTGTGTTAATCAAAAACTTCAACAAAAAATGTAAGGGATTCTAAAAATGTAAAATTGAATTGCTCATGAAAAAGCATGTTTAACAGTGAAAATATGTGCTAGGTTTAAATTATTTTAACAAAAAGCGAGAGCTCCTCCAAAAGAACAAACCTCAACCGAGACATTTCCAACACTGTTGGGTGCATTACTGTCAAAAATGAGGAAAAGTTCCCATCTCACATGTTAACAAATCCTTTATAAAATTCCAGTATTTACCATTGGAATCAGATCACCATCCAAATTAAAACACACCTCCCTCGACCAATGACAAAACCTGACACACCAGATCGACTGTTCAAAATATTTCACAACCTATCTATGCAACAGCCCATAGAAAGTGTTTGAGAATGGGCAGAACCTTTAAAAGGCATATCCAGCTGGTAATTGGTCTTTCAGTCTGTCAATCACATTCATTAAAGTCCAATCAGGTAATGTAGGTGGGTGTCACTGCCAGAGAATGTAAGCCACTTCTTAAAACAGTTATCAAAACGTGCTGGAAATGAAGCAGAATATCAAGAATATAGAGAAGTCTGTAGTGTTGTTGTTTTTTTGGTGTTTTTTGTAATTTAATTAAGAAATGTAGTCCAGGTCGGATAAAAATGTGACTGCGTTGGCTACTTTGCTAATCTCTGTCCAAGCAACCACTTCCTGATGTCATCTTGCTCACCTGTTCCTGCTCCAAAATGATCAACATTCCTTCAACATTTCATGAAAATCTATTTAGAACTTGTGAGTTATTAGCAAAATGTGGAAAACTGGGGTGCTGGATTGGCAGAGAAGTAAGCAAGGAGAGGAGGCCCATATACAAGCTCTCCTGGTCCAGGTTTAAATCCAGCCTGTGGCCTGTTTGCAGAATGTCCTCCCCTTTTCTCTCTCACCCTCTTTCACAAGGAAATCCACTGTATCCCACTCTCCTGAAATTAAAGGCCTAGAAATGCCCCAAAATTAATCTTAAAAAAATGTGGAAAGTGCCTTATCTCACAATGCAAACAAATCATACAAAAATCCTGGATCTGTCATAAAAGAAGTGATGCTTGATTATTGCCTTATATGGTCTTTTTCAATCTATTTCATATTACAATAAGTGTATTATCCTGTTAACAAATTGACAAACGACCCTCCTTAGTGAAGGTATTTAAAGCTAATGCTAATTTGCTAATAAAAGAAACTTGAGGGTCTGAGGGTCAGCACCCTCAATTTCCTGAGTGTCAACTTTATTTATTCATTCAAATTTATTCTTATGTTACAAATTATTTTTATATATTTTGCCAAAGAGAGACTTGATAAAAAAATATTTAAAAAACATATCTGGTTCATCTCACATGAAGGCCACACTTTGAGTTCTGGTAGAAAACAGTGTCAGTATTTGAACGTAGTGTGAAGGTCAACCACATACAGTTGAACTCTCCATTTAAGTGATACTCTCACCTAAGAGAATAAGTCTCTTTCTACTGCATGATTTATTTTTTTGGGCTTTATTTGTAGTCAAATCATTATGTGTTGGAATGTATTCCATGCAGAAAGATTTATTTTTCAAAAGCATCTTCGGACTTGGATAAAGTGTCTCTTTTAAATGTTATATTACTTCTTAAATCACTTCTCTTTAACTAAACAAACTGTCTGGACTATTATTAGTCAACCTTACAAAGATAAACTCAAAGAGCTCCATCAGAACAAACCTCTGCCAAGGCATTTCCAACACTGTCATTGTCAGTTATTGTCAATAATGCGCAGTATTGCCCTATCTATGGCCTGCAATTGCACAAAATTTTAATCACCTCTCCCTATCTCCGTGTCCTTGTTGCTCACAGTGGTTGTAAAAGAGCAGAAGATTATGCATGTAAAACAAAACAAGCTCATTCCCTGAAAATATTATTAAAATCTGTTAAGGATTTATTGAGTTATGGTCCCAAATGCAGTAAATTGCCCTATCTCGACCTGCTAACAAATCCTTTAAAGCATTCCTGGATCTGCATCCAGATACAGATCACCCACAAAATGTAATCTTTTTTTTCCAGTTTATAAGTTTTTAAGTTATCTTGTTAACAAAAAAAACTACTAACAAATAAAAAAAGAATTAACTAACTCATTAACGAACAAACTGCGGCCAAAACAACCTCCTTGCAGATGTAAAAAATGGATACTGACATGCTGTGATTCCTTTATGATGTAAAATTAGGCCTAGCAGGGGATGTGTTTAAGGGAAGAATAGTAAAATTGACAACATGAAACTTCCCAGAATGAAGATTCCATAAATTTATTAGGGATGTTGCAATATGCTGGTATGGATGATAACCATCTCAATTTTTTTATTATAACATTGATCTAAATAGGCCTGCAGAAACACCTTGTTATTCATAACTTCAGGGTTGCAGCTCAACCCTCCAGGCACAATGACGGGAAGACAACAACAGAAACTGAACAGAGGGATTTCTCTGACAAACAGCCAAACGAAGCAGACACTCACCTAAATGTACTGAATGAATTTCTCAGCATTGACCCCACGTAGAGCTCTGTGTGCTCCCTCCTCTGTGAGACTGATGTCTGTAAATAAAAGCAACATGAAATAAATGTGTCAGCATTGCACGTTGTCATTGTTGGTCTATAGGAGCTGCAGCCAATATTAATTTTTAAAATGCATAAGCAGCAGCTTAGATGTGAGTGTAAAGCAATGTCTTGTTTGTTAAAGTCAAAAAGGCCATCCAAATTCAGACATATCCACACAAGGTTTCCTTCATATAGACCAATCCTGAGAAACACCAGAAGTTGTCGAGCCGCCATTACTGCGGTGGTAAGTCGGGCAGCTGGCATACTGATGACTGACAGTGATCAGGAGAGTGGACTGAACAAAAATCGATATTTTTTTTTTTTATCGCCCGAAAACATGCCAGGACGATCTGGGTGAACATGTGCTGTTTTAGGCTGCCACAACAGTGGTGTCTAACATCATCAATCCTCACTTTACGTCCTCACGGCTGTTAGCCCGGATAGCGTTAAGCTAACCGGCTCCTACTCATGCATATTCAATTAGCCATGTGCTGATTACGTGATGGACGTGAATCCAACTATTTATCTTGCTCTCACAGCCAGCCAGGACTGTACTTTACTGTACTACAGCACTACTGTACTTTCGAGAGTAGTGACGCCATCCACCACAAGATGGTCGCGCCCACACACCAGATGCATATGTAAAGAATTATAATTCTCAATTACATACTATATTGTTCTTACATTATTTGTATTTTATTTGTATTTTATACGACCAGCTCTCTTTGTGTAACTATCATGGAGCGATGCTCCCTCCTGTTCAGTGCCATCACGTAAGCAGCACATGGCTAATTGAATATGCATGAGTAGGAGCCGGTTAGCTTAACGCTATCCGGGCTAACAGCAGTAAGGACGTAAAGCCGATAGAGGAGTAAACAGCAAAATGGCAGCACTAAACTAACAAACGGAGGACAACACTCAACTGTAACTGAACCAGAGACCCCATTTCTCACGGCTGGATGTTAAAGTTTAAGGGGAACAAAGATCGAAATCGTAAGTGGGTGAGTAAGTTCATGTAAAATGTAGACGTTACTTTTACATGAGTAAAATTTTTAGCTGTGAAATATACCAAAAGTTTTAGCCCTTAGTTTTCAGTACTCTTTTGGTTCTGTAACGTTTTGATCACAAACGTCCATGCCGCTGTCTCAGACAGTAGGTAGTAGTAGACACGCTGTTCCACCACTGCAGTGATGGCTGCCGCTGATAATGGTGGCGCCCACAGATCAGCCGTGGGATTGGTCTATAGACGTTACGTACTCATGGATTTGGCATTTTAGGTGTCTAAAAATGTACGTTTTTCAAAATGGGTCCAAGTGTGAATCAATTAGGAAAGCCAGCCAGCGTTTCCTATTTACAACAAATACAGATAGCTTCAGGAATGGTGATGTCATGGCCCTGTGTCTGTCACTTAAACTGCATGCACAAACCCTGACAACAACAGTAACTAGAAAAGCACTCCGCCAGCGCCACAGTCCTCACCCATATTGTAATTTCTTACCAGAAATATCAGTCCTACCTTTATTTCATCGAAATATTTAGAACCCTTGACCATGAAAACATACCATTAGCAATTGGATTCATAATGATATCTATTTTAGTTCAGTAGTTATTCACAGAAATCACATTTTTCGCCAGGGTGGCAAGACGCTGATCCGGAACAACACCAAAATCGAATCAATTCTTCCTTTTCCCATGCTGAACATTTCCTGAAAATTTCATCAAAATCCATCCATTAGTTTTTGAGTTATTTTGTTCACAGACAGACAGACAAACTCTCCCGAAAACATAACCTCCTTGGTGGAGGTAAAGATGGCAGAAAACTAAGGCTTCTGAGCTTGTTTTCTTTTAAATGCATATTTTTTTGTGATGCATGCACAGGCTCAAGTCTTCCTCTCTGGTTTTGGTGTATGTCCGTGGCAGTGTAGCGCCGCCTGCAGGCCTGGCATATTTAATACAGCGTTTTCAGTCTTTCCATGTGAATGGACACATATACTGAAATGATGCTGTCTTAACAGAGAACCTTTACGTCTTCTTGAGTATAGGCCCAAAGTGGTCTAAAGACACAGCTGAAAGCCCTGAAGCTCTAGAAAGTCACTGTAATCATTAACGCAATCACAGAAACAGAAAGCAAATTAGAAAATGAAATAAAAAAGCTCTTGAAAATGCATTTTAAAATGAACAATCTATTTTTATTATGTAATATACTGAGTATCATGACAGCAGGGAACAAAGCAGAGAAAATTGATAACTGAATAAGTGGAGCTACACTGGGATATGATATGCTGGCCATATCACTCATTTGATATTTATATAGATAGATAGATAGATAGATAGATAGATAGATAGATAGATAGATAGATAGATAGATAGATAGATAGATAGATAGATAGATAGATAGATAGATAGATAGATAGATATTTAGATAGACAGATAGATAGATAGATAGATAGATAGATAGATAGATAGATAGATAGATAGATAGATAGATAGATAGATAGATAGATAGATAGATAGATAAATGTATACTTTTTTTTGCCTTGCCAATGACATATTTCCAGTGAGCGAAGAAGTTTTCTCTGCTACCTTTTCTTTTTGCTTTCTTTTTACTTTGTGTCTCCACCAGCTTTTTCTTTGGAGTAAATAACTACTATCATGTCATCAATTATGTCATCATTCATCAAATTATTGTGATCATGTTTTTTGTTCACAATCAAGCAGACCCACTGGCAGCCACTACATCACTTTGAGTGTGGGAGAAATCCTAAAACAAGTGAAATCTTTAACGTGTTATCCAACAAAAGTCTCCCTCCACAGCCCCCGCCCTTGTCCCCACCTCTCCAACCTGCTCTCTGCAGTGATAGATACTATTTACATGGCAGAGGAAGCGCTCTGAATGCTATGAGTAAGGCACCTGGGCGCTGGCAGGCAAAGACAAAGTGCCTCCAGATAGAAATGTAACAGCACTATCTATCTGGGTTATTAGAGTCCCCCCTCAGGATCCTTTTCTACAGAACACTGGCCATTATGTAGGCCACAGAGACACAATGTGAGAAAAAAACTCTCAAGCAGTGCTAATACAACCGAGGAATTAACTCTGAAACCCCCTAACCCTCTGCACCCTGCTCTGCACCCCACCCGCAGCAGATTGGATAATGAGAAGACGAGCAAAGAGTCAGAGTGTTTGTTGGAGAGCAAAGAGAGGAGGAGTGACAAATCAATAAATCAGCACAATTCTTCAGGTGCACCGTCATGAAAACACATTGCAATCATTATAACTCTGACTTTCAGTGCTGAGATAAAGCTCTAAGATATATTGGGATCAGTTTTCTGGGAAAAAAAAACAAGGTTAACTTTGATTTTGTAGAACTATTTTTTTCCTTGAGAAATAACACACAATGTGCCACCGGCAAACTAAGCAGGAGAAAGTTTTTTTCCTAACAAAAGTATTCTGGGCTGCTGAATTATAGCGTGCTATTGATGCCGAGAAAGAGGCTTGGCATGAATTGAAACGAGACAGCAGGAGGAATGAGAAGCGCAGCGTCAACAAAATGAATGTGTGTTTGCACCGATGTTTGCATGAAGTGGTAGACTGAGACAGCAGCTGAAAGTCTGTAATTGATCATGTTGCTGCCTCCCCAGCTCTCGCTTTGAATGTTCAAAAGGATTAGTCTTCAGGTTGATGGATTAAAGCGAGGTGGGAGGGGAGGGAGGGGTCGGCGAGGAGCAGGAAGAAATGAAACATGTGTGCGTTAATCCTCTGAAGGTTTGTAAAGTGCAATATAATGGCACATAGCTAATGGAAGACTGATTGTGTGCATGTTCCCGTGTTAGTCAGCTTTGCCCCCAGCGTGTTTCCCCCCGTCTCTCTCTCCCTACATCCTTACTGTTTGCTTTTGACTATTGAATTAGTGGGTTAAAAATCTCATTAAATAGCCTCCCTCCACCGCACACTCCACACCTCCTTTTAATCAGATGGTTTTGGTGCTTCTTATAAAGAGTCTCCTCAGTGACTTCAGCCGCCCTAACTCACCTGCAATGCAATTACAGACATGCAGGTTGATGAAATCAGGGTGTAAAACAAGCTGGTGTGTGACTCATGTTTCACAAGAACACAGTCACAACAGGAGTGGGTTGAAATACTGTAATCCCAGGGTAGTTAAAAATGACCCATTGTCCCTTAATTACCTCCACCAAGAGGTTATGTTTTCACCGGCACATGTTTGTTTGTCTGTTTGTCTTCTAGCAAGATTATACAAAAAGCACGTGGATGGAGATGGATTTACATAAACATCTGACCGGATGTGTGGTTTAGTCTAAGGAAGAAGCCATTCAATTTTGGTGGTGAATCACATATTTGTCTGGATGAAAAAAAAAAAACAAAATTTTCTATAAAACCCCTAAGTTAACATTGGGTCATAATATAAAAAAAAAATGGTATTTCTGCCTTGACAACATGGATTTGCTTCAAAATTTACAGGATAATAAAATATAATATGCCTCCCATCAGTTTAATGTCACAAAAAAAAGAACATTATAATGGCTAATCCCATTCATTCTCCTGGGCTGATGTGAGGATTTCAACCCCTGTACTTCATTATTACAACCGTAGCTTCTTTGGAAACTGACACTGATTTTTTAAAAAGCCTATAGGACTTTATTTCCCAGCTTCCCTTGCAATGCCAGCGGGGGAGCTCTCCACATGGACAGACATGAGCAGAGACTCAGGCTGCGGTGGAATACATACAGTCGGCGTTGTGTAACAGTTGGGGGCGGGACATTTTGAGGGGGAAATAATCATTTCCCTCTCGCCTGCTACACTGATAGCCTGCGAATTTTGATATCTAATATGCAATATGCTAAGCACTAAAATGTCATACATTTATTAATTACAGCCAGATGACAAGTAAAGATACATATAAAATCACGCTACTAGACAGTAGAGATAGGAGGAGAGCTCACGAAATAATTTTTAACTGTGTAGATCAAGGAAGCTACCACCAGTGTTATTAGCATAGCTGTATTTGAGCCAAGGAGAAGAACGCGGTGGCTTTATTTTTCTTTCCTTTGGGATCCCTATTAGCTACCGCCAAAGCAAGAGCTACTCTTCCTGGGGTCCACATATTAAAAAAACATCCAACAAAGTACATCAATGACATTCCATGTACTCTAAAAATTAAAAAAAGAAATAAAAGACAATTAAAACAGCAACCATCTGACAGTCATGGCGACAGGCTCTCAGATGCCCAAGGATCAGGGTGTGTGTACATCAATTAATAAATGATCATTGAAAACATTTCTAGAAATAAATGATTCCACTTTCAACAGTACTTTTGAACATAATTACAGTTTAAATGTTTTTAAAAGATAATTACAGATTCTGCATGTTACTTTGAGTAATTGTGAATGAAGAACAACAATATACTCACCCAGAAGGCTTTCCTGATCCAAACAGTGCTTCTGGAGATATTTAGATCCAAAATCGAGCAGCGGACACCATATAATGGTAGCCTGTAGGGCATAGATCGCTGCTCCTAAAAACTGCATTAATCGTCCAAAAACTCATGTTTTTCACCAATATTCCATCATGATATGTTCCGGATGACCCTCCATTGCAGTCTGTGTCTCTCCACACAGCGCTGTGTGACTGTACTAACCTCTGAACTGACGAGTTTGTTTACGTGCCCTTCACGCATGCGCAGTACTCTCTGGAGCATTGCCTTCGCTTCCTCCTTTCTATGAGCTCCTTATCTGTAAACTCTGGCTCGAAACTGTAAGGACGTCCATCATATTCAAAGTTCTCCTCCACAACATCTTCATCGGATAGATATTCGTCCATTTTGCGCAAAACTGGAAGAAGAAAGTCGATTTGTAGCTGCCGGTCTTCCCCTGAAACAATGAGCCGCACTGCGCATGCACGAAGGGCACAACTCATCAGTTCAGAGGTTAGTACAGTCACACAGCGCTGTGTGGAGTGACACAGACTGCAATGGCGGACCATTCGGAACGGATCATGATGGAATATTGGTGAAAAACATGAGTTTTTGGACGATTAATGCAGTTTTAGGAGCAGCAATCTATGCCCTATGTGCTACCATTATACGGATGTCCGCTGCTCGATTTTGGATCTAAATATCTCCCGAAGCACCGTTTGGATCAGGAAAGCCTTCTGGGTGAGTATATTGTTGTTCTTCATTCTATAAACAATGTAAAAGCTGCAGGAACCGAACTTTTCCTTTAAGATAATCTTGATGACATTATATATTTCTTTAAGGTCTTCTTAAAAACAATTTTATAGGTTAAACTTGATCTCTGATGGAAGACTATTCCGTATATTCATACCTCTATACAAAACTGTCCTTTGCTTTGGCCCGCATTGCTTTTTGTCACCGAGATTAAGTTAGTTTGATATTGGACACTGACATTTGTTTCATATTCTAGGGAAAGAAACAAATGTAAATCTATTATTCACACTAACCATGTGACTTATCAATGTCAAACTAGCTGTGCAACATAGGTAGTCATATTCCTCACATGCCACGCGACTTCTTTTTGAAATATATCTTTTGTACAGTATTTAATTAAATTTATAAGCTGTAAAAATGCACATAAATCTATTACTCTCCCTCAAAGAATAGATTTATATGCGTTTCTTCCCTTGGAATGTGAAACAACGACGATTGTGAATGTTCAGTGTCCAACATCAAACTAACTTAATCTCGGGGGCAGAGTAAAACAATCTCTGGAAACATGCCTTGTATTAAAACTGACCATCCCCACCGTAATTTAATTGATCATAAAGAACAACCTGTGATCTAAGGGAACCTGTGATGTAGAAATGTTTCTAAAAAAAAACAAAGCTAAGAGGTGATAAGTATTTCTTTCACCAACAACCAACCTAATAATAAATGAATTTTATTGATGTTTGCCCTTCTGTTACTACTCAGTGCCAGCCTTGCAGCTCTATTTTGCACCAACTGTAATTTCTCCAAGTCAGTATTTGATTCCCGAGACAAAGACCACATGGTCTGCGTGATTTGTTTGTTATTATTCGGTTGAATTCGGAAGCAGTCGGAATATGCGCTGTTTATAAAAGCTGTTGCCGCGGAGAATTGTGGGACAGAATAATCTCCTCTCCTTTCGTAAAGGATGGTCCGGTGTATCCTATGCTAAAGGAGATCATAAAGGAAGCATTGAGCCACCTTTCCTATGCATTTAAACTATTCAAACAGCTCTAATCACAAACTACTTCTGGTTTATTTCACTCCCTTAGGAACCTTCCTAAGCAAAAATGACTTTTCGACCACAGCCTCAGTCTTCCATTCAGAGCACATGGTGATCCAGAATTGCATCTTTAACAGGAGTTGTGGAAAAGCTGTTAACTGAGCTGCTTGGCAGAGATCTGCATCCTCTGAGTGCTTTTCTAGTTACCATCATGAAAGGAATGTTTTGTAAATCACAAATTAAAACAGGTTGCCATGATTTGCGAATCCTTCTCAACCTTAAAAAGACAAGATATTTGATGTTCCAACCAATAAACTTTTTTTTTTTGTTGTATTCTTTCTTTTTGGATTTGATGGCCAAGACCTGTTTTAAAAAAAAATCTGGGACAGGGACAACAAAAGGCTGAGAAAGTTGAAAAATGCTTAAAAAACACCTGCTTGGAACATTCCACAGATGAACGGAGTAGGCCTACTTAAAACCAGTGAGTGTCGTTATTTGGAATGACAGTTAGCCCTTGAAAGGTTCAGTGGTTCACAAACAAGACTCAGGTGAGGCTCAGCACTTTGTGAACAACTGTGTGAGCAATTGGTCCAACAAAGAACAGCATTTGTCAGCGTACAAATGCAAGGAATTCAGGGATTCCATCATCTACAGTCCATATCATCCAAATATTTGAGTATTCAGAGAAAACAGATGAAAAAAGCTATATGTCTGTGACCTTCAATCCCTCAGGTGGCACTTCATTAAAAACCAACATCACTCTGTAATGGATATCAACACATGAGCTCAGGAACAATTTGGAAAACCATCTTCAGTTAACGTAGGTCATTGCTACATCTACAAGTTAAAACTCTAACATGCAAAGAAATGTCATATATTACCACCCAGAAATGCTCCTGGTTTTTGTCCAGAAAAGGTACATACAGGTTTTGGAGCAACATAGGCTGCAATTCAAGAAACATCTTTTTCAGGAATGGCTGTGCTTATTTTAGCAAAACAATGTCAAATCACATTCTGCACACCACAACAGTGTGACTTCATAGTAAAAGAATGTGAGAGCAAGACTGGCCTCCCTGCAGTCTAGACCTGTCTCACTGTGACAATGTGTGTCGCTTTCTGAACATTTAAGCATTTCAAATTTTGTAGTTACTCGATGACTAAAGAAAGAAAATATTGGCAAAAGGTCTCAATTTAATGGTTTCTCTTTGAATTGACCCCATGGTGTCTGAGACTAGCATCATTTGTAGTTTTTACACCTCATATACACAAACACTGCTTAACAATGGTACAATCAGAATGGGCCGTTAATGTATGCTCATGAGAAAAGTTAGGATTTATTTTAGATGATTATTGCTTCCTTTTAATTATACCAAATGGTATTTTTATTTTATTTCATTGAAAGGCCTCATTAGTCACCTCTAACGAGATACAACTTGAAGGGATCAGGTATTCACAGAATGAGCAACACAGTTGAACGTGTGTGGAGCAACCCAAAACAATTTGCCAGAATTCCCTGCTCTCCTGGCAGAAGGCTTTAGTGAAGCGAGGCCGAAGAGCTGCTCCTCTTGGTGTGACGTCTTCCTGGGATGCCCACTTTGAGATCTGTGACTTTACCAGTCTCATGTGTCTTTGTCCAAAGTTTGGAAATGGGACCTGGGCTGACACCAAGAAACAGGAACAACAGCTTCAACTTGCATGACATTTTTGCACATTTCCGGCAGTGATATACCAACATGTATAGCTTTGTTACTCATTTCATGAATGTATGATCATGACAAGCTGTACCTCCTTGTAAAGGATCATTACAAGTTGTATCAATTGGTGTTAAAGGATAAGTTCGGTTTCTCTTCTTACGGATGTCCGCCGCTCGATTTTGGATCTAGATATCTCCCAAAGCACTGTTTGGATCAGGAAAGCCTTCTGGGTGAATATATTGTTCTACTTCATTCTATAAACAATGTGAAAGCTGTAGAAACCAAACTTATCCTTTAACTAGAAAAGCACTCGGAGAGCGCAGTCCTCCGCCAGCACCACAGTCCTCTCCCATATTGTGATTTTTACCATAAATATTCGTCCTACCTTTATTTCATGTAAATATTTAGATTCCTTGACCATGAAAATACACCATTAGCAATGGTTTCATAATGATATCTATTTTAGTTTAGTAGTTATTCACGAAAATCGCATTTTTCGTCATGGCGGATCCAGACGGTGATCCGGATCAACACCAAAATTGAATCACTTCTTCCTTTTCCCATGCTGAACATTTCCTGAAAATTTCATCCAAATCCATCTATAACTTTTTGAGTTATTTTGTTCACAGACAGACAGACAAGCTCCCGAAACCTCCTGGCGGAGGTAATAAAGGGGAGAAAAAAATCATTGAAATAATGTTTCCTACCGTTTGATGGGGAGTAAAGGTAGTTATCAAACACGTAAACTAATGGTTTTAGTTTCTATCAAACATGCTTTGAGTCATGTGGCTGAAATTTTGCAATGTGACCACTGCACATTGTGCATTTCCACATTGCAATTAAAAATAATGGAGACTTTATATGACACTTGCTTTACTTTTGAACAGGATTACAGCTAACCAAAAAGACTGCAATCATTTTACCGAACACTTAAAGAAGAGTCACTTAAGGTGGTACAGGCATTTAATTTGGATGCCTCCTAGTGGCCTACCTGTGGAGGTTATGCAAGAGAACCAGGAAATTGTGCAAAGTAGGGCGAAGTGCCCCACAACCAGCCTCAGATAAGCAGTGTGAGATGGACTGATGGACTTTAAGAGGGAACTAAATTCGTCTATGAAGCACTGCTTGGGTCAGTCATCTAAAATCATTTAAAATTAAGGAAGCTTTAAATGCATGTTAACTTATAATAAAATATTGCCACAGCCTGATCAGCACTTTGATCCATGTGGTTATGAATATGGTTTCAGTTGCAAGTATTTCTAAGCACCTAGTACTATAATACTGAACTCAGTATTGGTATCTTAGCCAAATATTGGTTTTGTGACAAGATAGAGCAGCATCCTATTATATGTCCAAGATATTGGCATATGATCCCTCAAACTGCTCATCAGCTGTCTGGTGCACAAAACAGATTATATTCAACCACCTCCCACATGTGAAATCCAGCCCTCGTCCAAACCAAATGCATGCTCAAAAATTTCAATGCGTGGGAGGAGATGCACTTTCACATGCATGTGCACACTCTGAACAAGTCAGCAGAGCTACACTTAGACAGGAAAGTCATTAAGGGAGCATTTAATTAAGGCCAGGAATAAGGTCAGTGTTGGAAGGACAAACATATTCTAATAAAGTGTGGGTGTGTGTTGCACGAGGATCCCACAGCGCTCTCATACATCAGGCCTGGCCGTGAAGACCACAGCTCAATTTTAACCTGCTATTTCTATGCAGATTAAAAGCTCATTCATCAATTCCCCCGCACTCTCCCTCTGATTATGTGTGGCTCCTCTTCTCTCCTCTCCTTTCCCATCTCCTGCAGCTCCCCTTAGACTCCATAATACCACAGGAACAAATGTGCACCCATATTCTTAATTAAATCAATCTGCGGGGGGCCGGCAGGTGCATCCGCTCACCTTTCTTGCGACTTGCTCAGGTCAACACACTCAGACCGACCTTGATCATGCTAATCTGTCGGAGCATACCTGCTGGACCGACAGTCAGACACAGAGCAAGTGGAGTCGGGTGTCGGATGATGACAAAGAGGGTCAGAGAGGACCCCTCTGCCGTGACCATGTGTAAGAAGAGCTGACGAAGAGACAAACTCCTGAAATATACTCACCTCCAGGACTGCAGTGCACCAAGGCTATTACACCACAGTCAGATTAGCTTTTTAATTAGGTTACACACTTTTCCTGTAATATATATGCTTTAATTATGAAGTTAATTTTCCAAAAACCATTCTGGTACAGTGTAGGCAGAGTAATTATAAAAATAATCTGAAATAAACCTGTACAGGAAGGGCAGCAAATGGTCAAAGAGCTGTCTGCTGAATTGATAGTAGTGGTTATATATTTTAATATTCAAAGGCCTTTCCAATGGCCAAAAGATTATAAATATCTGAGAAAACTTTTCAAACAATCCCTGATACATAATCCACTTCTCTGCTGTTCATCCATTGAGTCAGCACGTTCCAAACACTCTGGGTTTTGGCAAAATGTGGCTAATTACACAAGCGGGTGCTCAGTAACAATACCGATTAGACAGAGAAATATGATCCAGAAAAGCTAGACTGAGTAATACATCCAAGAGATTTTAGGCTTATTAGATGCCAAGGAAATGGCAGAGTAGCTAATAAAAGTCAGACAGGATTTTACGACTTTGAAAGTTATCACAATGTCATCGATTTATCCTCTCACAGCTGGACAGAGCTAATCAACATTAAAACTAATCTCCAAAGAAAATGGGCTCTTGTTTTTACTACAGCTAAGTTATGCTAGCTTTTACTTCTGAATAGTCCTGCATGTTTTTTATGTCTTTTGTCTAATATCAGATGCTGGCTACATTCAGCAAATGAGCCTTCCCCAAACTTATACACCTCAGCCTGTTTTTAAACCTGAAAGTTACCTGGGGCTCACCAAAACTCTCATACAACATCAACACAACACTCAAAGTGTTTAGGGGTTAGTTTAGGTTTGTTGAAGGGGGGTTGCTAGATGCCCATGACACTAGTAAATATGGGTGCCAGTAAATAGCTTGTCCTTGGAGGAAATATCCAGGGGATGGATGACAGACGGTACATAGCAGTACATGGTGCCACCGAAATTAACCAACTAAAAAATTTAAAAACAAAAGATCTACATTGGCTTGACAATACGCTACAGTAAAATTATTTACAGCATTCAACATCCTTGACAAAATCCCTGTGTTTAGAACTATTTTTGATGAAAATGGCTATGGATCCATCTGCCAGCAACTCCCCCCATTAGATCAGGGCAGTGCTGCAGGCAGCAGAGCAAAATATCACTTAATTTGACTTGTTTTAAAATATGGGCATTATAACTCCCTCTCTATAGTGGCGTTGAGTTTGCAGTGTCCATTTTACTTGTCAGGACTATGACAGGGGAAAGCAGTTCAAAGACTTACTGGGACTAAAGAGAGCCAATGACAAATAAAGAAGAAGCTGTGTTGTAAAATTCCAACAATGTCAGCAATGGACCCTAAGTTTGCAGACTCGGGCTCACAGTTCAAGCATTTTCACCCCCAGGTAACTTATGATCTGTCCTGCTGCTCCTTCTCCATCCGTCTTTCTACGTGTGACTCCATCTGCTAAAGTTCTTCCTGGTTGTAGTCTGGTTCGTAAAGATTTCCTCTTGTACCCACAACTAACAGCATGTTGTTGAGTCAAAATCATTCATTTTTAGTTCAGTTTTACTGTTTGTTGTTTCCACCAGAGCAGCTTGAGCTGGTTGAACCACTGAACTTCAGCAGGTTGTCTTGACCATGTGTGTGTGTGGCCTGTGAGTTTGAGCCTATAGGTGTTTACACACCGGACGCTACTTGTACTACCTCGGTGATCACTCTCCATGCAAAGTCAATGTACAGCCGCGATGGGGCGGGGCTAACCCTCCTGCGATGTGTTTGCTACATACAAGATGACCATTTGTCTTGCGATGTCAACGTTAAAAAAAGTTGATCTTTTCAGGCGATGTTGTGTGTGACTGTGCGGCAGCAGCCAATCAGCGGTGTGTGTGTGTATGTGTGTGACGGTACCCGTGACAGATAGTTTTCATCCGGACTATAGAGGAACAATTTATGTCCGTGTGGGAAACATTTGCCAGTGAGGACATTAGTTCCACCTAGATGGACCGCAGTAAACTCACAGATGATGCTGCTGCAGGGCATCAGCTGCAGTGTTTTGTGTTTGATAAGTGAGTGAAAACGATACAGTTGGAATAATGTCTGCTTATACATCCTATTATATGATATATCATATGATCACGGTGAAACTTGAGCGGACGTGACGTCACCAAATGACAGCCGATGGCAACGGTGACCAAAATAAGGTATTTATGGATGTGCGTCGATACGTCAGTGGGCGACGCCATTTTGACCACAGAGTCGCTTGCGGTGTGAACGCAGCATAAAGGGCTTAAAACCCCAACAAAGGGACTTCTTTGAAAACAAGGATCAAGGATGTCTTTCTAGACCGTAGACACCCACCAATGGATAAGATGATTATTAAGTGTTCTTTTCTAAATGCTGTATTTGGCTGTAAAATGAATTTATGCATGTCGATCATTATAGAGGTCACGGATAGGGATGTCAATCTACAAGACTGTACTGATTCCAATGCCATTCACATTTCTGCTAATTGATACAATTCTTTAAGTATTTCCTTATCAAGTCCTGTTGATTTTCTGTGTCAGAAAAAGTTGCCCTGTAGGCTTCCAGTGGCAACAACACAAAATACCTGACCTTCCCCATTAAATGCTTTGGTGCATATATTAATGTTCTTTATGATACTGATTTGGCGTATGGATGAAAAATATAGCCAAAATGAGCGATTTTGCAGAGATTATGTCCCGCGCTGAAGCTCCTTATAGGGCAAAAATCGCTCATTTCGGCTATATTTTTTCATCCATCGCCAGTGTTATCATAAAGTCAGCTCATCTACCCTCTTCAGGTGGGTCAGCTGACCTGGTAAACAAACTTTTGATGACGTCATAGCCGCACGACACAAAGGTACAGCTGACCTACTTTTAGCCGGCAGTGCTGAGCAACATGGCAGAATATTTATCCGATGCCGAAGAGTCAGACTACAACGACCGGTTTGAGTCTGAGTACACGGACAAGGAGCTCCATGAAAGAAGAATGGAGAGGGAGAGAGACGAACAGCTGGCTCGAGAACAACAAACAGGAGCACGTCCATGACTCAATGCTAACCGGCGGTGCGCTAGGACAGTGTTCGCTCTATAGCAACAGAAGAGGAGTGTGTTAGCTGCTCAGAGTGGGACTTGAAACCGCTGACACGCTGTATGGATCTATCCAGGAATATATGTCTGACTACTCTGGAGGATTTTCTGCAATGACAAACCGGGCTGTGGTAGAGACGAGCGATTTTGCAGAGATTACGCCCGCCGCTGAATTCGTGGACCCCGCTAAGTGCGGCTACATCGGTTGGATCTAAATAACTTCTGAAGGACTCCGAGCTGCACGATGTTTGTCTGAGTGAGTATATGAGCATGCACAAACCTAAAAATAAGGTCCAGGTGTCAAAATACCGGAGTTTCCCTTTAATGGTGTTTCCACTTCCTGAAAGTTTCACAGGACGCACCTTTCTGTCAAAAATTAAGCCAAAATGTTGACAACTTCCGACCCCTGTCAGCAGAGGGAATTGATAAGCAAAATAAATAAATAATTTAAAAGGTATTCATTTCTTTAGGGTTCCTTGAGAGTCGTTATCAATTCTCAACTGGAATCGGTTTTCGATTCCCATCCCATGTCAAGGATATGGATGTTTCACCCTTGGTGTGTCATCCATCCTTTACCAAATCCATGATATATACCAGGTCCCTGGGACCACCTTTCTGGGTTGCAGGGGGAATGGAGCCTATCCCAGTTGTTATTGGACAAGAGGTAGGGTACATTCTGAACCATCAGTAGCTGATCACAGGGCCACATAGAGAGAGACAGACAAATGTTTACACGTTCACCCACACCTAAGGAAAATTTGGAGTCACCAGTAACCTGAAGCATGTATTTTGTCTGTGGGAGGAAGCCCAGAGAGCTCGAAGAGAACCCAAGATGCACACGAAGAACATTCAAACTCCACACAGAAAGGCCCTGCCAGCCTCTTGGATCACATGTGGTAATAAAGTTTGAGCTCCTCCCAGAACTCATGATTATTTCACTAGGTCATACCAGTTGTGAGGGAGCTGGTACCAAAACATAAAATTTTAAAAGCATGCTCCACTCTTGGTCCCAAATCCAAAGTCTGAACACTAAATTCCAATTAAAGTGAAATTATTCATTTTTTTCAATAGCTCAAATTTGTGCAAATCAACAAAAGCAACTTAAGTAAAGATAGCTGAGGGTGAAGTGGGGCCAGAACAACAAATAAAAACATCTGTCTGCTTTCAAAGTGCCGGCTAACCCTAGGTGAAACAAAAGACATTCACTTAACCTAACTCCTTGGGATGCAGCAGAACAGGAGGAAATAGTGGAGGAAAATGGTGCCTCTACAGCTTCAGTGCTATTTACAATAAGTGCTGTGCTCCCTCTGTGAAATAAAAACACAGAGAAAAACAAAAGGGTTCGGATGGCCAAGGACAAAATACCTGAGTGCTTGAAAACAGAATGATTACCTCCCTGAAACTTCTGAATGATGTAAAATGGCCCATCATGCATGTATGTGGGTAACAAACAGTGCAAGTAAAAAACAAACTGATATGGCATGAGGATTATGACTGAGATGATAAATGGCATTGCCTGATAGCCTATTTGGATGCACTGTGGATGTGTAGCAAAATAAAGTGAGATCTAGCAAACTGTCCTTGCCAACTGTGTGGGACAACATTTTACATCTTACTGAAGCCATGCAGATAGAATCAATCTTTATATTGAAATGTCAAGAGTCTCTGTCACTTTGGCTTTAGCACAGTGTTCCTGAGATTCTGCTTCTGTTTTATAATCAAGTAATAAAACAATACGATATGGACCAAATTGAGTTGAAGTCTCTGTATAATTTCACTTTGCCATTTACCAGTTCTCTCTTTATGTCCTTCTGTTGTGCATTATATGGACTCCAACTTTGGATACATTTGATTTAGGGAGCTGAAAATAGAGGAAAAGAAAAGATGGTAACTCATAGCGCTGTCTGTCCATAAATAACCTGTTTGGTCGGCGTCATGACATCACGCATATTCCAGTTCCACACAGTCATGTCATATCATGTAATAGGATGTATTAGTTATTCCACCTTTATCCTTTTTCACTCACCTACCAACCAAAAACACTGCAGCTCCTGGCCCTACACTAGCAGTAGGAGTAGGGAGTTCTCTCCAGTCCAGTTTAGGCGGAACTAATGTACTCATCAACTAATGTTCCCACACGGACATGGATTGTCACTGTGTGAGCCCGGAATAAAAACAGTCTGTCACAGGTGTCGCCACGCACCCACACAATGCTGATGAGCTGTCGCAGCACAGCCACACACGGCGATGCCTGAAAAGTTCAAATTTTTCAACTCTGGCTACTGAAACAACCTGGTCAAGTGCTGTGTACCCATCTGCAGGGACAAGGGTGCAGCCATTTGTCTTCCAAGACGTTACCAAATCACCCAGATCGCGTCTGTTGCATCGCGGGAGGGCCCATTGTGGTCGTTCATTGACTTTACATGGGGAGCGATGCCCAAATCACCCAAGTCATATTCGGTGTCAGTACAGTTTTTGTAAAAAGACAATATGACAATATGAATAATATGCCAAACCAAGGCCACAATTTAAAACATATTACGATATGGCAGCCACAAAGACAAAGACAAAGAGGCTGTATTGAGGTCACAATATGGTACACATTATGCTAAAGAGGCTACAATGAAATTGGCATTGCAATATTAAGGAAGGACACAAATACAAACATAAGTAAAAAACCAAGGCCTCAATAATGTTTGTATGTGTATGCATCCCAGAAATGAGGCCAAAGTCCCATTATAACATATTGATCAATCAAATCCTTTTATCAAATATACAGTACTTGTCCCACTCATGGAAATTTGTCCCAGACCCAGAAGCTGTGCCACAAATGCCACAGCCACAATGAGACAACACCACATCATCAGGCACACCACAACAGTAATCACATAACAATATTGCACAGACATAGTGCATTCTAAAAGATCACTATGATGAAAAAGCCCAAAACAGGAGCCAAAATAGCATCATATTTTACCCTCTTGTTTTTTTCCTTTAACAAGTGCAGAAATGTTTGTCTGTTTGTCATGTTGTTCCATGAGTTTGTTCATATATATCGTATTTGAACCCATAAAATCAATATGAAATATTTCATCACAATTTGTGTGTTTTATTTTACTTGTATACAACCATGACATTTCTAATCAAAATGACTAGTCAAATAAAATAAATGTTTTACACTTAGTGTAAAACAGAGTTGAAGCCTATTTACACAATCCTTTCCCAGCTGTGTGTGTATTTGAGCACACACACGTGCAGTTTTTACCCCACAGGAGCCACACTTGTTGGCAGTTTGAACTGCAATATTGTTTCAATCATCCAGCTCTCTAGTAGCTCTTAAAAAGCTTTTTTTGGGACTTTGCTCACGGTTCATTCTGTGGCAGCAAGATGGTTGAGCGATGTACTGAATGTGAAGCTCTGGACTGCATTGACCATCACTGTTTATCATGAGGAGAGAAGCCAGGCTGACATTAAAGAAGCTTTAGGGGAGTTTTCAATGTGTTAATTCAGACTTTAGTTCAAACATTACCTTTTGCAATGTATTTTGGCTTTGTGCATTCGATGGAATTGGAGAGGTGGCAGTTTTGACCTGGAACATAAAAGATATTTTGTACAACAGTTTTGAAAATTGTGAAAGCTTCCAACAGTGACTTTGGTAAATGTTTCATTGAAGTGCTGTGTGAACAAGGTGTTTCATCTTAGTTTTGCTCAAGTGAAAATAAAATCTAATGTTTTTGAGATCAGATAAAGAAGACCTGGAGGACATACATAGCACAAGTTCAAATCTGAGAGCTGGAGTTGATTAAAAAGATTCAACACAACATTTAGTTATATTATATTATACTCAAGCACAATGTGGATAGGAACACTGTTAGTGTTATTCAAATGAACACAGGAGAAGGGTTAAGTATCACACCACAATAGAAAACATTCTGTAATTCAAGGGCCACAATACAGAACATCCTGCAACACAGGTTACAACAGGAGAGGAACCGTAATACAGCGGTCAGAAATGACGCATTTTATGATACAGAGATCACAATGTGATATGAACTGAGATACAGAGGTCACAGCATAGTTTGCTTCTCTAAACACATGACAAAATATGATTTGTGTTCAAAAACAGATGCCACAGAAGAATGTGGCCACAGAAGACCACAGAAAACATAAGGGCATACTATATGATATGGCGAAGGATGCAGAAGCAACAACTTAATACATATTCTAATACAGAGGCTAAACTATGAAACATACTCAAAAGTTTTAGACACTGACTGCACTCAACACTAAATTTCTCACAGCAGCGTATTGTTGTGACAAATTACAGCAATGGTATAGTTTGATGGATTTCTCCACATTAAACACTTAATTTCAATCCCCATAGATATCAAAAGTAATTCTGTTTCTTCTATTTAGTCCTGAGGTATGACTAAGTGCTATAGGACTGTCACTTTTCTCAAACTCCAATCTTGGACCCACAGATTTGTTAGCCAGGCTAAGGCAGCGTGGATGCTTTATAGCATCCAACACCAGTTCTCAGGAGGTTCAGCAGAGTCCACTGCCGGCGTGGCAGTTCCTCTCCTTTGATGCCTCCTCCTGGGTCCTGGATGTAACTGTGTGCACGTGTGTTGGCCCAGCCGACTCCCACTCCCACTCCCACTCCCGCTTCCAGGCTGCCCTTAGCCATGCCTCTGTAGACTGGTTCTCAGGGATGGACCTGAGCAGATCTTGTGCTGTCTTACTGTAAGAGTGGCGGGACTTGAGTCTATTTAGAGGCAGTGCTGTTGTGGTGGTGTTGTGCAGGATGTGCCAATCATGTTTCTGGGCTTCCCTTGCCAGGTTGAGGGTAGCAGCCTCCCGACGGAGGACGGCCGGGGCAATTTCCACTAGTACTGGCAGGTAGGACACGGGGGTGGGCTTCAGGCAGCCAGTTATGGTCCTAAGAGCATTGTTTATGGCAACGTCAACTTTCTTGGGCTGGCGAATGGAGCAATGTGTGAGTGTGGGGAGCCTGAGCAGACCGCTGACCACATAATCACTACCTGTTCCCTGCATAAACCATCATCAGAGGCCAGCCTCTTTGACATGGGACCTGAGACGAGGGCGTGGCTGCACACTACTGAGCTGGACATCTAATGATGACACACGGAAGAAGAAGAAGGCAGTGTGGTGCCCAGAGTGCTTCCACAGTGTTTTAATTGTCCACCCAGAGTGGCTTGCCTGCCCTCCATTTTCAGATTTCATTTTTTCAGGAATGTGATGGGCGATTAGGATGCACTTTGAGTGGCTTCTGTTGGATCAGGTTGTTCACAACTGCAGGTGCCCCTGTGTGCTCCTGGACTGTATATTTCATTTTCTTATGTATATTTATAGTTTGAATACAGATTTTGACTCACAAGTTTGAAGGGATGTTTGAATACAGAGTATAAGGTGACAGCCATAAAATGCTAGATATTTTAACTTATATGCCCCCCTTTGCTCTCTTTTTTTATTCTTTGATTCAGCAGTTATGTGTGCTTCACTTAACTATAACCACACTTGTATTTACCAGAATACAATATACTGTTCATGAATATCATAATAACATCCTCTTAATTAAGTCCAATTCATGTGGCTTTCCTGCAACTTTGACCAACCATCTTAGGTCAATTCTTAGTTCTATGTGTTAATAACTGCATTCCAGGATTTACTCGTGCATACATGTGGAAGAAAAACAACTTCTGAAGTTTATAGGAGCCACTTTCCTGATATTTTATACGAAAGCAGAGGTGAACTTTTACACATTGAGTGCATATTGTGATGCAACATGGATGAAATTCATGATCTTAGAGGCACCTCTCTACCTTCATTCACAGCCCAGGGATGACTGCCGCAGGTGTGTGAGCATCTGTATGCAGTCAAGTATGAGAGATATTACACACTTCTTGTGGTACGGAGTGAAATATGCCAGGAGAACTGTTAGAATCTTGACACTAAAAATAAAAAAAATATATAGATTATATAAATTATGACAGATTGTCAAGCATAGAGAAACACAACTAAAATGTGTGATTAAACAGAAAAAATAAAGAAAAGTCGCTGAACAGCAAGATTAAATAGGTAGATCTTGAGTTTGCTTTTTAAAATATTGATACACAGTCCTCCATGCAGATCTGCACTGGGCTTTTCATATGATATGGACTGTAATAATATTTATTGGAAAAATGTATTAAAGGTGCTCTACTGTGGGTCTTTTTTAAGATTTTCAGGTCTACTAAATAAACACTACCTGAATGATATTTAAAAAAAATCTGATAAACAAGCAGGAACAAGACCATTACAAGAGTTACAAACCAAAAAAAGATCCTTAAAATCAATTCTAAAAGATTTCAGAATCCGAGATGATGTGTGTGGGAAAATGCCCATTAAGATAAAAATATCATGTCTGTTTTTTAGCAGATAGAACATTTTGTGATCTTAACGTATGCTGGTTGTTTCTGTCCTCATTCCCATTGAACTGATATTATTGTTATATCTACAGAAAGGTTGAATGTATTAGTGTATTTGGCACCAGCAACCCTTTTGACTTAAGGATGAACTGATTAGATTCTACTAGTCCAAGGTCTCGTCTTGCATCCATGGAAAAAAAATTAACAATATATTTGTCTTTTCAGACTTTCAGATGACATGTTTTTATGACACAGTTTCGGACAATTACAAAGATAAAATGAATTCATTTTGGAAAGGCCAAATGTCAGCTATACTGTTGCGTCTTATCACTTATTGGAGAAGCACTTATCTGTTCATTATTCCCACAATGCAATTTATTATGGAGCATCAGATGGACCCTGACATACCTGTTAGTGAAAGAAACTTACTGATGCTTCTCTGATAATGATTATTCAAAGACCTTTACTGGCATGAATATTGTTGTGAAAGCATTTCATAAAAACAATGACAATTAAAAATTCAAAATAAAAAGTATCTTTTAAAAAAATGAAAGCAAAATCACCCAGGAAAAAAGAAATAGCCCAAGTGTACGGCCAGTGCAAAACTATTAAGTATTAAGTCGCACTTAATTCACACCCAAGGGTGACCTCATACTTGGCTCTCCTCTGAAGACTTCAGTCTCATTTCTAATGCGAGGTTAGAGGCTCATGCCTCATTTCAATTTTTGTAGATCTGGCTCAATGTACAAATGAGCTTCTTGTAATTCCTGCACATCGTTCCTCTACTGCTGCACGAGAAGCCAACCTCATTTCAAACAAGTATGGTTCCAACAGCTGCCACAGATGGACAGGCTCCGGTTATCATAGTCATGGCCTGAAGTGCCACGATGAAGAAGAGAGCTGCATCAAACCCTGACTTTTCACCATTCACGTTTTAAAGATGGCACTTATGCAACTGACCTTGCTAACATGCAGCTCTCATTGAACAAAAAAGAAGTGATTAGATTTTTGTGGTGATCCAAATCCTGATGCAGAGCCAGGATTTTTGTAAGCAATTATTAACATTGCATTAAGGCCAGTTTTCCACATTTTCAATTAGAGCATGGCTAACGATGTCAGAAATGTCTGGTCTGGGATTTAAGATGATTCATTACTGTTAAATGATCATTAATCAGAGTCTGGAGCTGGGAAAATGCATCAAGCCTAGATATTATTGTAGTCAGAAGAAGGTAGTTAGCCTCAAGGGCTTTACCTGACAATGTCACTAAAGTTTTCATAATTTACCAATGCTGATTACATTTTAAACAGATAAAGTCATCATTTTATCCATCACTGCTGGAGTACCACTGGATGATTAAGTCTATTGGTTGAGTCAGAGTTATGATTATAAAAATGTGGGATTATTTTGCAGCAGCTGCTAACATTTATTGCACACACTCTAAAAACACCTGCCAGGCTAAAAAAGGTGTGCTATTTGAGTAATGCTTATTGTAAGACTAATGTAAGACTATTCGCTCACTAACCCAGCTGTAGAGCTACCAGGAGAGAGGGTATATGAGAAAACATTGCCTCACATAATCAATGCAACACTTGGTAGAATTCTTATATTTTTCCAAGGCACCTCAGGGTGCCACTGTACCACTGTTGAGAAGGGCTGTTGAGACTTGGCTGACTTGCAGCAGCCACACATATACTAAAGACTCGACTTGTACTTGACCTCAGAGTGACTTCTGTGCAAGATTTCCTCAATAACCTGACTTACTCGAGACTATAGAAAAACCATGGCACACATTACTTGCTAATCCGCTCTATTGTTTACTTTCAGCCCACGCTGGCTGTTTTTCTAAAAAAAGGAAAAATGCACTCAGAAATCCCCGAACAAATTGTTGTATTTTAACCTGGCATACCAGATGGACCGTTAAATATACTGTATTTCACTAGTCTATCAGGGAAAGAGACAATAGAAAGTGTTTGGGGAGGGCAGAACCTTTCAGAGCATATCTGGCAGGTGATTGGACAATTGATCCACCAATCTTATTCATGACAAGCCAAACAGATATCTTAGTACAAGGTTGCTTCTGCATGACAGAAGGTGAGCCGATTCATAAAACAAACTGTCTTCAAAACATGTTGCCAGAGGAGCAAAAATGTCCTTTAAATAGAGAAATTTGTAGTGTTGTTATTTGATTTTTATTTAAAGGTGCTATGAGGAGAATCTGTTACCGGCAACATTAAGACTCTGCTACCCATGAGCACGTGCAGCGACTGTCATAATGCTGCGTTCCAGTAACCTCGGAACTGGGAGTGACATCATCTCCGAGTTATCGGCGTTCCAGTTGAAGTCGGACAAAACATGCTGATCTACCAGGCTATTGTTAGCTGTTGTTAGCTCGGGAGTGGCGAGGTTTCACCAACTTCCCAGTAGGAAATTCTGACTTCGGGGAACGTTCCAGTTGCAGTTTCCTACTCGGAACTTGGAAATTCCTACTTCTGACTACAACTGGAACGCACCAAAGGACACAAGCCAAAGCGTGTGTTTGTTGTGATGCTAATGAAGCATGCAGCTCAGACCTTCCTCAGAACTCTGCATTGCTTTACAACTTCTTTTTTCAACAACTTACAGGATGCAAAGCGATGAGGTAATGTATCTCTTTCTAGTTACGTAGCGGTAGTTTTTGATGTGTGAAAACAAGCAATTTTTGGAAAACTTAGTATCGTAGTTTTGTAGCCAGCTATATATCGCTGCTTACAGCCTGGTGCTCTAAGACATGTCTGAATAATATGAACTTGCTCCAGTTTTAATTGTCTTGTTCCGGAAGTTGAGTATCCAGGCCAGCTCTGTCCGACCCGACCCGACCCAACCGGTAGGCTAAGGAATAGCATTTATAGATAACCTATTGTGATGCTATGAAACTCATCTTAAAGTGTGCATTTCGATCAGACACATATCTGAAAGTGAGACTTTTTTGTAATTACTTAGAAACTCCTCACAGTCTCTTTAATAAAGAAATGTGGTCCGGATCTGATCCAACTGCTACTACAGCTGTTAGCATCAATGTTAATCTCTGTCAGAGCAGTCACGTCCTTTGGTCGTCTCACTAGTAGCTTGTTCGTCTTCCTGCTCTGAAGGACAAGGATAAGGTGGACCTGCCTGATAACAGACAGTCTGGCCAATGTAGCTGCTAACAAAGTTTGTTTTATTTCCCACTTTGAGCAAAACACATGACAGGCATGCCTATATTACTATGGCTGAAGATGCCTACATGAGGTGTAAGAGAGCAGTGCAGAGCAAATTTCTATGATAAAATCTGACATCTGTAGAGGGTCTTTTGGACATAATTGTTTTGCAGTGAAACTGAGCCTCACTGTTCAGCAACAGCCCTGTTTAGCAGTTCAGATGTGTCAGTATCACCAAATCATGCCCTCAATTCCTCTGATTCCTCTTGCAGTTTGGATAACATCTAGAGGTTTTATAGACTGAATGACTATTGACATGAACTGTGATCTTGATCCACGTAATGTCAGTCCAAACAGATGAGTCAGCCACTTCAGCTCCAAGAAAAAAAAAATCGATAATCCTCTGAGTGAAGTCTGGAGGGGAAAAACAGCCTAATATCAAACTGTTTATTCTGTACTCTGCAAGGCATAAATCATATTTAAGGTCAGAATTTGTTTCTGAAAGCATACAGTGTACTTAAAGCTGAAAGCATTTAAGTTTATGAATCCTTATTATGCTCCCTGTGCACTTCTGTAAATTGAGGATATATGAGTGTGCATGCTTAAAGATGATGTTTTTCAACTCTGTTCTTTTTTTAACTCACTGTAAATCTAAAGTCTCGTTATAAAGATTGGTATGAACAGAACTCTTGTAATGTATGTGTATTAATTCTAGGATGCTTTTAAAGTTTTAACTTTTACAACACAATAGACTTCGACTCCTTAAATTGACCATAATCAAGCGATGCAACCAGAAACCAAAGTGACTTTGTTTTGTACACAGAGGGCTGAGTTTTTGGTTCTTGGTTGAAGACAAACTGAATATTTAAATGCTGTTCTTATTTCATCCTCTTAAAATATTCATGCTAATGATCAAGATACTGTTTTTTTTCCCCTTCAAAAACAGAATGAGATCTCAGTGTAGAATGCAGTAGCAGCTAATGAAGACTTTTATTCTCTCTATTAGTTCCACTGATGTTATGTACAAGTTAGAAAAACTGTTATTAAAACACCAATAGCTTGAACTTTCCCAGATTAACGAAAACACTAATGAATTCACATGTCTCTCATTTGACTCTAAATGATACAACCAGTGCAGTTGATCAAACAGATAAACACTGAAAAACAAAGCAGGTATGGTGGATAAAATTCAACATTTTTGATTGGACAAGGCATTGAAAGTGTAACATACACTCAATGGACACTTTATAAGGGATGTGTGTACTGTGCTGCCATCAACTCAATGCGTTTGGGCATCAAAATGACCAGCTAAATGTCAAACTGAGCATGGGAAGGTGATCCAGGTGACTTTGAAAGTTTCATGGTTGTTAGTACCAGATCGGCCTGTTCAAGTAAACTGCTAATCTGCTGATAAGTGCCTGATATTTCTGGCTTACAGAGAATGCACCAAAAAACACAAAATATCCAGTGAGCAGTGGTTCTCTGGGCCAAAACGCCTTGCTAATGTAAGATGACAAAGGATGTTGCTTTTCCAAGGTTTCAGATGATAGAAAAGCAACACAAACTCATATAACCTCTCATTACAATTAAAGGGACTGTGAGGAGTTTCTAAGTAATTACAAAAAAGTCTCACTTTTAGATATATGCCTGATGGAAATGCACACTTTAAGATGAGTTTTATAGCATCAAAATAGGTTATCTATAAATGCTATTCCTTAGCCTACCGGTCGGGTTGGAGAGGGCTGGACCGGCCTGGATACTCAACTTCTGGAACAAGACAATTATAACTAGAGCAAATTTATATTATTCAGACACGTCTTAGAGCACCGGGCTGTAAGCAGCGATATATAGCCGGCTACAAAACTACGATACTAAGTTTTCCAAAAATTGCTTGTTTTCACACATAAAAAACTACCGCTACGTAACTAGAAAGAGATACATTACCTCTCACTTTGCATCCTGTAAGTTGTTGAAAAAAGAAGTTGTAAAGCAATGCAGAGTTCTGAGGAAGGTCCGAGCTGCTTCACAACAAACACACGCTTTGGATTGCACACGTCTTTTGGTGCGTTCCAGTTGTAGTCAGAAGTAGGAATTTTGAGTTCCGAGTAGGAAACTGCAACTGGAACGTCCCCAGAAGTCAGAATTTCCTACTGGGAACTCGGTGAAACCTCGCCACTCGAGTTGACAATGGAAGATGGATGCCCCCAGTGTTAACAGTTATTTAGCTCCTGTAATAATCCATTTATTTGCACTTCTGACTGGGGGTGTCGCTCTAGATCAGCTGTATACATAGTATTATGTATACCAAGCCTGGTAGATCGGCTTGTTTTTTTTCCGACTTCAACTGGAACGCCGATAAGTCGGAGATGATGTCACTCCCAGTTCCGAGGTTACTGAAACGCAGCTGCTATTTATTAGCTGCCACATCGCAAGCTCATGGGTAGCAGAGTCTTTACGTTGCTGGTAATAGATTCTCCTCACAGTCCCTTTAAAGCACGCAGAAGACTAGTACTTAGCACACAAGTTGAGACCAAGACCAGGAAACTGAAGATACAACTTGCATGGGCTTAACAAAAATGGACTATAAAAGATTGCAAATCGTCGCCTGGTGAGGCTTGATTTCTGCTTTGTTAACCAGATGGTAGGGTCAGGAACTGGTGTGAGTAACATGACAGCATGGATCCATCCAGCCTTGTATCACTGGTGCAGGCTGATGGTGTTGTACTGGACTTTGGGGCCCACAGAACCGAATGACCATCGTTGCTGAGTATGTCATCCCCTATGACCACAGTGTACCCATAGTCTGTTGGTTATTTACAGAATGATAATGCACCATGCCACAAAGCTCAGATCATCTAAAATTGTTTTTTTTTTTAACATGACAGTGAGTTCACCGTATTCCAGTGAACTCCCAAAGGTGAATTCCCCTCAATGTGTTTACTTTAGTTGTCAGTCCTATTTGAGAAAGTTCCTGGTCCTATTTGCATCATCATATCAGCTCAGTCTCCTGAATCACTCCTTTTTCATTGTACCCAGAGTGTGGCATTTAGAAACAATGTCCCATCAGACCTGAATAATGCCTCCTCCATTCTCAAGTCAATCACCTCTCCTCACTGCAAGTCTCACTTATTCTCTTTTTTTAAAGCAAGCTGTTCCCAATTTCTTTTCTTATTGTGCTATATATAACCTGTTGTTGCAATGTGCTTGTTAAGGAGTGTACCTTGTTCCTCTAGCTGTTCTGTTTTCAATAGCAGAGCAGAGGGGTGGGAGGAGGGAGGCTGGGGGTAAGGGAGAGCTGTCTGTGTTTTTTTTTTTGTCAAGTGTTGTATATTGCTGTTTGTTTTTCTCTGTACTTGTGAAAGGACACCCTTGGAAATGAAATGCTGCATCTTAAGGTGCTATCCTCCAATACAAACCTCATTTCAATAAAGTTGGGGCAGTGTGAAAAAGTAAATAAACACAGGATTCATTATTTGTAAATCCTTTCAGATACTCAATTGAATACAATACAAAGAAAAGATATTTTATGTTCAAACTGATGCACTGCATTGTTCTTCTGCAAATACTCACTAATTTCCTATCTGATAGCCAAAACAAATTCCCAAAAAGCTGGGACAGGGGCAAGAAAAGTCTGGAAAAGTTGAGAAATGATCAAAAACCCTGCTTGGATCAGTACACAGCTGAAAAGGTAAATGGAGTGTCATGATTTTGTATGAAGGTTCACCCCATTGTGAACAACTGTGTGTCCAACATTTCAAGCACAATGTATCTCAATGTTCAGTTGCAGTTAATTTAGGGGTCTTAGCACCTATTGTCTAAAACAGGGGTGGGCAACTGGCCATCTTGGGGCCAAATGCGGCCCTTCGCCTCACTCAATGTGGCCCACCAATCGCTTACAAAAAAAACAAAAAGAAATTGGAAACATGAAGAAACACAACAACAGCTAATAGATATGATTCATCATGAGTAACCAGTACTTCCTAATGCACAAGGTGATAAAATATTTCTATGTTGGTGATAAAAAATAAAAAAATAAGTCTTTTATTGCATCAATATAATGTTAAAAGGTTAAACTGACTTTAGCTCTGTGTCTTACCCGTTAAATCGTGATTTTTTTTATTGTATTTGAGTTCAAATATACTAATGCTGGCAAAATCTTGTTTTGAAACATATTTGCTATTTTTTGTTTATTCATATTTTCCTCATTGATGGTGGCTATAAAAATGTAAAGGTGCGGCCCTCAGGCACAGAAAAAGTTTTTATGTGGCCCTCTTGGCAATCAAAGTTGCCCACCCCTGGTCTAAAATATCATCAAAAGATTCAAAGAAAGGAGACATATCATGCTTGTTTCTCCTTTTCACTATGCTAGACTAGGATGCCTGTAAAGCATTTCTGCCCTCAGTACAAGTCATTTAGTTCCTTCATTGCCCCACGATAGCGTTCTCAAAATCCTCATTTAGGCCATTATAAAGCTCTCGTTGAAACGCTTGGTCTCAAGGATGACCTCCAGTTACCTCGCAATGTCACAGCCCTTTGTGCTCTGATTGGTCAGTTCTATCGGGGGTAGAGCCAGCTTGTCCTTCTTCTTCTACTGTATTTTCCGGCAGGCTCAAAGCAGCGACCGCGTATTGAGTCCCCCTACAGGCCAGAGCTGGTAATGAGTGAGTGTGAGCTAGGGAGCTATATACTGCTGCTGGGTGGATGCGTTCCTGACTGATGGTTGTGGGGCTAACGGACATCACAGAGGAGGAAGTGTTTTATCAGATTACTCCAATAAAAAGAAATGCACCTCGTGTCGTCACGACGATTTAAATCTCGCGGACATCTCGCAATGACCTGTTTTCAGAGGCATCAAATCTCTTTCTAGGATATCAGAAAAAATACAATATTTCATTTTTTGAAAATTAAGGGGGTGTAAGGTCTTGTTTTCAAATTTATTATATTATATGTAAGTGTTAAATCATGCATCAGCATGATATGTCTCCTTTAATGAAATTCCAATGTAAAGGATATCACCATGTGGGCTCAGGAAAACTTCACAAAGCCACGGTCAGTTAACACAGCTCCTCTCTACATCTACAAGTGAAAGTTAAAACTCTACAAAATAAAGTAAAAACCACACATAAACAACACCCAGAATTGCTGCCAGCTTCTCTGGGCCAGAGCTCATCTGAAATAGACTGTAAGTCCACGTTTCAAATTGTTTTTGGAAATCATAAAACATCATGTCCTCCAGGCTAAAGAGGAAATGGACCATCCATACTTCTCAGAGAAGGTTCAAAAACCAGCATCTGTGATGGCGTGAGGTGTGTTTGTGCCCATGGCATGGATAACTTGACCATCTGTAAAGGCATCATTAATACTAAAAGGTACATACAGGTTTTGGAGCAACACATGCAGCCATCCAAGTAATTTTTTTAAGATACTTCCCTGTTCTTTTTAAAGTGATATTCCGGGATTGAACAAGTTGGGTCCTATCACAAAGTTTAGGGCAGAAATTGCCCCTACAGCGGTGTTTCTGTGGAGCAGAAGCCCAGGGCGCTAGGACCAAAATCTCTCTTCCTGCTTCGGTTCTGCTCGTCTGCTGATTCTGCTGCAGTCAGACGGGGCCATATTTTACTTGACCAAAAACACAAATAAACGGACTCCCACCGAAAAAGTCTGATATCGGTCTGCATTCACGCTTTATTTAGAGATTTTTCAGTGCGTTACTTTCACACAAAAACACAGCTAAATAAGGCTCTAGTTCTCATAGCGCCGTGAAACGGCCTCCGCTGCACAGCCAGAGCTGTGGCTGCAGAGCCTCCGCTGCAGCGGGAAGAGAGAGTTTGGTCCTAGTGCCCTGGGCTTCTGCTCCACAGAAACACCGCTGTAGGGGTAATTTCTGCCCTAAACCTTGTGATAGGACCCAACTTGTTCAATCCCGGAATATCACTTTAAGCGAAACAAAGGCAAGACAGATTGTGCATGTGTAACTGTGAAGTAAAAGAGTGCAGGTAGGCCATTGAAAATGTGTGATACATTACAAGGTGCAAAAAAAGACAGCAGAGACTTCAGACTGTTGAGCAACTGAAGTTAAACATCAAGAAAGAATGGTAAAGAATTTGACTTACAAAGCTTCAACAAGTAGTGACCTCAGTTCCCAAACACTTAGAGTGCTGATAAAAACAAAGATTTTGTAACACAGTGTTGAACATGCCACTGTTCCCACTTCTTTGGAAGGTGTCGTAGGCATCAAATTTAAAATGAGTGAATATTTAAAAAAAAAAAAAAAAAAGGTTTATCAGTTTAAACATTAAACATCTTGTCTTTGTGGTGTTTTTACAGAATGTAGGTCAAAAAGAGTTTCTCCAACTTCATTGCAATTTGGATTTATACCTTCTTTTAAAAAAATCTAACAATTCATTAATTATTAAATGAACTTTAAATTAAGATAGTTAAACAATTCTTGCTCTACTAGAATTACACATGAAGTATCTGTGATGAGATAGAAATAGATATTGCAATTGAGTCTTCAATTGTATGAGGAAACTCTTGAGAAAGGTCTTAACAAAAGTAATGTATATTTAATGCCTGTTTTTCTTTATACATCTTGTTTAAAAACTCCAAGGCCAGGGAAGTGAATAACTTCTCTGTACGCTCAGCTTTAAGGAGGACAGTATAGAAGCTTGAACACCTTCCACACCATACACCGAGGCACTAATGAGGATCCGAAAACTGGATTCAAACTGAAATATGATGTAAAATGTTTTCAGACATCTCTGCCTGGTTTGGTTTAACCTTTGAAGCGCTGCACTTAAAATAAAACACAAAGAGAAGCCTATATCTTTTTTTTCTCAGAGTATCATGACTTTCTACTTGAGCATAAGTTAGAAAGTTCACCATTTTAATGAAGTGATTATACAAGGTGAATGTCATACCCTTTTCATCAAGTTTAAAGTAACTGTACTTCCTGTCAGAGGAAAAACCAGACCCTCAGTTTTTTTTAAAGACACCACACAATCCTTTTTTAAAGATGTACTGAAAAAAAGATGAAAGTCCATGATGAAAATGAAAGAAAACACTTCTCCATTTTGAGCTGAGCCGTAGAGAGAAAATCCAACATTTACACACGAAAGTGTCATGACATGTTTTATGCTGTTTAACATGTAATCTAAAATACAACAAAAATATGTCAGTCAAATTGGGAAAAAAAATCATAGACATCTTGTTCAATTACTAGAAAGCACATTGACTTATTGCATGCTTTCCTCAGTACAGCAGTGTACCACTACAGGGGAATGTTCAGCCTCTTCCACATGTGACACACTCTGTATTCCTGAAATATCTACTGAGTTTCATTAGTTTACCAGCATGTACAATAAGATTTGTTTTCACCTGCTTTAATTTCCTATTAAGCAATGTTGGGACTAACAGCGTTACAAATGATAGGCTTTACTTACACCACTATTTTTCCCAGTAACGGGTAATCTATGATTCATAAGCAGCTTTCGGCTTTGTTTTTTTCTAACTTGCATGTGTATTTTGGGAGTTGTGGGTTGCAGTTTTTTGGGCTTGTTCCAATGGTGCAGTTGCTCATTTGGACTTGTTGTACCCCAAAACCAAGGATGAATCTGTTGCATGATCTACTGTCAATATAAACTCAATTCAGAAGTTATTAATACTATTTTAGCCCACACTAAAACAATTAAAATTTTACTGTAAAAATGATGTTTTCATGTAAAGAAATCCTTGGATTTATGCTAATTATTTAAAGCCGAAATTAAATCTATTTCTAATGTAGCTGGGACCGTTTTCGCTATGATAAAGCTGTAGAGGATCAAGATAAGACTTAGATAAAACCCTGACATGTCTTTTTGTTTACAAAAATCAAGGTGAAACAGACTGTTCAGCAATACCTGAGTTACAAATAACAGTAAACTCTCACTTCACTTCTGTTTCAAGAAAAGAATGTTCTACCTCCAAACAAAGGGATGTTGAATAAAGTACTTTTGTAAATTAACAGAAAAAAAGAAGAGATATGACTTTGACATTGAGAAATAACGTGGATAAAAATTACACGCTTCATGTAGGTTTCTCTCTTATTTGCTTATTTCAATCGCAAAAGCCGGCAATGTGGTTAGCTGCAGCAAAGGTGAGTCCGGAGCGAGCTGTGAAGCTAAAACTGTTGTTTTCAGGATGGAAGTACAAGAAGTAAGAGGCAAGAACACACATGTGAAGTGTACATTTTGCCGTAAAGCAAAGTGTTTGTCTGTTGTAAGTAATTTTTTAAAATCAAGTGACCAAAAACACGGAGAACTCCACTGATGATTTCAGTACTGCTGCAGCAGGCAGGTAACAACAAGGAAGGACACAGACGGAGCCAAGCAGTTAAAGCAGCAAAAGCTTTTTCCAAAAAGTAAAGCATCAATTACTGTGGAGGTGTTCAAGTATCTTGGGGTCTTGTTCACGAGCGGAGGAAGGGTGGATCGGGAGATCGATAGGCGGATCGGTGTGGCGTAAGCAGTGATGCGGGCTCTGCACCGGTCTGTCGTGGTGAAAAGGGAGCTGAGCTGAAAGGCGAAGCTCTCGATTTTCCGGTTGATCTTCACCCCCATCCTCATATACAGTCACGAGCTGTGGGTCGTGACTGAGAAAATGAGATCGCGAGTACAAGCGGCCGAAATGAGTTTCCTTCGCAGGGTGGCTGGGCTCTCCCTTAGAGATAGGGTGAGAAGTTCGGTCATTTGGGAGGGGCTCGGAGTAGAGCCACTGCTTCTCCGCGTTGAGAGGAGCCATTTGAGGTTGCTCAGGCATCTGGTCCGGATGCCTCCTGGACACCTCCCTGGTGAGGTGTTCCGGCCACGTCCCACCGGTAGGCGACCTCGGGGAAGACTCAGCACGCTGGAGAGACTATGTCTCCCAGCTGGCCTGGGAACGCCTCAGGATCCCCCGGGAAGAGCTGGACAAGGTGGCCGGGGAGAGGGAAGTCTGGGCTTTCCTGCTTAGGCTGCTGCCCCGCGACCCGACCACGGATAAGTGGGAGAAGACGGTACGGTATGGTAAAGCATCAATTAATTTCCCGTGTAACTGATTACATTTATCAAGGAGTTATTTGTAGTAATTCAGCTACTTTTTTGGGGGAGTAACTAGTAACTATAACTAATTACTTTTTTAAAGTTATTTGCTCAACACTGCTAATAAGTGCCTTGCTATCCATATGATCGTTGATGCACAAGCCAAAGATGCCCCTGTCATACCTGAGCTTCCAATGCCCTGGTCCAGTCCTTAGTGGCTCCTCCAATATCTTCCTGAGGATGGCAAGTTGTGGCAAGGTACAAACTTAAAGAAGAAAACCAAAACCAAAAACCATTATTGACAAATCTCAGACTTTTTTTAATGGTACAGAATGAAAACTGAAGCAATACAACAATGGCCAAATCCTTTTACAGGTGCTAAACTGGTGAAATCGCAGAAGTAAAGGAAAAAAATGCTTAAAAATTGGACCAGTCAGCAGATTGTATACTAGTTGCATTGTGTCTTTGGCATGGATATAAATTAGAAAATATCAAAAAATAATTTAAAAAAAGCTTAAAGAAAATATCTTGCTTGTAATAGTCACAGGATGTTCAGTACAATATGCACACACATACATATACATATACAGGATTTAATGGTATACTTATCGATTTAATTATATATCTAATTAGTTTTTGAGTTTAAGAGAAATCAGATCAAATTTGGGTATAAACCATGATTTCAGCTTAAAAATTCTGTTTGTTGTTTAAGATGGTAAATGTTTAAAGCTCAATAAAAATGAAAGATGAAAGTCTGAGTCAAAGTGCTTCATGATGCTGGATTGTTTTCTTTGACAGTTGGTCTTAGAAATTCGTGAAGTATTATATAAGTCACTTCGCCCACTGCTGTGTTTTACATAAGTCAGAATGAATATTAGAATTATTATTTATTGCCACAACCATTTGCACACACAAGGAATGTCACTTGGTAAAATGGTGCAAAAAACAAAAAACAAATATAATTAAAATAAGAGTAAAAATAATGGTTGGAGATCCGCACACCAAAAAATAGCTCCCTTGAATTTTTTTTATTTTCAAACAGTGACGTTTCGGGCATTACAGCTCTTCCTCACTTTACTTTTTCCTCAGTAAAGTCTGAGGAAGAGGTTTTTGGCTCAAGACGTCACTGTTTGAAAATTAAAAAAAAAGAAGGCAGCTATTTTTTGGTGTGCGGATCTCCTTACACATTTTTTCATGCTTAGAATCTTTTGGATCTAGCACCCCACATAAGATGTACATGTCCACTTATTTTTCAATACAATATAGGTAGAAACTAGTGTTTAATTGTCTCTAGTATATACAAAAAATATACAAAATATTCAACAGGCCCATAAAAGAACAAAAACACAACCCAACAACATTTACAGGGCTGCGAGGAAGGAGCTGTACTTTTGGGGCACTGAACTTTTAAACAGTATAAATGTGATAAAAATGTCGATACAGTGGGCATGTGTAGGGCTGGAGCACTGTTCATGAGGCTGAAAGCAGAGAGGGGAGAAACTGTTCAACCTGTAAAACAAGCCATGACAGAAAGTCTTTGTGTTTGTAACTAACTGATGATGCAGCATATGATTAGCAAAATAATCGCACCCACCAACAGCAGTGCAACTTAATGATAGTCTCAACTCATTCTCCTTGAAAGTGTCGCTCTGCTGGGAGCCTTTTCAGGCACTTCACTAACTATTGTCAACTACTTGATCCCACACCAGCTTAAAAATAAATAAATAAATATTCCATTCAACCAATACTGAAGACTAACCTCTGCATGTGTGTATGCAACAGTAATGTGATTGGTGCAGAAATGCAGACATGGATCAAGAAGTGGGTCTTGACTTCAGTCCTGTGTTACTCTGGGACTGAATCGGCCTACAACAGGAGAATGTTAATGCTCATATTCTGTTCTGACAAGTACAGAGAGTCCCTCCTCACACTGCTGTTGATAATCATGGCAGGTAGCAGCTGATTGTACTCACTGTGTAGGCCTCTTCTTCCCACACTGATGAAAAGTCAGACACTTCAACTCCGGTAATGTCTTTTATCAGTTTGAAGATTCTCTTAGATAACTCAGTGAAGAAGGCAAATTTAATCCAACTTTATAAAACCAACATTTAACCCTTTTCTGCTCCCCTTGTTCTCAGTCACCTGCCTCTGAGTTTCCTTCCTGGCTAAGCTAATGTTTTCTACCAGGAGTTCCCTGCTTCTCCCTTCAAAATAAAAGCAGACATGTCCAGGCAGGAAGTAAAATATGCTAAAGTTAACGCTGTACAAATGTCACTAAAAATCAAGCTTATCAAAATCAAAACACTACAAACTCATAAACAGTATAAACCGTTACTTTTGCTGAGTAATCAACTAAAAGTGAATTCCTGAATTGTCAAATACTCTCACATCATAAAGATCACTGATGGTGACTCATTTTAAACAGTGTCAAGCAGTGTGAATGGCATGTGCCAAAATACAGAGCCCAAAAAAATTATTAGATTCCCTGAAACTGAAGAATTAGAAATATTTTAGAATTCATGTTTAAAACTGGAAAAGTAATTGTTTCTGGACATACAAAAGGGGACGAGATATTTTAAACTGCATTAATTTTCTTTTTCACAAAGATTATTTTTTCTGTTCACAAATACAAGTCAGTTACTTTAATTTTACATCTTAATTAATGTTTGTCCAGAAACAGAACAGCAACAGAGCCACACAGGGTTCCTTACATAAGAGCTGTATACTTCCTCCTTTTCTTATAATGGAGCAAAGATGTGGAACTTGCTACCATCTGAACTCAAAACCATCACTGAATTCAATATCTTCACCGACAGGCTTAAAGCTGGGGTTGGCAATTTTGGAGAACTAGCTGTCTGTCTCTAGCCTGAAGGGGGCGGTAATGCTCCAAAATGATGGATGCCAACCACCGAAGAAGAAGAAGTCTCGCGAGAACTGCAACCTGCAGTAGCATGGACGGCAGTTCTCGCGAGATTAGAGCCAACGGCGGAACAAACTTAGAAAAACAGAGTTTATTTTAGATTTCTTGTACATCTGTCTTAAATGTGAGGGATACTGGAGCTTGGTTGGTGTTGTGGGACGGCTCACAGCGGACTTCCCTTATTTTCAAAGACAAAACTTGAAAGGTAAGCATTCTCCAGCGGAGTCTGTTCCCTACACGCTACATGCTACATGCTACACCCACTGTCGGTGCACGCCGGGAAAATGCACGCGCAGCAGGCAAGCAGAATGGCGACGGGATTTGATTGGTGTAAAAGAAGGTATCCCGGCAAGATTATTGGTTGGTGTTTTCCCTGTTTTACTCCTGCTGTAGATAGCGGATATTTTTCGCTCTGTTTTAAGAACACATTATGAGTTGATTATCATCGGGTCATAAAGACCATTTTAACCAGTATTACAAAAAGTGTATCTAAATCAGATCACCAACCCCAGCTTTAAGTCTTGGCTCAAAACAAAACAATCCTGTACCCATTTTTAAAGTATACTGTGTGCACATGAAGAAGGATTTATCTATTTATTTATTTGAGTATTCCTTTTAATAGTATTAGTTTTTAAGTTTGAAATTTTTTATAGATTTTATTTATGTTTCACTGTAATTTCCTGCGTTTTTATGTGATGTAATTGCTTGTTTTATGTAATGTAGAACGGCCTTACCAGGGACAGGAGTTGAGAATTAGCCTTGTCTATAAACTCCACTTGCATGGCATCAGCTGCAAATAGTTTTTTTGTGACTATGTACCATTGCAATGACCCTGCAAAAAATAATGATTAAATAAAATAAATGATTGTGTGATTTACTGTTACTCTGTCTTCAGTTTTTTTTTGTAAAACAGTAGTAAATCAGTAAAAATCATTATATTTTATCAGCAAAAATATGATTTCTATTAAGGAGTGGACACATGTATACATACAGTATATATATATATATATATATATATATATATATATATATATATACATATGAAGAGTTGTTTTCCAAAATGCTATAAATGCCAAAATTAAAAAAAATATATTACTCAGTGCCATTCTTTTGTATACCTATTGTACTACCTGCCCAATAGTATTATAGAAAGCTATATATCCCTGTTTAAGCTGTATTTCAAAGTTCAGTTCCCCAGCCAACCCAATGGTGGTTCTAGGTAAATAATGTCATTTTCGCTAAACGAAAATGGATTTATAGCGTTGTATATATACAGAGAGAGGGAGAGAGAGAGAGAGAGAGAGAGAGAGAGACTTTCATGGTATCAAAGCAAGTGTTATTTCTGTCAAGAACTTAAGGTCAAATTGGTCACACTCATGGATGTATTATAAGAACTGGATAGCGTGGCTCCGCCTTCCACCATGTAACGGATTTGAAGCCTAAATATCCCCTGTCAGGGCGCCACCATTGTGCGGCCAGTAGAGAATTTGGGCCATAATCCGGACGCAGCTGTCGTAAACTGTCGCAACACTACGCAGCATACGCCATACACAATCATTGTGAAGCTACCGTAAACCGCGGTTATTCTTAAAGTCTAATAACTTATAAAAAAGAAACTTTTCAGAAAAAAGAGGACTTGGAAAACACGCAGCCCAATAATACTTTCATATCACCACAGCATACAGGTGGGAGAAATATTTGTACGCAGTTATTTTTAAAGTCTAATAACTTATAAAAAAGAAACTTTTCAGAAAAAAGAGGACTTGGAAAACACGCAGCCCAATAATACTTTCATATCACCACAGCATACAGGTGGGAGAAATATTTGTACGCAGTTATTTTTAAAGTCTAATAACTTATAAAAAAGAAACTTTTCAGAAAAAAGAGGACTTGGAAAACACGCAGCCCAATAATACTTTCATATCACCACAGCATACAGATGGGAGAAATATTTGTACGGGGTGTAATAATTTTTTTAAGTTTCACTTCGGCCCGTCCAGATAAATGGGGGAGACGGAAATTTGACCTATACTGCAGCCAGTCACCAGGGGGAGCAGTTTTCGTAGAGGCTTCAATTTGAGCCCAGCGACATCACGTCCATGTTTTTTACAGTCTATGGTCACACTCCATAAAAAAAAAAAAAGCGAAAAGAAAAGAAAAGAAAAAAAAGTTATTCCTTGTTTTGTTTAAACAAGAAAATATTGGACTCAGATAGTGCAAAATAGTTTTTTCTTGATAGATTTACATTCTGTATGAAGTTTGTGTTTTCTCTTTGTGAATGCCTAAAAACATGCTCATAAGGTTAATTGGTGACTCCAAATACCCTTTAGGAAAGAATTTGAGTGTGAATGATTCGTCTGAATTGTCTGTCTCTCTATGTGGCCCTGCGATTGGCTGGTGATCGGTTCAGGGTGTACCTTGCCTTTCACCCACTGTCAGCTGGGATAGGCTCCAATGCCTGCAACATGGAAAAGGATAAGCAGTAGAAATCATTAATTAATGGATGGATTTCTTTTAGCATGTATGGTAATACATCAATCTCACATCATCACAACACTGATATTCTTATAATCCCAGTTGTCCTATAAACGAGGCTTTGACCTGATTCTGATGAAAAGGGTTGCAGCTCAACAAACATTATAACAATAAAATCCAGCTGGACTAAAAATAGCAAAAAAAAAAAATTAAAAAATCTGGAGCTGCAGGGGTTAAACAACATAGCAATGTAGTTCACGTATTATGCTGACAACCTTTGCTTTTAATAACTAAACAAAAAACGTCAGCGGCTTGTATTGATCACATCTAACCAATCATTATTCTTCAACACATGCAGAGCACTCACACATTCCCTCAGCACGTACCACACGACAGGCGAGTGTGTCTCCCTGGCACACTTCAGACTCACACCTATCTTATGTAGGGTTTCATTAAGATTTCAGTCGAGTACGAGGCCCTGCTTATTTATCTGATGTGAGGTTTTATGTGCAGCACGTTTCTACTGTATTGCATCCACAGATTGAGCTCTCTGCGAGCTGGATTTCAAGGTTATCATTGCATAACAGCCTTCAGATGAGCTACTAAATGTAGGATGGGGGCTCTTCATCTGGACAGTTTATCCAGCGGGAGTGTTTGCTCTCTCCGGACAGCAGAGGAGGAAGTCAGGCAATTTCTCTCTTTTCTAATCAATAAATCGAATTCCAGCTCCTACGCAGAACTTTGTAAACTTTCACTATTTCTTCACCTTTATTCTTAAGACCTTTCAGAAAGTTGAGGCAGCATTTGGAGCAGCAAGAAAAAAAAATCTTTGGTTGAAGAACATGACAGCATGCATTTGTGGAGCTGTTGTGACTTTAGGGGTTAGGGGAGTGGTGGTGATATTGCGGAGTCACCTGCAGAGAGTGTGCAGGATGTGAATGGCCCTAGCAGCAGCCTGCACAAACACACCATTACAGTTAATATGCACACTCCGGCGCCGCTTGAAAGGAGACATTTGGAAAACTGCAGACTGCTGTGATAAGGGTGGATATGACAGCTCTTCCTTTCCTCCTTTGCCTCAATCCCTCCACCTCTCTCACTGTCTGTTAGTTCTCTCTCTCTGTCCCTTTCAACACCTCTCCTCCTCCGTCTATCTCCTCCTCCTCCCTCCCTCCCTCCGTCCATCCGCTCTGCCTCCTCTCCCGGTGATGGCTGTCCCCGACACCTCTGTTCACTCAGCCAAATGTCACATAGCAGAAACTGAAATATCAACTTGGCAGTCGATATGGTAGAAATGATGGGGTGGGGGGAAGGTGCGGCTGTCTTGTTGTCCTTAAAGGTGCTGTGAGCTTTACCGAGCGTTGGACTCTGTGGCACCTTGTGGAGTGATGACAGCAGCATGGCGGAGGAAAAGGGCAGATGGAAACCTTTAACTAATTATTGTCTCTGCCTTTTAGAGCTGGGGCTGTTTCTTTGTTTAGAAGTGGTGTAACTTTTCAAGCATTGGTTGGTAACTGGGCATCAGTCTATTTTCACCGGTTCAGGAAAATTCAATAACACTGCATTTTTCACTTTTCTAACTGCTGACTGAAGCACTTTTTTTTGGTTGGTAACTGGTTTTTCAGTTTATTTTTCACCAGTTCAGGAAAATTCAAATTTGCATTTTTTTTTTTTTTTTTTTTTGCTGACTGATTTGGTTTATTATGACAAGGTCTTCGACTCTTCACTCGTCCCATGAAAGAATTTCAGTTTTGGTTTGCAAAGTCAGTTTTTAAATTGATGTTCAAAACATGACAAGTTGTAAAGAGGAATTCGGAGTTCATAAGTCATGAAATGGACTTTTGAAAGATAAATGCAAACCCAATCCAATTTTCTCTTTAACTGTCAGCTTGCAAAAAGAACAAATGTGTTAGCAATGCACAACAGAAACGTACAAATATTTCACGAGAGATGTCTGTATGAGGAAGGAATAAAAAAGGTTATAGCTAAAAGAACAGTTCAAAGTATTTTGAAGTATTCCAAGCAATCAATCAATCCAATTATTTCAAAAAAAATATAGTTAAAAACAAAGAATATAGTTGAAAATACGAGATAAAAGAATAGACATAAAACAGTAAGTAAAATGAATTTTCAAAGACAAGGAACAATTTAAAAGACATAAAACCAATTAAAATGAATAAAAAACACAGAAGAAGCAATCAAATAAAATAAAATAAGAATAAATAATAATAATAAAAATTAACCGTGCATCAAATCCAGGAGAAAAGGTGGGTCTTATGAGGATTTAAAACAGGCAGAGACGAGGCCTGTTTAATATTTTGAGGCAGCAGTTCCAAAGTTTTGGGGCTGCAACAAAAAAGCAGCCCCCTTCCCTATCTTCGGCTTCAGGAGAAGCTGATGGGACCTAGTGGAAGGCTGCAGACAGCACAGAGGTAGGAGCAGAAGACTCTCAAAAAAAAATAAAATAATTTTAAAATGAATTAAATCGTACAGGCAACCAAAGAAACTCGGCAAAACAGGCACAGTGTGAATTTACATTTGCAGTGCTGCAGCTGCAGTTAATGAAAATTGATTTAATGCTTTAAGATTCTCATTAATTAACAAAAAAAAATTTTCTCAAAAGCAGTAAAAAACAATGAAAAAAGTCGAAGCAATCACGGCAGGAGACAGAGAACAGCCTCAAGAAGCTTGAGAATTGAGTTTTGAAGAAGCAAGACAACTTTGCCACATTGAAGAAAGTCACTTTTTAGATGCAACACTATCTCCACATACACCACAAATAGAAGCTTCTGTGCAGAAATCAGCAAAGCCAGCGTAATACAAGAAACTTAATACAAAGAACTTTGTGTGAAAACATTAACCCACCAGATGAACTGTTAAATCTGACCCACCAGATGAACCCATATAAATAGTATATCGGGAGGGAAGATCCTTTTAAAATAAAGTGTTCAGGGAAGATCTAAAAAACATCCGCAGGTGATTGGATGACTGTCCATGGTGGAGAGGACAAAATGTCAGCCACTTCTTAAACAAAGTCTTGGCAAAACATAACAAAATATCCTTTCTATGGAAAGTTCACAATCTTGTTATATGTTTTCTTCTGTTATTCAGAGTCCTTTAGAGCAGGTAGAGGTGGGAGCTTCGGGTGAAATGACAGCAGGAAGTAACTGCTTGTGCATTGATTAGCACTGATGCTAACAGCTACTGTAGCAGCTTTATCAGACCTGAACCACATTTCTTAATTGAATAAAAAACAAACATCATCACTATTAACTTCCTATAGCAAGGATATTTCCACTCCACTTCTGTCATGTTTTGACATGTTGGTTTTACAAAGAAGCTCATGCTATGTAGTGCAGTAGCACCATCCAACAACATTATGTGATTGGCTAGTAATAGATGGGATTATAGAAAAATCGTCCAGTCACCTTCAGATATGCTTCTAAAGGGTTTCGCCTTTCCCAAGCACTTTATAGGCTCTTTTCCAGATGGATTAGTTAAGTATATTGAATGGTCCATCTAGTTATGGTCCTCTTGGTCCTTCAGTAGATTCCATCATTTTCAATTCAGATCTGTTGACTCTCCATCTACAGAAGTTTTTGTCCTGATTGTGCTCCAGTTCATCCAAGTATTTACCGTTTATCTTGTTTGATAAGGGTTGTTTCCTCTTGAGAAACAAACTAGTCAGCGATACAAGCTGAAAGACACATAGGCTGTTTGATAGCTCCAAACAGTGCCTAAACAAACCAGTCTGGTGTTCGGAAATTTAGCGGATGTAGGAAAACTGTTTGTCGCATACTATGGCCTTATGTTGCTTTTGTGGCTTATTTTCTCCCACGATTCTTTGGTACCATGTACATCAATGTGTAGCAGTAGCGTCAGAGTTTTTCTGAACAGAGAGGAAACTGAGCTGTGACACTGTGCTAATTGTCAAGCTCATACCATGTACCTCACATAACCCCCACTTTAAAAACCTGAAATATCTTGATTATTTCATGGTTTAACTGAAGTCTTTGAAAAACATCATTTTCTCCACATGGAGAGCCATAAAGAGTATTTTTGCGTTGACTGATGTTATTGAGACAAAAAAGTGAGAGATGATCTGTAAGGTTTATAAATCAAAAGAAGATGAGACAAAGGGGAGTATTATATACCTGTGAAGACAACGCCAGAGACAGATGAAGAATTCTGGTTTATAAATGAGAATATCTTTAACAAAACAAACATATCTCTTGCCTGTTTTTTTTTTTAAATAATTAGGAATAGATCCTCAAAGTCATCTTGTTGCAGTCCACATTTGTGTCTGTTAAAAGATTTGTGGTGTTTTCGTCCAGGCATAAATCAGACAAACACAACCTCCGCAAAGGGGATGTCTGAATATTGAACATCATGTTGGCCGCGCAGGAACACGCAACAGGCTATAAAGTGGCAGGAGCTCTGAAAGAGACAGGAAACAGCACTATCAGGGATGTATCAAAAGTAGATTTTTGAACATCAGTGGTTGTTGAACATCCTCTTCCAGTCATCAAAAATGAATATACAGTATGAACATGATTTGGGGGAATCTATGGACTCTTCAACACAAGTGTGGACCATGTGCTGCTGTGCGATGAGACACAATGTCTGACACTCACATGAAGTTCAGACACGATGGGGAGTTGACTACACTGACTGAAATACATTTGGACAGTGGATTAAAGGGATATTCCCCCTTTTATTTTGATGACTGTCTTGCCTCACTTCCAAGTCCATGACAAGCAAATAGACTCCATTCTGTTGACCGTGCATCCAAGGAAGATATTGGCAAAGCATGCCCACTGCTAGTTAGCTTAGCTCAAGCCCTGGGAGTCCAAGGGTAGCGTTAGCCTGCTTCTGGCTACAGTCCACAGATAAACTCTACAGGAACTTTAAACTGTCCTGTGTTCCTACACTGACTGTTTTTTGTTTTTTTTTAACCACGTCATATTATGTAATTTTACACTAAGATTAGCACTTCATGTAATTTTTGAAATAAATATATACAAAAGTAAACCACAAGGCTCATGCCAAACCACGGCAGAAATGCTTGCAAATAGGATTACAAGCACAAGTTGCTGAAGAGTTTATCTCATGACTGTAGGCAGAGGCAGGCTAACACTACAGATTGACTCCCAGTGTTTGAGCTAAGGTAATTAGCGATGGACAAGCTTTGCCTGTCTCTTTCTTGTTACTGCGTGCACAGTTGAAAGAATGGTGTCTATCTGCTTGTCATGGACTCAGGAGTGAGTAGGGATGGGAATCGAAAACCAATTCCAGTTGAGAATCGTTAACAGCTCCATCAAAGATTCGATATCATTAATCTTTTTGCTCATCAATTCCCTTATCAATTCCTTCCACTGACAGGGTTCAGAAGCATCAGAATTGTAGCTTAATTTTCATTGCACCTACTACACACAACCTTAAGTGAGTGGAAACACCAGCAACTTGCAGAAGCAGTTATCTATACTGTGACTTGTTTGACATTGTTGCCACTGAAAATCAGACCAACATTTGCCCAAATGCAAAATCTGCAGGAATCGATAAGGGAATCGTTAAAGAATTGGATCGATTAGCAATGTTAATAGCATTCGTATTGATAAAATCTTATCAATTCCCATCCCTAGGAGTGAGGTAAGACACAATAAAATAAATTGCCATAGCCCTTTGATGTTGATATTTTATTTTATATACAGTGTAAGAGTCAGGAATTACCCTTCATTACTTAACAAGAGTTTGTTATTTTATTCAGAACTTGGATCAGGGGGTACTTTAGATGAGCCACTTCAGAGAACAGTATGAGCCGCTGGTTTGTCTCTATGCAATGTACAGTATATACTCTTACATTAAAGCACTCAGGTACTTATTCTGAAGGTAACTTAGGCACTTAAGAGTTGCAACTGCTGTATATTTTCATCTCCATATATCAAAACAAGTCATTGAAACCAGAAGCTTCACAGCAGTATTACCATATATCATTTTTTTTTCTTTTTTTCTCACAGACTAATGTCATATATCTTATTCCTTTATGTGAATCGTCTTTGCACAGCTCCAAGACCCTTTCTCCAGCCGTATGGATTCAAAAACTCCATATTATAGAAAAGGATACAAATGAAATGAATCTTGCATGAAGTGGATACCTTTAGTCCCTCGTCTTCAAGCGTACTTATGTCTCTACTAATAATGTATTTTCTTTATGCTGAGGAAGCCCACATTCATACTTCATGCCATTAATATTAATTCACATGTAGATCAGCTCGTATCTGCTCAGTATGTGCATGTGGTTAATATTAAGGGGTAGAAAATAAAGAATTTACCATCCACCTGGGAGTAAAGATCTTTCTCCTGTCATTCAAATCATGTGCACTATCTGAGTCCTCTATTTTCTTCCTCTTGCTCTCCATTTACGAGTTGATTAGGAAAATTGTGCCTTCATTTTCCACATCAGTGGCCTGCACCATACGCACAGTGTTATTTGAAGCAAACTATAGAAAGCAGACCATGGCTATTGCAGAGTACCTCACATTTAGTTTGACTACAGGAGATTTTGCCCAAGACCTCAACAACAAGACAGTTTAAATCAATACAGAGAAAAATCATTAATAATAATCAGGGCATTTATTGGCATCTTTACGCCAGCTATTAAGAAGCCTGGATTTTTTCTTCTTGCGCCGTCTCCATTTGAGGATCCAATTTGCTCTGACCTTTAATGACACAGCATGTAACTACTGGCTCTGGAGAGAGACATTAATAGACATGAAAAAAAACTATTACCAGCCCATGCTACCTAGCTGCTATTAACAGAGAATAAGAAAAACAAAAGTCACTTGCAGCTTGTTGGCCTGCGGCAGCTTCCCTTACACCCTTGCTCCTGTGCTTATAATTTACATATCTCAAGCTTTCTTTATCTAAAATGCTTTTACTGTCATTTCTGTTCAGCTTTATGAAGAGATCTAAGATTTCACCATGCAGGAAATTGGAAGCAGTCTTCTCATAGTAGTTATTTAACCTGGGTAGTTTTACAAGATGAATTATTGCAAGCGCACAGAATCCATTTAGAGACATTACGGATATCCTTGTAAATATCAAATGTGCAAGATATAAAATAGAATCCATTTAAAAGTAAAACATTTATCAACTTAATAGATTAAAGCTTTTGTGGTCTATGGCAGCCCTGGAGTAACACAACATAAACACTAGAAAACACAATAATGAATTAGAGAAAAAGAACACAACAATTAAAAAACAAATACACATTTGCAATACACAACAGAAATAAAAATGATAAATTAACAACGTAAAAAATCTGCAAAAAAAACAATAAAAAGCAAATCAAAATAAAAACAAAACAAAAATACAAGTAAATAAAACAATAAGTTAACAATTAAACAACAAACTAAAACAAAGTTACACGGTGAAAACACAACCATAATAAAAACATTACAAAAAAAATTGTTGACAGTTGGAGGCAGATGGAAAAACAATGCAACACCCAAAAAACAGTTGGTTTTTAATTGTTTGTCATTGTGTGTTGTTGTTTGTCGTATTTTGTGGTTTGTATTTTCTTGTTTGTTGTTGTGTTATGTGATTTTCTGTTGTCCTTTCATGTCTGCTGTATTGTATTCTTTTTGTTTTGTTTATGGTTTGCAATTGTTTTTAGATGTTTGCTGTTGATTTTCATGATTTGCTGTAGAATTTTCTATTTTGTGATTTACTGTGGTGTATTGTTGTTTTATTGCTGTGATGTGCTGTGGGGTTTTGATATTTGTTTTTGTGTCATGATTTGCTGATTTGTGTTCTTGTATGTTGATTTGTTGTAGGGTTTTGATGTTTGTTGGGTTGTGATTTACTATTGTGTATTCTTGTATGTTGTTTTGTTTTTGGGGTTTGATGGTTGTTGTTGTGTTTTATTATTTGCTGCTGTGCTTGTATGTTTATTGCTGTTCTGTTTTCTTGTTTGTTGATGTGATTTGCTGTTGGGTATGGATGTTTGTTGTTGTGTCCTGATTTGCTGTTGTGTAATCTTGCATGCTGTTTTATTGTTTTGATTTGTTGTTAGGTTTTGATGGTTGCTTTTGTCTTTCATAATTTGCTGTTGTGCTGTTATGTTTGTTGCTGTTCTGTTTTCCTGTTTGTTGATTTGTTGTTGTGATTTGCTATTGGGTTTTGATGTTTTTCGTGTCGTGATTTGCTGATGTGTCTTCTTGTACTTTTTCTTAATTTCCTGCTGCATGTTCTTGTTTGTTGTTGTGCTTTGTTTTTGTCTTTTACTGTTTGCTGTTTTGTTTTATGGTTTGCAGTTGTGTTCTGATATTTGATATGCTTTTTGATTTGCGGTTGTGTTTTTTCCCCCCACTATACTCCCTTAGTTCATAACCATGGTAGTGATCTGATGAGAGGAGTTTCGAATGTTAGATCCAGACACGGTGCAGGTTCGTCCTCCTGACCCCTATCACAGGCTTTGTCCACTGCTCGATCCTCTACATGCTAATTACGGCCAAGTTGTTTGTCGAGGAGCCGCTCTTCCTCTTGTTTACTAATGAATACCATGTGTGTTGCTGCTGTAGCCTTGATTAGAATGGATTAGGTGACCTCTCTTCTCTTCTGCTACCATCCTCCAGCAGAGACCAAAATGCTCATCCATCCTGGCTACCAGGCACTCACGGCTTTAATGCGCCTCTCTGCCACATCCAATGGCACCTGCTCTGCTTCATCAGGTGCACACGGTGGCTGTTTTTACCTGCTGGGGTGCATCTGTGATCACTAGAAAACTGTCCGTCTGTTCCTTGGAGGTGAGGCATGGCCGGGGAAAAGGGCTGGCCGCTCCTTCAAAGTGCATCATGGTGGGATACCTGAGAGGGAGAGTGTGACCTCCAGGGTTCTCCAACCCATGCACTATTGTTTTGTTCTGCTAATTAAGAAGCAGTGTTCAGGCTGATTGGTTTCCAGTGTGTAATTACTAAACCGTCTGCTGAGAGTGCTTTCCATCTGAGTGCCAGCCTCACTCCCCACCTCGACCGTGAGGAAACGATGTGAGAGTTTGGCCATGCAGAAAGCCAGGGTCATGAACCTCATTTACCCAAAGCAGACCCAAGGATTGCAAACAGAGATGAAGGACGAGAAGAGAGGATGGTTGTATGGAGGCTGATGCAGTGCAACAGACAAGTACAAGTGCTGGGGGGCACTTTTTTTTAAACCTCAGTAACACGATGCCAGCTTTCAATGCAGAAAGTCAAAGGCATTCATGGTTAGATTTTGGAAGCTTTCATGCAGAGACTTCCTCTGATTCTCTGAATCTTTTGATTGACAACAAAGACTGAAGATGATGAAATACCTCCAATTGACCCTTCGCTAAGCCCCTCCCAAAAGCAGCTTCTGTCCAATCCCACGTTAGCAACCGTAACTATGCACAAGAGGCCTGTCAAGCTCTCCGCAGGGAACAGTAGAAGTTGGGGGTTGGTGTTGATTTTTTTTGTCTCCTCCAAACCCAAGACTCAATCAGAAAGATGCCAGGTGTGGATAAAGCACGAGAACACCTACATTTGTTCTAAAATAAGGTGCTAACTAACCTTTAGCTAACCATAGCTCTGTTTGCTGGGTAAGACAACATTAGCAAACAAAGAGGTCTCAGTGGTAGGTCACTTCTGTTAAACTTTGAGCCGCTGGGTAATATTTAGGCAAAATAAATACTAGTTAAAGCAGAGAAGTTCTGACATACCATATCTGTTTGCATTTTTATTAACAGACGCCCTAGAAAGGGGCAAACACAACAATAACATTACTAATTTCAATTCAAACAATATATATATCAACTTACCCTGCTGGACAAGAACATTGTTGTTCTTGTTCTTGTATGTGATTTTTTTAAAGTGAAGTATCAACACACAGGTTGCTTGATGCTTGCATTGAGATCAGTGTGCTTTCCCTTCTATTTTAATGTCCTCTACATTTGAACTCCGACATTTGATTTGGTAAATGAAACCCTCAAAAGCATATTGGAGATCTTTCTGTCCATTCCTTTTTGATATATCTGAAGAAAATGTCCAGAAATAAGCAGATATTTTCTTAGGAATATCACTCACCGAACCACTAAAAACTACATATTTCTCATTTTACGAGGCAAAGCTTGACAGGTGTGGCAACAGTAACCAAGCGGGATGGGGCTAAGTGAAGGGTCAATTCTTGCATTTGTACAGTAGGGAACATTGTGCTTAAACTTTTGGACTATTTGAAACTTCCCCATCCTTTTATTGTGAATGATTGAGCCTTTCAGGGTGCATCTTTTCTATCTAATCATCCATCAATCTTTTTTCTATGGCACCAGTTCTTAACAAACATTATCTACAGGCACTTTTAAATAGAGCAGACTGAAGCCATAATATCCAATTTTATAGATACACATACAGTATATGCATATATACAAATACAAATATTTGTGTAAACATATAAATACATCCAGAGACAAATCCATCCAGAAAGAGGCAAAGGGACTAAAAATAAGACTTCATGATAGTGAAAAACCAATGGACACCCACATCATCAGTCTGTCCTCACCAAATTTTTCTGTGCCGAATATAGATGTAATCAATCTTCATCTGAATCTTTCTCAATCTTTATCTGTATCGTGCCATATTTGTCTTTGTTGATACAAATGTATCAAAGGTAACCCCCATGAGATGTGGTATCTCATTTTCAAGAGTGACCTCATGTCTATGTAGTTGTAAAGAAGCAACCATTGATGTACCAATACAACCATGATCTTTTATCATTCATTTTCTATAACCCTTTATCCCTTTCGGGGTCGGTGTTGGAGCCTATCCTAGCGGTCATTGGGCGAGAGGCAGGGTACACCCTGAACCGGTCGCCAGTCAATCGCAGGGCCACATAGAGAGAAAGACAACCATTCACAGTCACACCTAAGGGCAATTTAGAGTGACCAATTAACCTAATGAGCATGCTTTTGGTTTGTGGGAGAAGCCAGAGTGCCCGGAGAGAACCCACGCATGCACAGGATGAACATGCGAACTTCACACAGAATGTCCAACCCAGGAATCAAACCGGGAACCTTCCTGCTGTGAAGCACGTGCACTACCTGTTGCGCCATCATGCCGCCCTAACAGAAAGATCTATCAGAATTATGACACTTGACTGTTTCAAATTAACCTGTTTACCTGTGGAATGTTCCAGATAGGTGTTTTTGAGCACTCCTTACCTTTGTTGCCCTTTTCCACGCTTTTTTGAGCCTTGTTATAGGAATCAACTTTAAAATGAGTAAATATTTGCAAAAACAAACAGTGAAGTTTGTCAGTTTGAACACTGAGCATCATGTCTTTGTATTGTATTCAAGTGAATATAGGTTAAAAATAAACTGAGGTCATTGTATTTTGTTTGTTTTTTTTGATATTTTACACAACATCCCAATCCATTGGAACTGGATTTAACTGCCACTAAGTTATTAAATGAAGAACTAAGTTACATTTGTTAACTTTATCACTAAAAACTACTTTGTTTTAATATGGTCCTGAATCGAACATTTTACCAATATATATTCAAAACTCACTATATTGTCCAACCCTAGCTACCCTTCCCATGCATCCTTGGATCTGTCACTACAGGTTCCTTCAAACATCTTTATAGAGAAGACATGTGACAGCCACAGTGCTCCCTCTAAAGGGAGTTGTGAAGACTGAATCCATCACCACAAGAGAGCAAAAATCATGGCATAAGGTTTTTTTTTTTTCACTTTCCTGCTGCTATCTGGAAGTAAACTTGGGAAGAAACCAGAATGGAGTGACTCAGGAGTCAGGCCCAGAATACTATACCAGAGATGCCAAAAAATGAAGCAGAGCATTTGGCCAGACTGTTTTAATAGTAGCACATTTACAGTGATGGCAGCCTAAATAAAGGACTTTGCTTTCATATCAGGGAGTAAAAACGAACCTGCTGCTCCAGAATATCTCACTACAGTAAATAGCTCAAGGCAGGCTTTCATTTCAATAAACATTTACCCCCACCATCGCAACCGTATTGTAATAATGACACAATCGTAAGTGTCAAAGTGTCAACCACACTCCTCTCCAGCATACAGGCAGGAACGCCACGCTCACTCCGTTTGATCTTTTACAATGCCGTTCAGTATTCATGAACCTGCTAAGCGGAGCAGAATATCTTTTTGCAAGGATGCTTGCCATGAGCTGCTTCCACAATATCACTGCTTAGAGGGACAAGCCAGCAAAGTCTGCCTTCCAAATGAACAGCGAACAAAGGAATGCTTGATTTTCCAGCTCGGGGTTTTAAAAAACCTGCAGATGAGACCATAAAGAGTAGCAAAAAGGAGGGTATGCAGTTATCAGTCAAAGCTGAAAAATGAAGACAGTGGATGATGAGGCCTCAATGGAAGCCAACCTATAACAATGACCATTATGCTCAGAGGAAAACAGCGATTCAAAGCAGATGAATGCTTGTTAATCTTCAAACCCATATGCTCTAATTTACAAATTCAAAATTATAAAATAGCAGCATGTGGACATCTCTTACATCATTAGTAAAAAAGGAAAACAGTTTGTATACTGAATTAATTAATATATTTTCCGATCTGATAAAAGATGTTCAAGTAGAGAAAAAAATGTGATTCAGAAGGTATGAAGTCCTTGGAGAAAAAAAAACTAATGGCAAATAAATGTGTTGTGGAAATATCTTTTAGAGTTGTCATTGAAAGCCACACCAATAAACACATTGACGAGTAAAAGCAGAGGAATGTTTGCTATGTGCCTCTCACAGCTGGTGTCTCATATATGAACACCTCTGAGATTGAAAATGCTGTGCAGCCCCGCAAATACAAAATGACACAGTTCAGAGTAATGGATACCTTCAGACCTGTTCGGTTATCATTGCACCTGAAGGAAAAATGACAAGTCGGCCCCAAAGAAAATTTAAAAAAAATAAAAAAATTGCCCAGGCAGTCAACAGAGCCGAAAGCCTTTACCCACAGAGCGGCCATTTTCCTCTCATAAATGCTGCTCTAATGGGAAAGTGCTTTATTCTAGCTGAAAGTCTTGTTACATAAGACTCCAGACAGTTCTTGTTGTTCCATCAAGTTTTTAAAAAATGTTCAACAGAAGAGCAAAGAGAAAATTTATCTGAAAAACTTTGACATTTTAAAGAGCCAATATCAGGTATTTTCGAGTTTTAAAAGCCCTTCAGCATGTTTGACATTTTTCCTCCTCCTGACAGACTTTTATGAATAAGACAAAAAGTTGGCAGCATCCAAACTCTTCCCTCTCTGTCCATGCGGTGCCACTAGCTGCCTTAAATGTCTCATACTCTCAGCCCCCCAACATAGACCTACCAGTGCAGAGCGGGTCCTACCCAATTTGGCGTCTTAGGCAAGATTTAGGGTGAATCCCAATTCTACTCCTTAGCCCTTCCTCTTCATCGTACACCTTCTTCTATCACCTTCCCCTTAGCCCTCTGTTTTGAAGGCTAAGGAGAAGGAATGAAAACATGCTCCTGAGAAACAAGACACCACTCGAGTCCCACTAGGTTATCATCCAGAGCTGCCCGCTGGCTGTGACGTAGGCAGATGCGACAATAGCCATAACTAAAGATGCAAAAGCTAGCTTGTTATAACAAAATTTTTTAAAATATGACAAAAAATTAACTTTGATATTGTACCAGAATTTTTAAGTCAAGTCATGTTCCCAGGGACTTTCAAGGGGACTTATTATGCAAAAAAAAACATTATTTAAGGCTTTTGAGCACATTTTTGGGAATTTGGCTTTCCTCCCGGACCACAAAATTTGATAGTAGACAACAAAACCTGTATTTAGTTGGCTGTATATATGTAAACTCATGGCATTTGGCGTGCTGTTGTGTCTGTGGATATACTGTTATATAACAGTATATTTTTATTTTGCATATATAACCTGATTGGTGTATCCTCCCCCTTGAAGGAGGGATTTTTCTGTGATGAGCAGCCATGTTTTTATTCTTAGCGAGAGATCAGTGTTCAGCATGTCTTAGCTAAGAAGTTATCACTGCTCAGTTGTTGGTTGTAAACAGCCACATATATCTTCACATATAGGCTACCAGTCTCAAAGGACCAAAGGACTGGGCGAATTAATTTTATTATTGAAGGGAATGTGCCAGCTAGATTCGACTTAAATCTGTATGTCTGTGCCATCACTTCATGGCAGTCAGTTCAACACAGGACTGGTAGCTAGACTTTTCCTGAATCTGGGTACAGTACCAAAATCAGTCCCCAAACCTGATGATGGAAATGTGAGTACAGTAATGCTACATAGTATTATTTTGCTCATTGCTATGAGCTCATTGTAACAGCAGGGTGAAGTGAACTAGAGGTAACTGCACAACATGTTTGTCAAAGTTCACAATACTTGTTGAAAGTCAGAAAGATAAATTTCAATGTATAGACATTCTAACATTAGTCAGGAGAATTTTAACAGTTGGTTCAATGCAACCAGCATAGCGGTGACTAGGTGCAGTTAGCATGTGATGTTTGGGGGAACCGGAGCACTGTTATCTGTGATATGGCAGGAAACTCTGGTTAGTGTGTGTTCAGGAAGAGAAGTTTGACAGTTGGCTGAATATAACCAGTCTTTAACCTGACCCCATGTCCCTTTGTTTGCTAATGTTAGCCTGAAAAGCAGGCTAAGTTGTAGCTATTCCATTGTGGTCAGCATGTTGTGTGTTAGCCTGTGATGTTTGGGGAAAAAATGCTGCGTTGTTGTTACCGTGTGTGGTAGCATGAATTAAGGATTTTTATGCATTTAGGACTGTAAGATGCGCATGGCTAGAGCGCCCACTCGCTTGAGTTATGTTGCTCCATTGTGAATTGCTGTATGTATGCTAAACTCTGGCTCATTAGCATATAAAAACTGGCTGTTGTGAACAGAGTGGTAATGTGAGTGTAGAAAGAATGCAGCTGTGCTTTATTAATGGGCCTTATTGGGCCAAAGCATGTTAATAATGTTTCATGAAGACATCAAGGATCCATGTTGAACTGCAGAAAAAGAGCAAATGTGGGACTTTTAAATGTCCCTATTCTGCAATTTTTTGATGAGGCGTTGGGAGCAGAAGAACGTGACATGCTTTTAAACTGTCATTTCATTATGAAATTCTCTCTACCTCTAACCTTTCCTGGGTTTTATGATGTCATAGCTTTATAGTCTCCACCTAAATATGTGTATTCTTCTCACAAAGGCTGTTTTGAAAGTTTGTTCCACCTCTTGTAACCCCTCTTCCACCCTCTCATTAGGCATCATATGGGCAGGGTCTCTCGTAGCCTCCCCACCCCCTCCCAAATCTGGGTGTCTCCAAAGTGGAGGGAAAAAGAGCTGCATCTGATCCTCTACAGAGATTTTTTTTTACTTAAATCAATCACATGGTCAAAGACTTGATCATGGGACCTTTAAAAGGGTAAAAGCTTTAATTGAGCACCGCAGACTGACAGAGAATACAGGTGTACTCAGTATATGAAGACCTTTTGATTATTAGCGAATATGAACTTACCCTAGCAGACAGAAAAATATATGTACCAGAGAAAGAATAATATATCTGGTGTTTAATAATATTTGTAAGCCTATTAACAACCTTTACAGCTCTTGATAATATCATGATTCTGTAGAGCCAAAATATTCTGCATGAAAGAGGAAGGAATAATGTTGCAGAGCTGGATCTGTCTGATTCCATATCAGAAATCAGGCTAATCCGTCCTGCAAAGCTTTAGGCTGGAATGATTGAGCTTTGTGAGATATCACATTTCTTTTGAGCCTGTTATCAGTCTTCATTTCTCTTATCCATTTTAGCTTCTGCCACTTTTAGGTCCTCCCTCTATTGTTGACTTCTTATGTCACTGTAAAAATGAAAACTTAAAATCACTGGCATTAAACACATTTTTCAATAAACAAATCTAAACATTTTTTTGTGTTATCAACTCAGTCAAATGAATTACTTTCAACCAATCTTCTTTTTATGTAAAAGTGGTCTAATTTCTTTAGTTGGCAAAACAGAGCAACTTCTTTAAGGTCAGGTGTAGTTAGACCAAGTTCTGAATGTTTTGCATAAAGACAAAAGATTTTGTTGTGCAGGACTGGCACTGTGACACCCAAACTCAATACTGCAACTGGTCTGGGATAGACCCTGCCTAAGACTACATTACATTCAACTTTTGACCAAGACCTCAAAAATCCAGTTAAGACAGTAACTTTGAACTTTGAAAGTTACTTTTTCTGTTTTTTTGTGTTTCTTTTTACAATGATGCTATATTCATATTAATGTTATAACTCACTTTTAATTCCCATTTTATTTGAGTTATTCTGCATTGTTGTATTTTTAGAAATTACTTTTTAAGGTTTTCTTTTTTGTTTTATCTCCTCTTTATTCCCGTAGTTCTATTTGATTATTACTATTATCACCATTTTTACTGTGATTATTATAAACATTGTGATGTTTATTATATTTTCTCATTTTATCCTCCTGTTTTCTGCTTCTACTCCTTTTGATTGCCTTGTCTTTTTCTGACTAGTTTTATGCTTTCTTATTTTTATTTTATTACTCATTGACAGTCCATGAGCCCCTTTGTTCTAAGGGAACTGATGCTCTCCTCTTAGGTTCTTATTGTACCAAATAGTTATTATCTACAAGATATGAACAGTAAAACCTGCCCCCGCCATAGACCCGCCACTGTGTGATCCTACCATAGACCCATTGAATTGAGAAAAGCCCAGAACAGAACAGCGACTGGAGTAAGAATACAAGGCACTGAAAATGTTGCTTAACCCCATTAAACTGATATGAGACCACAGAGCAGACCTGCCAACCAATCAGGACGGACTGATAAAGGGACAGGACCTCCACAGAGCATCTCAAACAGAGTGAGCATGTAGGTGGATCAGGAACTCTGCGTGTGAAAACTGGCAGGTTGTTTGAACATGAATAATTGTGACCATTTTTCTGCAGTTATTGAAACTGAACCAGTGAGCCTGAGTTAAGACAAAATATGACCTCTTTCAAGTTGTCTTACTTGTTAACAGTTGACAGAAAGTATGGAGATAAAATTTATATAAGATGCTACTTTAAACTTTTTCTGAAGGTACAGAGGAGATCTTCAAACTGCCCTACTAAAGTTGCTCTGCTTCCTAAACAAGAAATAGATTTTTAAAAAAGACATTATCCAATGGTTTGGGGCTGATTTTGGCTGTTGTTTCATCATTAAAAATAAAAACACTGACTACGAAAGCATTGATTGGGGTGAACTCTTACAAATACAGCTATCAGCCTATAGCATGGCAGCATGGCATTAAAGCAGCACTCAAGCTGTCCTCCCTGACATCAGAGGAAAGTGTCTATGCTTTGAAAACGCTCCATAAACGTAAACCTCTGCACTTCTGAGTGAGTCGGTCACTTTGATTCTGTTGCCATCACAGGGTGTCATCAGCATTAGTGCAAAAGAACATGAAAATGAGGTGAAAATATGATCACCTATCTTCTCAGCTGTATATGTCTGCATACATGAGAGAGGCAAGGAGCAGTGCCAGATGCTAAGTGAGTCAACATGGGGCTGTTGGAGATATACGCTCACACTGCATTGCATCATGTACAGAGTGTGAGTGAGGGCGTGAGAGGATGGAGATGTTTTCCAAATTGATTCTCCTCCCACAGACAGAACTGAGGAGAAATGTTTGGACTGACATGTGAGGTTAACTTGACAGAACTATCTCCAGAGGCACAAAGAGCTAAGTTATATTCAAAGAGCTGCTTTTGTTCTGTCTGACTAAAGAAACTTTTCAAGGCCACTTTTTTCACTCAGAAAGCACTTGTAGTTTTTCATAATTCCAGCGTTGTCGCAGCAGATGGCCTCTCAGTACATCGTCTCATGCTGTAAATGAATGATGGCGATAATTGGCCGAAGCTCTCCCTATATGACAGGTTCATCTAACGATGAATGTGAGGGAAGACAGCAGGTGGACGGCATAGACTGATATCTGGTTTCTACCCTTTTATCACAGCATGAGTTCCCAGCACAACATCCTTCCAGTGCTCAAGGGAACGGAAAAACATGGAAATCTTTTCTGTCTTTCACCTTCGTCTTTGCCTCTTTATCCTCCCTTTGTGGCTGTGTGTGTGCACTCAACACAACTGTTCCATTTCATCAGGTTTTAGTCCCTGCAACCCATTAGAAAAAAGGCTCAAAAACAGGATTTTAGCTACCATTGTCCAGGAGACACACGGTGATGACAGCAGACATTTTTCATGCAAGCTGCTCAAAAGCTTGGGACACAATCTGCGGTGCAACAGGAGAGGAGTATACAAATCAGTGTGCTATGAAAACAACAGGAGCAGGAGCATTGAGGAGCGGAATAAGCAGCTCCACTTTCAGGATGTGTTACAGCACTAATGCGTGCGGCATTGTGTGTCATCTACATTTCACCAATTACTCTCCCTTCAGTCAGGCCACAATGCTCCCTGAGCCATCTGTAATTCAAATGAAACATTTCCAACGCCATCAACCTAAACATGGAAATCTCCCTATTTACTCCTCACATTCCCCAGCCGGTATCATGACTAATTCAGAACTAACATGTGAAGGGGAATAATTCAGACCTCACTGCCAGAGGAAATCCCCTCTGGCACATTCTTAGAGATTTTAAAGAAACTGTAATGCAAATATGAAGAGGGACATGTTGCTGGTAGAAATTAATGTATCTAATAGACTTTAATTTCTGTTCTTCCTATCGAAGTAACTGTGGGATAGAAATTATACTAGATTCTAAATCCCAGAACCCCAGAGCTGAGATCTATTGAACTGAATCCATAATAGTCTATATCAAACCAACCAACAGTGACAGCACAGCAATTTAGCTGGAACTACACAGGGGGCTTTAGTCTGGACAAAAGAGACCTTAAAGGAATAGTTCAGTATTTTTGACGGTTTGGGTTGTATCAGAGGAGCAACTGAGGGGCATTTTGTGCCTTTATTGATAGGAGAGAGACAGTGGATAGGCTAGTGAAAGGGGGAGAGAGAGTAAGGGGAAGACACTCTGCAAACTGGTCACAGGTGGGATTCGAACCTGGACCGGCAGAAGCATGTACATGGGGTGTCTGATTGCTACCCACTCCACCAAACAAGCACCCCCCAAAAAATTTTTTTAACTCTATAACGCCAATTGTATCATATTTGATACATACTTTTATAATACCTCTATCTACTCAATATGATCAACAAATTACAAAAAAAAACATTTTAATACAATCAGATAAATGATAAAAATGTCCTCAAATGGATTATCAGTTGCCACCTAACACCTAATGTATCAAATGAGATACGAAAAATCTGTATGTCGAATTTTATGTACATTTTGATTTTTGTTGGATTTTAGCAGAAAGTGAAATAAAAATTTAATCCCCAAAAAATTAGAATGTTCTGGCTATAATCTACAGTCTTGGGCCTTAAAGGGTTAAAATGAGCCACCAAACTATGTTGGGTCAAATTGAGCATGGGGGGAAAATATTCAGATTTTTCTATTTTTCTTACAGGAAATTCTGATGTTTGGCTTTATTTTTCAATGAAGCACATGGCTTTGTTCTCCTACCAGAAACCAAAGAAACTAAAAGGTTTCTTCAAGAGGATGGCGGAGAAATAGGATCAGAAAACGAATAGACAAGTGAGCAGGTCATTTGTTGTCATCCTGAGGTTGAGTGTTGAGTTAACCTACAGCTGATTGTAAAAACCTCAATTCCAGTGAAGTTGTAAAACGTAACTAAAACAGAACAAGATTTGCTAATTCTTTTCAACATATATTCAGTAGAATACTACTCAGGCATGGTAATGTTCACACTAGTAAGCTTAATTGTTTGCATTTTGCTAGTATCCAATTGTTCTGAATCTACAACACATTCCAATAATTCTGGGACGGGGCATGTTAACCACTTTGTTGCATCACTTTTCCTTTGCAGTGCACCTCAGATGAGCTGGGACCCAGAGAGGCCAGTGGCATTTCTGGGTGTTGTTGATGAATGGCTAGTGCTTTGCATGGTGGAGTTTTTGACTTTCACTCATAGATGTTGTGACTAACTGTGTTAACTGAATATTTTTTTTTTTTACGTGTTCTTGAGCCCAGATGGAAAAATCCTTCACAGAATGATGTTTTTAATGCAATGCTTCTTGAGGGATAAAGCGTCAAAGGCATACAATTAAGGTTTTCTAATGTCCTGATTATGTACTGACATTTCTCTGGATTCTCTCTTTTGATAACATCATGGACTGTAGATAATGAAACTCAAAATTCCATGCAATTGTACATGAAGAAACTTTTATGTGAAAATTATTATTATTATATTATTACCCGTTAATCTCCTCCCATTTTTACTTTTGAATGACTGAGCCTTTCAGTGATGCTCCTTTTATACCTGTGTGATGTTCAAACAGGTTTATTTTTTAGCATTCCTCGACTTTTCCTTCTGTCACCCTTCCCCTGCCCCAGCTTTTTTAGGAACTTGTTGAAAACACATTAAAAAATGAGTAAATATTAACAAAATTTATGGATTTTAGCAGAAAACTTTGAATATATTTCATATTTTACACAACCTCCCAACTTCATTGGAAGTGAAGTTTGTATTTGTAACTAAAGGCATTCGTTTTGATCATGCATTTATGTATGATGATTGGCTTTCAGTCAATCAGTGTCTTTACTTAGCAGCCTTACAAAGTGTTTGAGCACTTGACATCTAGGTTTCCATGGCACCTCCAGACTTCTGTACAAATCCGCACCTTGAAGAATAGATTATTGTAACGCTCTTCTTTCTTGTCTTCCTCAAAAAAAAAAAAAAAAATCTACCGTCTTCAGCTCCTGCTCAGCTGCACAGATGCTGACCGGGACCAGAAAGAGAGCTCACATTACACCGGTATTAAGGTCTCTGCATTGGCTGCCCCTTTCTTTTAGGATAGATTTTAAGATTCTTTTACTGTTTTTCAAAGCTCTTAATGGTCTTAGCCCTTCATATTTATCTGATTTACTTTTACCATACGAGCCCATCAGAGCCCTCAGGTCTTCAGGACTGTTAACAGTTCCCAAAGTTAAAACAAAAACTTATGGTGAGGCATCTTTTTACTATTATGGCCCCCGCTTATGGAACAGCCTACGTGAAGACCTGAGGGCTGCACCTAGTGTTAATGTCTTTAAAAACAAACTCAAAATCTACCTTTTTAGTCGAGCTTTTACCTGAATAACCGTTTAGTGTTTTAATTTATTCTACTTTTAATTTATTCTACTTACTATTTTATTTTTTTTATCTTTTCATCTCTGCTATCTTTCCTTATTTTATTTTCTAGTTTTTGTATCTTATTTTTATTTTTTTGCTTCCTTTCAATTTATTATTTATTCTTTTTTTTTAATTCTTTTTTAAAATTAATTTATTTATTTTATTTAATGATAGATTTAATTTTACACTTTTAACTTAACCTCCAATGTTTTCTCATTTTTAAACCTTAAAGATGGCGTTTCCTCAGTACGTACTGGGTACATCAGTGTGCTTTATTATTGTCTTTTATTAAGATGCTTTTTATCAATACTGTGTATGGACTGCTGCATGGGTGGGTTCAAGGGCCGGGTGGAGTGGGTTTGGGTCGTAAATCCTTTATTTGAATTTATTCGTCTGTTTGTAAAGCACTTTGTGCTACATTTTTTGTATGAAACACGCTATATAAATAAAGTTTGATTGATTGATTGATTGATTGAAGGAAAGAAAAGTCCTGTATGCAAAAAATACATCTCTAATCTTTACAGGTCATCTAAGGCTGTTATCATGCAGCTAAACATGCTTAATTATGCTGTATGCTAATATTGTACAAATGAGTCCTTGAGCATAGTGTTTCTTCAAAGAAACATGAGGAGAAGAGCAACGAAGGCACCTCTTTCTTCTACCATCTTTGTTCTTAATTTGCTCAGCATTGTGGATGTAAACCAGCTAACACTGGTGTTATATTCGAAGACAAAATACAGAAAAAAAGCCAAAATAATTAATGAATAAAAACCCTGAGGGAAGGCTTTTAAATCTACATAATATCAAACCATGGCTTTTCCTTTTTTTAATAACGAGGTGTATTGGGTTCTGTGATGTATTTCTTGCATGCCTAATTATGGAGATATGAATTATCTTCCGTCCTTTGCAATTTAGTAAATAAATCCCACAGGAGCTCATTTGAAGCAGGAAATGGGCCATATTTCTAAGTGGAGAAACCACCATGTGAACTAGGTTCCATAGGGGAAATGTAACCAAATCAGTCATGTAATAGAGGAAATCAAAGCAACGCACAACCTTGTTTACTCACAGCAATTTTTCAGCCAAACACGCGGTAGACAGGCAAAATCTCTCCGTCTTGTCTTCAAACAGCAGCAGCAGTTGTTTGCAAAGCTAAAAGGGAAGATTAGATCGATAGATTAACAACACGGTGCGTGAAGAGAGGAGGAAAGGTAAGAGGGAGACAAGTTAAGCTGTGAGGATGCGATCGTGAGAGGGATTCATGAAGAGGCAGAGGAGAGTCCAAGCAGAGCTCACCTATGGGTGGGCTATTCTGGGAGTCTCCAGAGCAGGCAACGGGCAGCCCTGCAGGTACCGCTCTCTCTGGGCTGAGACGGCTCCAGACTGACTGCAGTAATTTACATTGACAAAGCTGTCAGAGAGGAGGTGGCCTCCCGCATGGTGATGGATGCCAACCTGGGAAAGAAGGAGAGAGAAAAAGGAAAGAAGAGGATTGAGGAAGTGAGCAAGAAGCAGAGGCAGATATCTGATTTTTCTGGTTGTACTATTTGAATAATACTGAGCACACACAGGCGTAAGACAGTGAGTAATACAATAAGAGGATTTTCACTTTCAGCAAGACATCAAAAGCACTCGTCTACAAGGCCAGAGCTCCTTTCCCTGAGTATCTCACAAGGCTATCGATGAAAGCTCCTTGGCACCTACACCCTTGAAGCAAAATGCAATACGAAACCCACCAGGTCGTATCAATATTTCATGCCTGTGTCTGTCTTTCATGCGGGGGTAAGAGAATAACAAAAAAAAAAGTCAGAGAAAAGTGGAACAGGAAGGAGGTGGATAACTTCCTCGCCTCCCTGATTTTTTATTCTAACTTCCCGTGGAAAGATGTGCTGATGCTGCATCTCTCGGGGCAGGTGCTGCGTGGTGTCAGGGCCCCCGGTGAGCAGCTCCTCGCTCCTGTCACCTCTACTAACACCAGCTCTCGTCAGCAGGGGCCGGCGCCAGCTCCGCAGCCTCCCACTCCTCCTGTCACCTGTCCTCGCACAGGCCAAGGTGACTTTGTTCCCTCCTGATGGAAAAATGACAGCTGCAGCAGCTACAAAAGGCGAAAAGTCAGGGAGCAACCTTTTTCTCCCCGTCCTTTTCTATCATTTCCTACTTTTTACTCACCCTATAACTCACTCCCTTGTGTTACAGCTTAATGATGCTGAAAAGTGTGAGCTTGTATTTTCTTAAGGAGTCTGCAGTACACAGTCCAAGTCCAGAACTCTCTCAGGGAAAGATACAAAAGGGGACTACACTGTTTTATATATATATGTACATAAATGTTTTGCTATTTTAATTAAAAAACTTTTGTGAGCAGTGTGATCAGTTTACAAAAATCCTGATTACTCATGTTTTTTTTTTATACAACAATGTTGAAAACCACACACAAATGTATATTCTCAAGGTCCATATATTATAATTGTCTATTTCTCTCTCTTGTGCATAAACATTCGTAAAGTTCAATCGTTTCAGTCCTCTGGGGTAGTAAGCATTTAACCTAGATGGACCGTTCAATATATTTCAATAGCCTGTCTGGTACAGAGTCCATGCAACGTGTTTGGATGGCTGAACCCTTCAAAAGCACATCTGGCAGGTGAGCGGATGGTCGTTCTGCCCATCATAATTTGCCACAAGCCAATTAGATAATGTCGTAGGAGAGTGCTACTGCACTACAGGATGAGGCACTTTATGAAACAAACTCTCGTCAAAACATGTAAGTAGAGTGAAAAAATGATCATAATAAAGAAGTCTGTAATTTTGTTATGTATTTAATAAAGACATACAGTTATTACCTGATTAATCTGCTACTAAAGCTGTTAGTGTCCATGCTAATCCCTGTACATGCAGTCACTTGTTGCTGCCATCTTTTTCTTCCCGTTCTAACAGACTCTGAACAGCAATAAACAATTTTTCCTGTGTCCTTAAGCACATTTACCATTTGTCCTGATTTAAAGATGCTATGAGGAATTTCTAAGTAATTACAAAAAAGTCTCACTTTTAGATATGTGCCTGATCGAAATACACACTTTAAGATGAGTTTTATAGCATCAAAATAGGTTATCTATAAATGCTATTCCTTAGCTTCGCAGTCGGATTGGACAGAGCTGGACTGGCCTAGATACTCAACTTTGGGAACAGGACAATTAAAACTAGGGTAAATTTATATTATTCCGACACGTCTTAGAGCACCGGGCTGTAAGTAGCGATATATAGCCGGTTACAAAACGATGATTCTAAGTTTTCCAAAAATTGCTTGTTGTCACACATCAAAAACTACCGCTACGTAACTAGAAAGAGATACATTACCTCGTCGCTTTGCATCCTGTAAGTTGTTGAAAAAAAGAAGTTGTAAAGCAATGCAGAGTTCTGAGGAAGGTCTGAGCTGCATTCATTACCATCACAACAAACACACGCTTTAGTTTGGGTTACGTCTTTTGGTGCGTTCCAGTTGAAGTCAGATGTAAGAATTTCCGAGTTCCGAGTAGGAAACTGCAACTGGATGTCCCACGAAGTCTGAATTTCCTACTGGAAACTCGGTGAAACCTCACCACCACCGAGTTGATAATCGAAGATGGATGCCTCCAGTGTGAACAGTTATTTAGCTCCTGTGTAATAATCCATTTATTTGCCCTTCTGATTGGGGTGTGTTGCTCTAGATCAGCTGTATACACAATATTGTTAGACTTATATTTACAAAAATGCTGCCATAGTGATAATCACATTCTTCATGTGATATTTGTGAACAACAACACAGGGAATGCTAACAACAGCTAACAATAGCCTGGTAGATCAGCATGTTTTTTTCCGACTCCAACTGGAACGCCGATGAGTCAGAGATGATGTCACTCCCAGTTCCGAGGTTACTGGAACGCAGCGTTACGACAGTCGCCGCGCGTGCTCATGGGTAGCAGAGTCTTTATGTCGCTGGAAATAGATTCTCCTCATAGCACCTTTAAATGTCCAGTGTAGAATTTTGCACTTTAGCGGTATGTAGTGTTCAGATTTTGGACTGAGCCAGTCTGTTTGTAACACATCACATCAGTAAGTGACAGGAGCCAGTGAAGACAAAAAGGGTCGTGAACAGGGCATCATTTACAAAAGTTACAAGGTGAGGGTTTTTCATTCATATTTCTAACTATTAGTTTGACAGATTATAGGTCAGTTTAGATGATGATTATAGGTCTTGTAAACTAAAAATCACGTTTTGCTCTTTTGTGTCTCCAAAACCCACAAACATGGCATATCATTATGTCAGCCTCCACAGAGGGGAGATCCGTGGTACAAAAAGCTTTTTCTAACTTAATAAAAAGAAAAACAAAGTTTTATGAGGATGATTGTACACCTATTTTGACAGACTTTACAAACAAATAGAAACATTATATTCTGTATTCACCTTTTTTGTTCAGTGAAATGCTGTCGACTTCTCACACTACACCTTTAAAGACTAATAAATGCAGCAGAAGCAGTTATACAGGGAAGTACACAGGTAGCCTTGTTTCACCAATCACAGTTTATCACTAGTTTTATGAATAGTTCAATTGTTCATTCAATCGATCATGATAAACGTCTGAAAACAAGGCTGATAAAATACAATCAGCTTGACTACTGTGATTATGACAACGCTGGTAAAACCCATAGAAACATGTATTAATTAGGTGTTTTCATACAAAATGCTGCAGTAAAAGAGCAGAAACAACCATACACAATTAAGTAAAGCACAGTATCATTTTCTTGTGATATTTTCATTGAGATGAGCTCCAAACAATGGGCACCCTGTTCATGCCAGGTATTAGAAATATATCCCAGTGAAAAAGTCACACTGGCTGCTGTGAAAGTTGGAGAATCACGTCATTAATATAAAACTCACTTAAATGTGTAAGTTCAAAAATCATATGAGCGCACAGAGATGCTCTCACGCTTATGACCAATGAAGCAGCTCCAAGTTGGATATCAGCATGTCATCACGGATTAGAGTCTCAGTTCTTTGCTTCTCGGATTTTGCAAAAATGTTCAAGGCTACACTGTGGAAGACTTTATACATTGCAACCTGTTTGAGCTCTCACAGAAAGTCATAAGTTAATCGCTGTAAGCTCAATACAAGCGAATGCAACAGATCAAATTCCAGCAGCTCCGTGCAAACAGACACGCCATGTAATTACCAAAAAGAAATAAACACATAAATAAACATAATGCCTGGAGGAGCAGAATCTGTGTCGCTTGTGCTTAAATGAGGAACTGTCTTGAATTCTTGTGGCACATATGATTACATTTTTATTAAATCACACTTGCAAATTAGAGCAGTGGAGAGCACATATTGAAACATCTTAAATGCCCACAGAGATTGAAAAATCCGCTCATATTTCTCCATAAATAAGAGATGATGTTGTGAGATGTTTCCTTGATCACAGTAGAGGAAGAGGGAGCACGAGGAGGATGTGAGGATTGGGGGACTGGATTGAGTAGACGGACTCTCCTTCAGGCTTGGGAGCACAGCCACCTGTCACTCCTCTTCAGCCCCAGCAAGAAATCATCCAATTTCATCCACACGCTATCAGAAGGTCACCAGGATGGTGGTCCGTACTTTTAGTGAGCAGAGAGAATCGCTCTTACTTAGTGCTCTGTCCCTCGGGACCCTTGTTCCTCTCAATCACTTCCCAGACTCCGGACACGCTGAGCCACTCGACTGAGAGTCCCAGTAGAGCGCGTCTATGCAACATCAATAGCTGTGAACAACCCAGACTGAACCCTGATCTGATTTTTTACTCTAACTTTGCCTTAAGTTGTTTTGAAGTTGAGGGTCCTGTGAGGAGATTTTGGCTGTGTATGAAACAGACTACAAATGATATCGATTCCTCTTAATGACCTACAAAAGCAGACAAGACTGTCAGTACAAGGATTTCCCACTTCTGTACAGTTTTTATCAAGGCTGCTTAGAAGACTGTGCACAGTACTGTGTGTGCCATAACTATTTCAATATTAACACTACAAGCGCATTCATATTGGTTAGGGGAGAGGTCTGTGGACAGCATTTTTAAGGGTAGAATTGCAGGAATCCAGATCCTGACTTGAGTCCAAGCTGCCCATGGAGTTTTCTACATGGGGCGCTACGGCTACTCACAACCACAGCTATCAACATCCAATTTCTACCAAGTATGGCTTTCGAAAAAAAGAGACTAAAACTGTTCTAAGTTACTGTTGAACATAAACATTTTTCAGTGTCTTTCTCCTCCAATCCCCTCCCCTTCTGCATCAACATAAAGCAGCATTCAGGCTCTCCTCTCAAGGCAGCGCAGCAGGTCTCAGGACCTCTGCAGCAGCTACAAAAGGGAGCAACCTTTTTCTCCCCATCCTTTTCTATCATTTTCTACTTTTTACTTGCCCTATAACTCACTTATAGGGCAAGTTACCCCTTAATGATGCTGAAAATGCTTCTGAAAAGTGTAAGCTTGTATTTTCTTAAAAAGTCTACAGTACACAGTCCAAGTCCAGAACTTTTTTTGAGGAACATACAAAAGGGAGACTACGTTGTTTTACAAATAATACATGTATAATTTGCTTTTGTTATTTGAAAACCTTAGGGGCAGTGTGATTATTAAAAAAACTGTTTTTTTTACATATGGACCTTGGGTCTGAAATAAAGCCTATCTATCTATCTATCTATCTATCTATCTATCTATCTATCTATCTATCTATCTATCTATCTATCTATCTATCTATCTATCTATCTATCTATCTATCTATCTATCTATCTATCTATCTATCTATCTATCTTATCATGTTTTCTTTCATAATAAAAAGTTGAAAACCACACAAATGTGTATTCTCAAGGTCCTTTTATCATAATTGTCTAATTCACTTCCTCTATTGTGCATAAACATTTGTAAAGTTCAATCGGGACAGTCCTCTGGGGTAGTAAACATTGAACCGAGCACACCAGATGGACCGTTCAGATTATTTCAATAGCTGTCTGGGATAGAGTCCATACAATGTGTTTGGATGGCTGAAACCTTCAAAAGCATATCTAGTGTATGATCATTCAGCCCATCACCATTTATCACAAGCCAATCAGAAAATGCCATAGGAGAGTGCGACTGTCTTACAGGATTAGGCACTTTATAAAACAAACTCTCGTCAAAACATGTCGGAAGTGAAACAAAAGAAAAAGATCAAACTGCAGCAGGTCTCAGATCCTCTGTTGTTCTTTTCCCAACTTCTGACACAGGAAATGTCTTATGGGCACAGGTTTGATTTCAGCACAAAGGAAAAGTCACATGGTGCTAGATCAGGTGAACATGGACGGTGATTAAGTACTCCCCCTGTTCACCTGATTTTGCCCAAAAACTGCTTTACCGGGAGCGCAGTGTGAGCTGGCGCAGTGTCTTGATGAAGACTGAAACCATATTTCCACAGCTGTATCTCTTCCTTCAGAAGTTTTTCTAGAACCTGTTTGTAACAGTGGTTATTTCCTGTTGACCCTTCTGGATAAAGCCTTATTGTGCTTCCATTATATTTGGTGACGGCTGTGTTTTCCAATCCATTGACTGCATTTTTGTCTACGTTCATACTGGAAGATCAGTTATATTACTAAACACATTCAGTCACTCCTAAAGATTTGTGTTTCCTTTAATTCATTCCAAAGCATCTCCACAAATGTGCTTTCATTCTTCCTTTTGATGAGGACTTAGAAGTTTCAGGACAACTTTGACAAACACTTGTCATGTTCAAGTTGTCATGCAAAAATCATCAAACTGTCTCTTTATCAGCTGAGATTCTCTCTGCTCTAATTCTTATATAGCGTTGTCAATCATTTTGAATGATTTCTTCAATTTGTTGAATGTTTTCAGAAGTTTTTGATGTGCATGGGCGCCCAGGACATCCTGTCTGCCTTCACAAAATCTTTTGTCACTCAAACACAAACACATCAGTTAACCCTCACGACTCCATGCCCCCAAGCCGTAACACTCAGTCTGTTTACTCAAATTACTGGAACCTTACAATAGATTTATAGAGACAACTGTGTTTGAAGTGCACAGATTTGATCTAAAACCAAACATAAGGTGAAGGGTTCAGATCTCTGTAATTGTGGATCATTAGTAATAAATCAGTAACTACCTCTACCAAGGAGTTTATGTTTTTGCCATGGTCCGTCTGTGTGTTTTTCTGTTAGTTCGTTTGTATATTTAGCAAGATAATACAAAAACTACTGGATGAATTTACATGAAAGTTTTACCAGACGTGTGGCTTGGTCTAAGGCCGAACCCATTACATTTGGGTAGTGATCCACACATTTGTCTGGATGTAAAAAAATCTCAAAATTTGTGAAAAATCCCACAAGTTAACATTGGGCCATATCTTTAAAAAAATGTATCTCTGAAATCAATCTCTGATAGATTTGCTTCAAAATTTAAATGATAATATGTATCTATATCTATCTATCTCTCTCTCTCTCTATATATATATATATATATATATATATATATATATATATATATATATATATATATATATATATATATATATATATATATATATATATATATATATATATATATATATATATATATATATATATATATATATATATATATATATATATATATATATATATATATATATATATATATATATATATATATATATATATATATATAGGTAGATATATATATATATATAATATAACTCTGCCATCACATTCAATTTCATCTGGACCAGATCCATTCATTTCTCTTCAGCTGCTCTGACAGTTCTGCCCCCTTTACGTCATTATGACACTACATGAGCCAGCTTCCCTTGCATGTCAACAGAGGAGTTGTCCACATGGACGTTACATCGGCATGTGGTGATCCAAAATTGTATCTTGGTGGAGGTTTGTGCTCTCCAAGTGCTTTTCGAGTTTGTCATTTTTTAGCCCATTCCTATATAAACACAACTGTGATGTTTTAAGACCTCTTTTCGATCCCCAGAGAGAATGACAACTTCCTGTCAGTTTACTGACATATCAAATTGTTCAATAACTTATTTTCTTGTTTTGTTGACAAAAGTCTCTAATCCGAAGAATTCAAAGCTCAACAAAAGACAAGGGTTATCTATCATTTCTCAGAGGAATAAAAAAGAAGTTTGAGTAATGTTATGCTGGCCTTTTTAACATTTTGACAAAATTGTTTGCAAAAGTGGCCTAAATGGAGTGAAAAGATGTTTAAAGAAGTGTGTATATGTTGACAGTTTTTGGTTTCCTTTGAAGAACTCTTTTCCAAAACGCTATAAATCAACTTCCATTTAGAAAAATGACGTTATTTTCCCAGACCCACCATTGGGTTGGCTGGGGAACTGAACTTTGAAATACAGTTTAAACAGGGATATAAAGCTTTCTGGCATTAAATACTGACAGGGCAGGTAGTACAATTGGTATACAAAAGAATAGCACTGAGTAACGTGTATTTTTTTTTTAATTTTTGCTTTTATGGCATTTTGAAAAAGAACTCTTCATTTATTTTTTAAACTTACACCTAATTCATCGAACAGCCAAGGCCCGACCGAACACTATTCAGATGCGAAATTTGTCCTTCATTAATGATTTGTGTGTGATTTGTATAAGCTTCTTTTGTGCTGATTTTTTTTGTTTTGTGTCTTTAGTCACACAATTTATAATTTATCATTACATTGTAAATGTCCTGTTAGCCTTGGTTGTAAATAATGTTTTTACATCATCCTGCTTGAAAGACTTGATGTTTTACGTGCATAATTATGATAAAATAAAAATCCAGAATCTAGAATCCAGACTTAAAGTGGCACAAAAATAAAAGACCTGGAGCTGCAAGGCTTATTATTCAAAAAGATTTGGCAGCTGCATGTGCTCATAGCCTGTCTTGAGAAATCGCCCGCCCTTCCCTCTATCACCACCTCAACCTTTCTGAAATGCATCCATTTGGAGGCAGCACATCCTCCCCCACTGAGATCATCAGGGGAGGATGTGCCACCTTCCTCCAATGGAAGCTGCTCCATGAGGAAGATGTTTTTGGGCCACATCGGGCTCCAGTAAAAGGACCGTGTAGGAGCAGCCTGTAGCACTGGGAAGCCCCTCTGTTTCAGCCGGACTGAAAAAGAGGGGTTTATGGCAAGACTCAACATTGGGTTGATTTTAGGCTTCCTACATTAAATTGTCTTCTATGGTCATCTGAGACGAGTTTGAACTCATTGAGGAGTAAAATATGTGAACTAGAGGGGCCTAAAAATGTATTTGAGAGAGCCCAGCAATTTTTTAAGTAAAGTTGTGCCCCATCAATGTTATTTAACTCTAAGTTCTTTATTTAAACAGGATTATTTATTCAGTTTCAAAGTTAATCCATTTTTTATGAGACACCTGTGAACAACAACTACAACATTCACCGTGAGAATAAACAAACATGTTTAAAACTCACATTTTAAATACTTTTGGTCGTCGATGTTAAATTGGCCAACACATTAATACTTTTTTTTTTTTTGATAACAGCACAAACCTGTTAACCAGGCGTACAGTTGTTGGGACATGTCTGCTGTGTCCTGACCTGACATTGTAATGACTGTATTTAGATATGCTCACAGGGCAGCGGTAGTTACCCAGCTGTGCCCTCTAAATGAATAATGTAAAGTACTACTCCCCTCTGCTGCTAAAAGAGAACCACTCCACCTTTTAATAACAACACAATGGTGAGGGAGGAGCACAGCGCTGTGATGAATAAACTTAGTGAAGCAGGATTAAAGGTGAGGGGGAACTCTGCACAGAAATAATGGATAAGAAACTTTGTTCGAACCAACTAATGTAACCTGCTGTCAGATGTTGAACACGGGGTAGGGTCTTTAAACATTTAGTGTGACCTCAGAAACACCTGGGATGACCTGGTCTTTTTAAAACTGCATCATGATGGCAGCACAAATTCTGATATGGTGAGCTCAGAATTCATAATCAGCACAAAGGCAGCCAAAAGAGTTCGCTATTGGATTTTGTGACCCTTAACCCTGAATAAGAACTGTTTGATTAAATGCTGGTGTGGTGAACCTGACACACCAGATTGACTTCAATATTTTTCACTGGTCCATCTGGGAAACAGCCCATAGGAAGCGTTTGGGAATAGACGAAATCTTTCAAAAGCAAATCAGCAGGGGATTGGACAATTGTTATGTCAATCATATTCATTATGGGCCAATCAGATAATGTAGGGCCCTAAAAAATCTGTGTTCATGGAATCACGGACAGAATCACAGAATTGGACATTAAATGCAGAGAGAATATAAACCAGGAATATCATGGAAATGGCTGACATGTTGAAGGATAAGTTCGGTTTCTGCAGCTTTCACATTGTTTATAGAATGAAGTAGAACAATATACTCACCCAGAAGGCTTTCCTGATCCAAACAGTGCTTCGGGAGATATTTAGATCCAAAATCGAGCGGCAGACATCCGTATAATGGTAGCACATATAGGGCATGTATAGCGCCGCTCCTAAAACTGCATTAATCGTCCAAAAACTCATTAGTTTCACCAATATTCCATCATGGTCCGCTCGGGCTACTCCTCCATTACAGTCTGTGTCACTCCAGACATGTTGTGTGACTGTGCTGACCTCTGAACTGAAGAAGAAGAGCGCTTGCTCCATGCATGCGCAGTGCGGCTCATTGTTTCAGGGGAAAACTGCCGGCTACACAACGACTTTCTTCTTCCAGTTTTGTGCAAAATGGACGAATATCTATCGGATGAAGATGTTGTGGAGAAGAACTTTGAATATGATGGGTGTCTTTATAGTTTCGAGCCAGAGTTTACAGATGAGGAGCTCATCGAAAGGAGGACGCAGAAGCAGCGCTCCAGAGAGTACTGCGCAGGCGCAGAGGCAAGCACTCTTCTTCTTCAGTTCAGAGGTCGGCACAGTTACAAAAACATGTCTGGAGTGACACAGACTGTCGTGGAGGAGTAGCCCGAGCGGACCATGATGGAATATTGGTGAAACGAATGAGTTTTTGGACGATTACTGCAGTTTTAGGAGCGGCGCTGTATGCCCTATCTGCTACCATTATACGGATGTCCGCCGCTCGATTTTGGATCTAAATATCTCCCGAAGCACTGTTTGGATCAGGAAAGCCTTCTGGGTGAGTATATTGTTCTACTTCATTCTATAAACAATGTGAAAGGTTTTTTTTGACCACAAGGGAATGTATCTCTTTGGAAAAAGCTTCAGGGGGTCACTAATGATGGGGACAATGCAAGTTTCACTTCCTTTCCCCTCATTAACCATGCAAACATGTTGAAGCAGCCACCTGAGACACTGGCTAAGTTGAAGAAGTTACTAAACTAACAGTTAACTCCCAAGTTTCCCAACAATTATGGTATGTATTCTAGTTTATAATATATTTTCAATTAAAAACGTTCAGAGTTGTTTGTTTTTCATTTTACAAAGTCCAGATTGATTAAACTGTTACAGAAGCTGTAAGCATCTATGCTAATCTCCTGCTATCGTCTTGCTTGTAGCTCCCACCTTTTCCTGATCTAACGGGCTCTGATTAGGCCATCCCGCTTAAAGTCACTCACATCAGTTGTAGATTGGAGCTTAGCAAAACAGTTCTGCCTTAATACAGACATTGAACCAGGCTGCCGCACAAAGGTAAGCGCACATCAACTGCCATGCAAATCTTTTTTTAAACAAAAATGGATCAAGCATCAGTTTTCAGTGGATTGATGTCATATTGACAAAGCCTAAGGCAACTGCTGACACAGGTGGCAGTTACTTGCCAGTTCACACAGTCCCTTTGCAAACAGTAAAACTGGGCCTCGTCAAACCATTGAAAATAATTCTGTTGCCAGAGTATTGTTTCAAGCAAGCTTATGCAAGGCAGAATCCAGCCAACTTCATCTGCATCACAGCACTATGCTCATGCAAATAAGAGTGATAACATTGCCTAGTGTGACCTACAGGAGAAGACAAGTATCTGAAAATGTTTACCCTTGCGGGAGTTTTCCAAAATGTGTTTTCATCTGTGGCTTGAACAATTTGTGTTCGATCAAAATGCAAAAACTCAGAAGAAAAGCGACTTTTCAAAAATACTCTCCTCAGTGTGGACAAGGCCACAGTGTAATCAAGCAGATACTCAGACCCTGTGCTGCAAGGACAGCTTAATAGACAGGCTTTCAAAAAACATGGTATGGGCAAAGTCGAATGCAGTGTTATGATATAACAGTTTTTTAAAGTATCTCTCAGAGTGCTGTGAAACCTCCTCACACTTCTTATTTTAGAATGCTGAAAGCTTAAACATAGCCAATACATTAACACAGAGACCAGCATCGCCTGGAGCAATGCTGCAAGTGTAGCCAACGAAATTCAATCCACATTTAATGAGCTTAGTGTTTGGAAATATCCCACCCAATTGACTAAATTGATTTTTGGTTAATAATAATATTGTCCCTGCACTTGGTCATGCTACCTAAGGCCATGCACTGCTCACAAACTAAATAAAAACCTCTCTCTGTAAATAAATCTTACATTTTTTTAACCCCAATATGCAGAATGATTTGATTGAAAACAGCTTTTATCTGCTAACACTTAATTGACCCCACTGTTGCAATAGTTGATCACACATTTAGTTATTCATGGTATTATTTAATTTTATTTTTTTTTACAACTAAATACATCAGTCTATATATCAGAGCAAATTGCTACTTAGGGATCTTGTTCTTGTATTTGACACAAATAGCATAGCTCAGACTAGTATGTAGTATGATCTACTTCTGCACATCTCTCATCTTATACTAGCCCTTGTTCTGTTTTGCACAAAACACAAAAATAAACTTCAAAGCAAATCCCACATAGAGCGAATGTGCCACTCACCAAAGCGCCACGGTTGTGTCCGACCGAAAGGTTGACGACAAAGCCCACTGGAAGCACTGCGCAGCCCTGTGCAGCCAGAGGTGGGAGGGCACAAGATCTCTGGAGAGTCGCAAGCTCCGGTGTGAACTGCCGTATCACTTCTCTAAGGTCACTTTGCTGGTCCAAACCATAAAGCCCCGTGGTTTGTATCACTTCTATCTGCCAATTTCCTTGTATAAAGGATGTTTAGTGTCGTATATGAAGTCTCATTTCTCCACCTCCACAATCAACTTTTCTTCATCTTTGGCGTGGTGTTGCCTCTGGAACACTCTGACCGTTTGTTGATCTAATGCTCATGCCTCCAGTTGTGACGTAATGACAACACGAGGATACGTACTTTCAAGTGTCCGTACATTGTGTTTTTTTTTTTTTTGACCGGTTTCTCCCCATGTTTTGGCTTCCCTTTGTGGTGCTTTGTAAATGAAAATGAATTTTCGTGGTTTTGCAGTGGCCGCTCTGAAAATAGACCTGCAGAGCGAAGCTGAGTGCTTTGCTGCTCCACTGCCTGACAGGAGCGCCGCCTGTTGAAATTCTCTGATAGACTAGAGAGGATGCGAAGTGCTACGCAGCACAATTTGAGGCTAGTTCACGGCGTGTTCATTATTGTGGAATTTGAAGGTAAGGCTGACACTGATACTCTGCAAAGCAAACATATTTCATGTTGCAGAGGAAGGAACACGTTAACAAACAGAGCTGTACATGAGGTTAAGAACAAAACGTGGTTTGCCTATTTTTAGCTGAATATAGCAACTGGTATTTTTGATGAAGACATTTAAAGTCAATATCAGTATTACAACATGTATCATACATGTCTTCACATGTTATGGCTACTCAATACTCTATTTGTTGAGTCATTTTCATATTATAAAATCTGTGAAGCACATTCCAACGTTTTACTCTTATCACTAATTAAAGCTGCACTTTGTAAGGTTTCAGCTTTCTACTCTCTAGGGGCCTCTATGGTCATTGGGTGTAAGTGCACAGTCGTAAAACAGAGCGCCTCACACTAACGTGCATTTGTTGACATACAGAGGGAGGTGAATCAAGCCAGCAGGACGTCCCAAGACACAAATGAACAATGTGGACTGATAAGGCTCACTCAGGTCATGTGTCTTTTTAAATAAATCATCACGTAAAGTCCAACAATAACAGGACAAAATCAGCATCAGTCAGACATCCCTCCTCATCTTTCAGCTCCCAACAGTGAGTGAATGCCAGACCAAAGTTTATCCCTGTCTGGGCATTGAGCTGGTTACTCTCTTGCTTCTGTTTTTCATCTTCTCCAATAAAACTTTTCTTTTCTTCAGGTTTTTCGGTGCTTCCTTCCACCATGATAACAAAATGCGAGATTTAGCTTTCTTCTTTTTCTTCTTGAGGTCCCTATTTCCATTATGAAAACAAGTTCATATTTACGTTAAACAAAATTCTGTTTATTAAATCTGTTTTAGAAATTCAAAAACTGCTTTATATTCTAATATTCCCAACGTTTAGCTTTGCCTTGAGGGGGGAAGTGGCGTTTGCCATAAAGCAGTCAAAGCAGTAAATTTGTAGTTTCTATGTGTGGAAGTGTTCCTACCATCCACAGTGAGGTTACAGGGTGCCAGTGAAGATGATACAGACCCCCTCAGGATACGACAGAGGTGTCATTCAATTTGTTGTAAGGTGTTGTTCTATCGCAATGACTCGAGCAATATTATATTTGGCTGGAAAAAACTACGAAGTGTTGGTTGAAATAAATCATCCTCAGTATCCCCAAAGTCCAGGCTCCCTGCTTGTACAGCAACAGTTGGAGTCATTGACATTTATTGCACAAAGATACTGCTCTATTTATCTTTAATCCTGATGCAAACATCAGTAAATCTATTCTTACTGTTTTCAAAACATACATTTTTGGAGCAGAGTGTCTCTTTAGTTATTTGTCACTGTGGCAGAGAGACGTCGGAAAACTGTTTGAGAGTCTTTTTCACAAATAAAAATCTGAAAGCTATTTCATGTTCAAAGAGTTATTTGTGCAGCGCTAGTGTCATTTAAATCCTCCTGTCTGACTCTCACTCTGACAAAACAGCTCTGCAGGAACAGGTTGCCTTACAAGGCCTGGCTTAATTTGCCTCTGTGGATTTCCTCGTTTGTTGTGTACCAACACGTGTCACAAATCAGCGCTGATGTCCCGGTGTCAGCGTGAGAGCAGAGGTTCCTTCTCGGGGTGACACACAGCGGGAGGGAGGCTAATAAATAAATAAATAAGTAGACGAAGTCCAAGCAGCACACTGGATTTGTGGAGTTTTCATTGTTGTAGATGGGCAGAACGAGGCCAGTGTGAGTTGTGGGGGATTCTGCGCTCTGAAACACATGTTGCAGGTCTTTGATCCGGTCTGACAGAGGCGGAGAGCCGCATAAGACAGGCAAGGCCAACAGCGATCAAAGTCAACACCAACACACGCACCTCTGCTTTCAATATTTCATTCAGAGCTGTGGATTACTAAAACATGTCATCATAAAATATCAGACTGTTTAGATTGATATTTGTGGGAGAGGTGTTAGCCAAAGCTCTCGTGCTTCTGGAAACCACAACAACACAGAAGGATTATTTTCAGCACTCATTGCACAAAAAGACCCTGAAGAGTGGATGATGAGAAATCATGTTTGCCCACACTTCAAAGTGATGCAATGAACTCTGTGATCAGTACTTTACAGCAGGGTGAACACTCCACCCTGGTGTTTTATTTATCACAGCTGTTTCACCTGCCAGAGCGAGCAGCGGTGACAGATCCACTGAACAAAATGCTGAATGCATGAATCAGCAAGGGCCACAGTATTTCAATTGCATTATTAGTGCTTCATGCATACTCAACACCTGCAAAATCACAACTTTATCTGAAACACTCTAAAAATACAAACTCCAGCAGTTTTTGACTAAATATCGATGGAGCAACATTCAGTTTTATAATGTTTTTTGGAACTGGGTAGAGTAACAAAACCACTTCATCTCATGATTCCAAAATATGTTCATTAGTGCCTCAAAGACATTTAATCAATCAATCAATCTTTTATTCATTCATTCCTTCATTTTCTATATCCCTTTATCCATTTCGGGGTGGGGGTGGGGGGGTGGCTGGAGCCTTTCCCAGCTGTCATTGGGTGAGAGGCGGGGTACACCCTGAACTGGTCGCCAGTCGATCACAGAGTCACATAGAGAGACCTAATGAGCAAGTTTTTGGTCTGTGGGAGGAAGCCGGAGTGCCCAGAGGGAACCCACGCATGCACGGGAAGAACATGCAAACTTCACACAGAAAGGCCCTGCCCTTCCCAGGGATCGAACCGAGTACCTTCTTGCTGTGAGGCACATGCACTACCTGCCGTGCCACCGTGCCGCCTCAATCAAACTTTATTTTATTTATATAAATCTTTAACTTTATTTGTATAGTGCCAGTTCATAAGTGCTATCTCAAGGCACTTTACCATTAAGTAGGCTAAAGCCATACTCTTCATTTAATAGATGCACATATATGCATATAAAAACATGATTTTTTTCTTTGTTGCATATAAATTCATTAATTCTTACTATGGATGTGTAATCAATACAACCATGGATAGAGAGATCAATGTAATATTAAAATTAATATCAATAGTTAATATAATCTGGAGAGAAATTATGTTGAATAATATAACAGCATTTAGCTGAACTGCCATTGAAATGGGTTTAACTGGTCTAAAGTATGAATATATGTGAAATTATGCCATTTCTGTTGATGGTTGATACAGGATAGAGCACCTGGAATTGAGCAGATCTATGGCATACTAATATACTGTATGATTGTGGTTTGCAGGAACTACCATGTACTTAACTTTGATGATCCCTCTTAAGTTAACATCAGGAACTGTAAAGATAATGGAATGGGGCTAAATGAACGGCAAAATAATAGTAGTTGTAGTTACTGAAGCTTTATAAGTCCACAGCAGTCAGGTGTAGACTGCCTGCTGTGCACGTGGATCTGGATCTGCCTGATTACAAGTATGTATTTACAGCAACATTCAGAGCACAGGACGAAGACTATGAGCACAAGATTTAACAGCAGGTTTATCTCAGGTCTCACTTCTACATGCATCACAAAAGTTATGGGATAGAGAGAGCCTTAAATCTGCACAGTGTAGCTGATAATGAAATTAGTTATCTTAATTTTCCTATGGCCATGTACCGAATGAACTAAGGCCAATTACTGGTCCACGGCCCAGTGGTTTGAAACCCCTGCTAATGCACATCTTGTTTCCATAAAGGAGTTGATAAAGGAACATTGGTTGCCTGTTTGTTTCCCTCTCCACTGTCTATTGTTTACTTATTTTGCTCCTAGTACAAAATGTTATGGCTCAGTTGTTGACTTATAATTTATTGTTCAGCCTGTCAGACTTTAGGTAGAACTACATGGTGTAATTTAAATATCTCCGTCGTGACTAAAAAGGCTTTAAGTGGAGAGACCACTGGAGGACTTCACTTTTCACTTAAAGTGTTGATTTCAGAGCAGTGCCTGCTATCCAGAGGGAATGCATATCAGTTTTTGATACTTTTTACTGCAATTTATTGTAATGTATGCAAAGTGAAGAGTCATATTTTGACCTCTGAAGGTGTAAGTGAACTCAAAAATGTAGTAAACACCACAGCATCTAATTAATTGAGCTCCTTCAAGCATGAACAGCACTTTTTCAAACATTGAGATGCCTTTTTTAATGGTAATTCAATGCACTTTCTTTAACATAAATAGTTGTTACTGCAGTTTGTTTTTGTAAACTTAATGCAAAATGGACTTATAATGATATCCAAGTAAATTGGAGGGAGATAATAAGCCCAAACAGAGGGCAAAAGAGTTTAGCTGTCTATGTTATACAATTGGGCATTAGTCGTCAAAAGTTCCTCTAATTAAAACCAAAACAAAAGGTCATTTTTCTCTCAAAGTACAGCAGTTAGGCTTATTTACTGTCAGCTGATTAAAATTCACATCACAGTTTCACTTAATTAACGTCCGTCTCTTTAACCATCAGAGATTTATCGCTGCCTCTGTGAAGACTATCTGCATTAAAATCTAATCTTACTGCATCCACAACCTGTTAGATACTCGGACATAATATGCTCTTTGAATGTATTAAATGGTCACTTTAAGAGTTTTATAGCTTTAATATGTCAGCTGGATTCTTCACTTACAGGAAAATGCTGTCAAATAAAGACACAAACAGCCTTTAAAATGTTCATGACATAATAGATTACCACTGTCTTCAGAAAAAGCAGAATGCTGCCAAAAATTCTGATAAACTGATTTTTAGCTCTTTATCATTGTCATTAGTAATAATGAATCTAAATTCATGACTGTGTTTCTTATGACCTCAAGTTAGCAGCAGAGATTCAGCCATTTGGCTCTCTCTCCGTCTCCTCCTAGACAAAGGATCATGCAGGCATAAACTGTACAGGCCCTCGGCTGCACCACAAGCTCATCTGTTATCCACAGGAATGGCTAAATCTGGGCAGATAAGACCATCTACTGCAGCATACACAGCTTATGTGTGAACTTATTTTGGCTGTCAACAAAAAGAATGCAGTAGAAACTTTTAAAACAGCCATGCCATTTAAAAAGTATGCCTCCACAGAAGTCAAATTCTTAAGAAACAAAGTAAACTGAGAATACAAAATGAGACTACCATTCAGAGGTGTGAGCACTTAGCCATTTTAAAAGTTAAAGCTGGATGACTTCTTTGTTGGCAACAGATTTACGAGTCAGTTTAAAGGTCCCATGTTCTGTGCGTTCAACCGTATCCAACATGCCAAGGGTGTCTATTAAGCACCACACTGCTGTGCTTCCTTCCTATATTTCAGCTCTAATACATCCAGGCTCGTGTGTAGATAGAAGAGACGGACTTGAGTCAGGAGTCCAGTTGCATTTAAGTCGCACCTGAAGGTCACTCCATACTTGATTTGGCTTCACCACTTAAAGACTGTAGACTGGACTTGGACTCGAGGTTTGAGACTTGCACCCAAGCACAAATGTGAATTTATAAACCCACAAGGAGAGCAAGGTAGGCTATGCTAGCACTGCCCCCTACTATCTGCAAACTCACTTCACTTTGTGTACCTGCTAACACATGTTTTCCTGTCTTAAATAAAACGTGTCCAACTTAAACAGTGGTCTCTTATAATCCAAGTTGTTGATGAACAAAGATAAGATTATTAACCTTTAAATACTAACTACTGACTATTTGCACCTGAGGTCAAACTCTTTCATTTCAGCTGGGTGTCTAAAATGAGGCTGTCCAGCATGTAGCTTAATGGACATCTACAGTAAATAAATTCAAATGTCCCTGTGGTGATCTCTAACCTACATATCCAACCATGAACATCTACTGTTGTGTAATGGACCATTTCAACAAGGCAGTAAATGTCAGTTTTATTAAAGGTGCTATGAGGAGAATCTATTACCGGCGAAATAAAGACTCTGCTACCCATGAGCATGCGCGGTGACAGTCGTAATGCTGCGTTCCAGTAACCTCGGAACTGGGAGTGACATCATCTCCGACTTATCGGCATTCCAGTTGAAGTCAGAAAAAAGCATCCCGATCTACCAGGCTATTGTTAGCTGTTGTTAGCACGCCTGCGTTGTTGTTCACAAATATCACATGAAGAATGTGATTATCACTATGGCAGCATTTTTGTAAATATAAGTCTAACAATACTATGTATACAGCTGATCTAGAGCGACACACCCCAGTCAGAAGTGTAAAGAAATTGATGATTACAGGAGCTAAATAACTGTTCACACTGGGGGCATCCATCTACGATTGTCAACTCGGGGGTGGCGAGGTTTCACCCAGTTCCCAGTAGGAAATTCCGACTTCGGGGGTCGTTCCAGTTGCAGTTTCCTACTTGGAACCCGGAAATTCCTACTTCTGACTACAACTGGAACGCACCAAAAGACGTGACCCAAGCCAAAGCGTGTGTTTGTTGTGATATATGCAGCTCGGACCTTCCTCAGAACTCTGCATTGCTTTACAACTTCTTTTTTTCAACAACTTACAGGATGCAAAGCGACGAGGTAATGTATCTCTTTCTAGTTACGTAGCGGTAGTTTTTGATGTGTGACAAAAAGACATTTTTGGAAAACTTATTATCGTAGTTGTAGCTGGCTATATATGGCTACTTACAGCCCGGTGCTCTAATACGTGTAATATAAAAAATAAACTAATATAAATTTGCTCTAGTTTTAATTGTCTTGTTCCCGAAGTTGAGTATCCAGGCCAGTCCAGCCCTGTCCGACCCGACCGGAAGGCTAAGGAATAGCACTTATAGATAACCTATTTTGATGCTATAAAACTCATCTTAAAGTGTGTATTTTGATCAGGCATATATCTAAAAGTGAGACTTTTTTGTAATTACTTAGAAACTCCTCACAGTCTCTTTAATCTGTGAGTCATTTTATGAGGCTTAAATTATCATTTTAATAGAACAATACATTGGCTAATGCTTATGCTAGCAAGCATCAAGTAAATGTATTAAAAACATGGCTGTGTCTTCATCCAACAAACAGTCTGTGTAACCAGAATCCTTTGAAGATAAGCCGTAATTCAGCTCTTCTGGTTTGACTTTGGAGTTTGATTAAGCTTATTTGGGTGAGTAGGAGTATAAATGTTCTTTACAGCAAGCAGGATCCACAGACTGCAGATTTAAGGGGATACACCAACATTTTTTCTTGTGTTCATGTTTTGCCTCATTCTTAAGCCCATGAACAGCAGATAGACAACATTCTTTTGACTGTACAGTAACAAGACAGAGACAAGCAGAGCTCACTCACGGCTAAGTAGCTCAGGTTATACACTGGTAGTCCATGGACAGTGTCAGCCTGCCTTTACCTAAAACCACATGTTAAACTCTTCAGAAACTCTAAATGCTCTTGTGTGCTTGTTGTAGCTCTTTTTTTAAACCATGTTATGTTCCGTTATCTATCTTAGGGTTACGATTTGCACTTTGTTTTTTTCCAAAAAACACATACAAAACTAAACTGCAGTTTGCAGCCACAAACCACCACAGACATTCTAGTTAGTATTGCAACAAAACATGTATTTCTTTCAAAAACTGTAAGGAGTGAGGCAAGATACAAAAACAAAAAAGATACTTTTAAACACTGCCACTGATTTCTTCTAGTCCTGAAACATCCTGAAATGTTTTACCAAGTCATTCTGGTATTTTATTAAATTTAGCATCATAAGTCCAACATGTAAACACCTGTATTACAGTATTACCAGGTAACCTGGATGTTCTCATATCCTCCACTTCCCATTTAGGTGTCTGCCATTTATCTTTAAAACCCACTAGGTCTCCATCAAGAGATGTTTTCGTTGTGTGTGCCCTGTGTTCATACAAATAAATTTGTGTGTTGAAACAAACAGCAGTAACAATCCCTGGAAAGCTTGCCACATTATTTCCCTGGGCAGTGGTTGTTTTTCCTTTTTTGAGCCTCCCTGTAAACAGCTGATCCGTATGCTCTCTGACTGTGCAGCAGCTATTTCAATAAAGGAATGAAAACAGCAGAGGTTGTCATTTGTCAATTCAATAGAGTTTCTATAGGCATTACTGTAGGCTTTGTTTTTACAAGCTTTTTATTCTACAGGCTCTATAAGCAGGTCAATGCATTTAGTAGGTTGTTTCAGTCATTAGGTTCTGTAAATTCATTGTGGTAACAATCCAATAACACATTGACATTTGAGCAAAAATGTACTTATAATGCTTTAGTATTTCAAAAGCAGGTACTCTAGTACTGTAACTTCAGTAAAATATTGACTGAACAACTTTCTCTTGTATTGAAGTAATACTTGACCAGGGGTATCTATAGGCCACTTTCAATCAAGTAATAGTTGAGTCTTTTGTCCACCACTGGTCAATACTGAAAATTGATACTTTACAGGAAATATGTTTCTGTTTTTAAATTATTTTTTACTTGTTGTACTTGTTTAATAATGTGTGAAACCCACTCACAAAAATCACAAACGACAATTGCACTGTTTAATGCAAGAAAGAAAAAACATCATGAGTAGTTTTACCCCAATAGCTACATTAACCGTTCTGCCCTTGCGTGTGTTCTCTCTTTTTGTCGTACCTTTCCTCCTGATGTCCTCATGATGATGCTCATCAAAGGTCAGCAGCCTAACCATGGTATAGTCCACGTTGGTAGTTTGTCACATGTAAGCGCTATAATCTGCCTATTGTCCTAATGACGCCGTCAGCAGCCCCTAATGACCCGGCTCAGACGTCGCCTGGTGCACTGTGTTAATTTGAGCAGGCCTCACACTGAGAAGGTTATTTTTTATTGTGTCTGTCAGAGTCTGATAAACCCCTGCACATCATCCATCCTTTTTTGAGAGAAAGCGAGGGGGCGGAGGGACATACAGAGCATCTTACAATTCTCCTCTTCCCACTCCTTTTCGTCTCAGCGCTCTGTATTTATCCTCTTTGTCTTTATTCTGTATTTTCTCTCCTTGCCAGCCATCAGCTTACCTCCCTTTTCACCCACCTTGCACTAACACCCATCACATTTTCTTTTTTTTTCTGCTTCACACGAAGGCCCTAATATTTTCCCGCGGGGCGCCCACTTCTCTCAAACGGTGATGAATGGCTCTGGCTCGAGTATTGATTTCCAAACTGAAACAATTTAGGGACAAAACAAGTAGCAGTTTATCATATTGATTTTCTCCTGAATCCAGTCTCTGCCTTTAAGGTGACACTGTGCATCTGAATGAATACATGAGTGAAAGTATAGATGAATGCTCAACATTTCCTCGCTGAGCTGTGAGTGAGATTTAAGGCCGGGCTCACAAGCCCCCGCATGACTGAGCCTTCTCAAAGTGCTTTTTAAGTGAGGAGTCGATGTGGCAGCAGGAATATGTATGAAGACAGGCCGCCAAATCAGGAGCGAAGCCTGCCTTGAAGAAATACATGCATTTGTATTCTTCAATACATAATGGAGCAGTTAGTGCGTGCTCTGTTGGTGTGTTTTGTTCAACTTCAGCTGACAGAGAAGTGCTGCATGATACATCAAAACAAAACTGTGATTCCATGTCACATAGGAACTCCAAATCCAGTGAAGTTGGGACATTGGGTAAAACAAAAAACAAAAAAACTGAATATTATGAGAAGCAAATCCTGCTCCACCTGTGTTCAATTGAATACACTACAAAGACAAGATATTTGATATTCAGACTGATAAACTCTGTATCTGTAACATATATGAATAAAAGCTGAGACATGGCCAACAAAACACTTGGAAAGTTAAGGAATGTCCAGAAAAGCCTGTTTTTAACTTTCCACAGGTATAAAAGAAGCAAGAAAAGAAGCATCCCTGAACTGTTCAGTCACCCTAAAGCATGAAGCTAGGGAGGTTCACTACTTTACTAGCCATATAAAATATTGTAACTCAATCTCCTTTGGTCTCCCCTAAGGGTCCCTTCATAAACCACAACTGGTCCAGAACTCAGCTGCCTGCATCATCACCAAAAGACCCCCTCACATCATCACATCACCTCGATTGGGTCCCAATCAAGCACAGAGTAGAATTCAAACTCCTCCTATATACATTTAAGGCCATCTACAACCTTATCCTTCCATATCTGTCCGACCTCCACATCGACACTCCAGCCCGCTCCCTCAGATCCTCCTCCTCTATACTTCACTGTGCCCTCTGCCCACCTCAGCACCATGGAGAGCAGGGCCTTCAGTTTCTTCGCTCCCAGGATCTGGAACTCTCTCCCACAGGACCTCCGAAATCGGAGCTCTCTACCCCTTTTTCAAATCCCAACTTAAAACTAGGACCCGACCGATATGGATTTTCTGAGGCTGATGCCAATACCGATATTTGTCAGAAAAAAATACTGACTACCGATTAATCGGCCAATATGTATATATATGTATATATATATGTATATATATATATATATATATATATATATATATATATATATATATATATATATATATATATATATATATACCCATTACTTTGTCCTTTAGTATTTGTTATACAAAAAGCTTATAGTAAAGATAGAACAACTTTTTAAAAGTTGTAAACAGGAAAGGAACAAAAACACTGAAGGTAACATTGTTTTCATAGGCATCTTTTAATTTCTATTTCTGCAGCTTTCAGGTACAATATAAAAGAGTGTGTTTAACTGAGGCAAACGCCTGCAAAATAAAACAAATTACCTATTTAAAATGTAAATATGGAGATTGTTCATAAACTATTTGTCACATCTGCCTTTTAGTCCTCATTAGTGTATCAGAAGCAGATTTTAGTTCAGGTAAAACCACTTGTTTAATATCAACATAATGTGCGTGAGGAAATATTTTGTGGGACACCGCACATATTTCACGAACTTATTTAAACACTTGTTTAATATCAACATAATGTGCGTGAGGAAATATTTTGTGGGACACCGCACACATATTTCTCCCTGGATGAGTCTGCTGATGATGTCTATGACGTCTGTGACGTCAGCTAGCTAAAGCTAGCACAGATAGCCTGCTAGCTAGTTAGCTTAGCTGCTGTGTCGGGAACAAGCGGATAAAGCCAGATTTCCATCATTATCACAATAAAACAGTCACGGCTAAACTGATCCCCTGCCACCAGAAGGTCCAATTCATCAGTATTGAGAATAACAGAGGTGGCGTCGGTCAGAAAACTGTTCATCGGTGCCCGGTCTGTTTGTGAAGCTGCTTTGGTAGCCGAACGAGCAGAGAGCCTGGTCGTCTCTCTGTGTCCAGCAGCAGCGGAACATCGTGCACACAGCACTGCTGAAAGTGGCTCGTCATGTCGGACTTTCAGACTTAAAAGAGCAACTCCGTATGAGTGTAGGCAAGTCATCCACACACACACAGCATCAGCAGAGAGCTAACAAGAGCCGCCACCAACGCGCGTCGCAGTCGTCTTCCGCGTCATCATTCTGCGCGGCTTGGACACCAAACAGAGTTTACTGTTTTATGAGAAATTAAGAATATATCGGCGTAACATCGGCAAAACTCTGGCCGATGTTCATTACTTTAAAAAGGGTTATAATCAGCCGATTAAATCGGCTGGCCAATAAATCGGTCGGGCCCTACTTAAAACACACCTGTTCAGGATGACATACTCCATTTCACAATAACCTGCTGCTAGCATCCTCATACTTGTCATGTTTTGTTGCATTTTGCTGATTTTATTATTTTATTGTTGATCTTATTGTCATTCTTTTAATTTTGTCCAGTGTCCTTGAATGCCATTAAAGGCGTTTTTAAATAAAAATGTATTGGTAGTAGTAGTAGCCTACTTTGTGAAGTAGAAAAGCAGTCGTGCTCTGATATGGTGGCTGAGTCTCCTGTCATGTCTGTCGATGTGGAGAACTCCTCCACTGCCATTGCAATGGAAGCTGGGTAGTGTAGTAACATAGGCTTGAAAAATGTTGATGTGAGTTTGCCAATAAACAACAGTTCCCATAATGACGTAACAGGGGCAGAACCCACAAAGCAGCCAAGGAGAAATGAATGGGATTTGCTATTATAAACATCAATGCTTTTTTGTGACACAAATCTGGATCAGATCCATATGAAAGTGACTGTGATGATAGAGTTATATTATGTATATCATCATGTAAATTTTAAAGCAATTCATTAAGTGATGTCAAAGATATGATTTTTTTTCGAATATGGCCCATGTAAACTTACGGGATTTCTCCAAAACTTTGGGAACTTTTTGCATCCACACATATATGGCAGTCACCATCAACATGTAATGGATTCTGTCTTGGACCAAACCACACTTCTGGTAATACTTTCAAGGAGAACCATCCAGTACATTTTGCATTTTCTTGCTAAAAAACAAACAGACACACAAACAGACCCGGGTGAAAACATGACCTTCTTGGTGGAGGAAACAACTCAAGAGTAAATGGTCTGACAGTTTAAGAGTGTTTCTTGAATGCTGGTTTAGTGTGGTAGTGGAATGATAGGCAACCAGACACGACCCATATACGTGTGTCTGTTGGCCTGGGTTCAATCTAGCCTGTGGCCCATTTGCAGAGTGTCTCTCCTCTATCCTCTCTCGCCCCCTTTCACAGGCCTACCTGCTGTCTCCTTTCCTCCTATCAACAAAGGCACAAAATCCCCTGTCTTTAAAAAAGAGCGTTTCTCAACATACATATGCAAGGATTTTTAGGGATTTCATCATATAACACCCATTATATCACTAAAAGATTCAGATTCTGCACCTAAGCAACAAGGATAACTTTGAATGCCCATGACCTTTGATCTTTCAGGTGGTACTGTATCCACCCCTACTATAGACAAAGATTGCAATATTTGATTGTGAGATCTTTGAGCCTAGATTTCCTAAAAAATAACCTGACATGCCAGACGGACTGTTCTACATATCCGTCACAGAAATATTTCACTAGTCCTCCTGGGAAAGAGCCGTTCAGAAATGTTTTCAGGGGCAAAACCTTTCAAGACAACTGCAGATGGTGATTGGATGATTGTACTGCTCGTCATACTCGTCACAGACCAGTCCACATCAGGCCAAACAATGACATGGCAGCTAGACCTCGTTATTAGCCGTATGCTTTAACTACATTTCAGTCCTTAGACCACCGTCTTAACACTCGGTTTACCAGAATTCTGCCACTACTAGAACTACCATAGCAGGCATTTTGACTGCTCAAACATTTTTTGAAATAATTTGGATAATCAATAAAGATTTCAAATAATAATTTGATGAAAAGGGTTAAAAATGTACCAGGACACGAAATAAAAATTAAAAATGAATGAGATTTTTATTTAATGGACACCAACATAACTTCTGAACTTACTAATGCAAACTTGGGACGGAATTTCTTTTCTTTTTCAAATACAATCAAATTCCTTCTGTCTTCAAAATAGGTTGTTGTCATCATAAGACACTGTAAACAGAGAACTGATTAACCATCATGAATGCTCTTGTGGTTGGCACAGTAGTTGCCGCTCAAGTTTTAGGATGTTCCCTGTCCCCAAAACGGCATAGCCTAAAGAGTTTTATTTCATGGAATACTCCTCTTATCAGGTTATTTCCAATTCATGGCATGCTTGATAGACCAAAAAGCTATATATAAGAAAACCTTACTATTATGCAAACTAGAAAAGCACTAGAAAAGCGCAGACCTCTTCCAAGCAGCTCAGCTCAGTGGCTTTTCTGCTCTGATTGGACAGCCGAGTGTCCACTCATATCTCTCCATGTGGAGAATGCTGCGTTCCATTTACATCGGGAATAGGGGAGTGTGAATGATGTGATCTTCAAGTTATCACCATTCCAGTTACAAAGTTTGAAAAAAGTTGCCGGCCCACCAGGCTATTGTTAGCCGTTATGTTAGCAGAAGTCCTCCTCGCATTGCAAGGGAAGCTGGGAAATGTAGCATGGCATAGCCTTGAAAAACACTCATGTCAGTTTGCAAATAAACTACAGTTTCCATATAAATTCTGCAGAAGGAAAGCCCCCCAGTAGCCTCAAAGAGTATAAAAACAAACAATCAATGGAGCAGGAGAAAGAGCTGCTAAATATAACAAGTGAAAAATGGCACCCCTTGTCAATTGCATGCAGTCAATTTGACTGCTATAGTTCGAGGTAGTAATACTCACAACTCTTTTGCGTTTTGAAATTTTAATGATAGAACAATTTCAGAAGAAAATATACCCACATTTAGGAAAATTCAGGTCCTATGGGTATTTAGATATTAATCAATCAAAGTTATGACATCGCAAATTTTGAAAGGAGTCAAAATGACTGCCTTGGTAGTTCTAGTGTTAAATTAAATTATACCACACAGATGTACCATTTACTGCTTATATGTGACATGAACTTCGTCAATGACAATCCCCACCAAGTTCTTTTGATAACTTCCAAGGAGAGCCAGGTATCACTGAGTAACCATGACTCCAGGCTACAATACAACCGGCATCATTCACACAGCATTTCAACATCTCCCAGAAGTGATCCCCGGTCTGGAGAAGAGCAACAACCTGATTTCCCATAAGAGAGGTTTAAGTAACGTTCATTTATCTTCTTTTTAAAAAGAAATTGAGTCCATTTCTGATAAAACAGCATCCATAGAGACTGCTTCAGAAGCATGTCTCTATGGACGTGGCACATGCAGTCACTTCCTTTTGTTGTCACATCTGCATCTCCCACCCCTCTTCCCTGATTGGGCCATGAAATCATCGGGAATGGAAGTAAGCAATATGGACAATGAATCAGGCAGGTCCATCTGCTCTGCAAGGTTCTCAAAACTGCCCAAATTTTCTAATTATCACTGTAAAACTAATTCAAAAAAAGGAATGGATGCATGTCTGCTGTTCAATGTCCTTATTTCATAGACTTTTTCTTTGCCAGGTACAGATTTCCAACCCAGTGAAAAGGCTTCATGATCCACTTTTAGGTCCTGAACCATCATTCGAGGACCACTGCTCCATAAGGCATGTGATTTTATTTGATTGCTGTCCTTTTATGTGAAAGAAGAACGTGTGAGAGTATCCTGATCCTAACTCTCAGGTGAGAAAGAAAGACTTACAAAGTGGCACAGCCTTACAGTGAAGGCCCCAGCATCTCAAACAGAGCATGCTCTCAGCTCTGCGACGCTCATCAGAAGATCCTCTCCATTCAGATGGGCTGAATTTACTGAGCGATCTATATAAAGTTTTATAAGGTGAATGGAGGCACAGAGATCACGGTGGACTTGTCTACAATCACATTTTACTCACTAACTTGCACTGTGTTTCTTTTGATGGAGTCAAGTGTCAAGATCGTCTTTTTAATACCAGATTGGATTTGATTACAATCTGCTGACTCTGCAGCCGCGACACACCTGAAAAAGCATGTAGCTGTGCCCTGAATGCATTAGTGCTGACAGGGGAGTCACAGGCGGGGCGGACGTGCCCTTGGCCACGATGATCTCAGCCTGGAAACAGTGGCTGGTCCCCGACAGCACCGCACAGTGCTGATAATAGGACAAACACACACACTCAAAAAAAAAAGGCCTGCTGGGAAACTCAAAAACAAACAAACAAAAGGAGAAAAAGTGAAGAAGCCACAGATGACAGCGAGCACATTATCTGCTTAACCTCGTGTCCTTTCCTCACGCTGATTCTCTCTCCCCAGCCGGTTAAATTAGCTTGGCTCCCAGGATGATGGAAATAGAAATCACTTTTATATGAAAAGTCTGCAGGATGGTGGAAACAGCGGGAACACAGGCATCTAGACGGACATGCAGCTTTAGAAAATCTGCCCTCTGAAATAAGTGCTAATAGAGGACACATCATTGTTCTGCTGCTTTAAATCTATGTGAAATCTGGAAATGAGAACAGGAACTCAACCTATGAGTGTGGCATGTAATTGTTATTGAATCTATTATGATTAATACAATATATAACAGGTTCAATTAAAAATACATTACCAGTTGTTCTTTCTACACTTAGCTGTACAACGGCTTAAAATAAAACCCAAAGAGCATAAATGTGTAAAATAAATAACACAGACTGCAATAAAAACAAAATAAAAATGCTTTTTTTCTGAGTACCTGAGAGCATCACCTACTGTTCATATTTTTAAAAGCAAACTCAAGACCTGCCTTTTTAGTCTGGCTTCAAGCTGATTTTTATTTTAATCCCTTAACCTGCTTTATGTAATTTTTTTGCTATATTTTAGTTAAAGAGGTTTCTATTGTGTGTTTTATTACCTCTTTTTATTTATTTTGTTTTATTGTTTGGTTTTACGAGTGTTTTTTTTTCTAATTAACTTTTAATGTTTTATTACCTTTATTATAGCGTATGATAATCATATCAGTTTAGTCTTACGTCCTGTAGCAGTTGTCTGTAGCAGTTTGATGAGTCCTCACTTAGTGTCCTTGTGTGTGCATGTGTGCGTCTATGTGTGTGTGTGTGTGCTGTGAATGTGGGTTAAGAGGGTGGGTGAGGTTTTGTATTTTCTTTTATATCCCCTGGCACGTACCTGCTTGTGCTCTTGAATGTACAGCACTTTTTGCATCAGTTCTTACGTATGTAAAGTGCTTCATAAAAAAGTTGATTGATTGATAGTAGTAATAATCACATTTTAGAATCAAGCAGCATACAGAATAAAGAAAAGGTACATGAAATAAAATAAAAAACAAAAGTTGGCACGGTCCTTGTACAAAAAGTTTTCTTGTGAATGAAATAAAACTGAGTTGAAGAAGAACAACAGCCGTTTATTTTTAATTTTTCTCAAATCAGAAAGGAGAGCCAAAAATTCAAAACTGAAAAGGGTTAATGTTGTGTGGCCCATTTGTACAAAAACTTTTTCCTCTGTTCCAATTTGGAGTCCAGAGCATAATTTTTCATGTGGCCCTCTGGTACACAATTCAACCCTTTAAAGCCTGAAAAAACAAACTTCAGCCAAAATTTCTAATTTGTCTGAGTTGAAATGTTTTTCACTTTCTACTGAAATCCCAAGAAAGTATCAAAAATTCCATAAAATGCAACACATATATTTTTGAACCTCATTTGACACATTAGGTGTTGTTTGCAACTGATAATCCACTTGAGGACATTTTAATCATTTATCCGTTTGTATTCAGATGTTTTTTTAGTGAATTGTTGATCATACTGATCAGATCGAAGTATCACAAAAGTATGAATCAAATATGAAACAACAGGCTTAAAGGAGTTAAATAATTGTCTACTCAAAGTCTCTCTTGACTGAAAAAGTTGTCCTTGGTAAAGCAAATCTGAAAAATGTCCCAGCTTGAAGTACTTTTAGAAACTGTCAGAAGTTCACATGTGAAAAAGGAGTAAATCCTGTTATTAGACAAGGACATAGAGGGAGAATTGACATCACAATAGGAGCAGATCCAAAGACTGAACAACAGAGAGCAACTTATTATAAATAATATCAGTTAGAAGGAAAGGGGGAACACTTTTAATCACCTGAAAAGAGCTGTGATTTTAGTAGTTCTCAGAAGACCTCATTATTTTTGACGAGGCTCATTACGGAAAATCTAAGTTCTAAGCTGATGTAAATAAAACTTTTGGAGTCATAAAGTTTTATTTATCATTGCAGTATTTATTACCCTGAGCCATAAGACAAAGCACTGTGATGACAACAACTCTGATACGAGACTGATGTTCACAGGCTTTCAATCCAAGTTTTAGTGGAAGGAGCTTTATTGGCCTGAATGTTGAAGGGCAGTGTTGTTCAAAGTGTAAAACATTCCCTGGGGGACGCGAGAGGACTTCAGGGAAGGTGCAGAATAAGAAAGAAAATCACAAAATATATTTTGCTCAGCCAAATCTTCTTCCTGTTTGTCCCACAAATATATTACATGTGATTTTGGATAGTTTCTGAAGTAAAGAGAGAAAAGAGGAAATCGGATTACACCATTGCCAATGAAAGTGTTTTTAATTTTTTTGTCATCATTAGTCCTAAAAAAAAGAGTTAATAGCAACAGTCTGTAATTTGCCAAGAGTTGCTGCATATCTTTATTGGCAATTGGCTTATTTGCAAAGGAATAAATTACAAATAATTCATGAAGATGGACATTCATTACTGTGTTGCATTTTGTTATCTTGATGATTTTAAATGATGAAAAAAAATGACAAAAATGTTGACATAAGTCAAAAACCTTGAAAACCTAAAAGACAAGACAAAGATATTGTGATTTTCTTTGAATCATGAAAAAAAGTCCTATCCTTTTTTTGATTTTGGAAAAACTCCTTTGTAAAAAAAAAGTTTTAAAGAACTAAAGAAATGTCTGATGAGACATGGCTATTCAAATAAGTTGTTTGAGCGTGATCGTTTATACTAATAATTGATTAATAAACATTTATGTATATGTATGTATATATATAAAAATCTCTTCTCTCTACCGCCCCCCTAGTAGTAGTAGTACTTGGGGGTCTACTAGTAGTACTAGACCTATTGCAAATGAAGTAGGAGGTATTACACCCAAATCCAGCACCCTTATTGTTTGTAATATTTTTGAAAACCAATGTGAAGTCTGAATTTGCTTTTCCCTGCCTTGTTTTCAGCATAACGCCTACTAGTAGAACTGAACATTCTAGGTCTATTAGTAGGACTAGCAAACCCAAAGCAGTCTACAAGCAGTACTAGTGAACAAATTGCATTGTACTAGTACTACTAGTGACTTTTACTTCACTAGTAAAGTGTACTCATACACTAATGGACTAAAATGAATAAATGTACTCCAATTTGAGTACTTGTGTGTTTAGCTGCTCGGTAGCTCAAATACCGCTTCCCCACTGACTGACGACATATGCATCTCTGCAATAGCAAAAGAAAACCAAACAAATCTTTATTAAGGACTCCAGATTTAGTGAAATATTGTCTACCTTAGCTTGTTGTGTTGCTGCTCTCTCTATTTGTTGTTGTTGTTGTTGTAGCAGATAATTTATGACTGTTTGGTTTCATGTGCACCATCAGCACTAAATCAGCCATATAGACACAGAGTGAAGCCTCATTTCCTCAGAAGGTCTGCATACCTCGTGGTCCATTTACTACGTCACAGTGTCCTAACACTACAGTATGTCATAGTTAGAGCTGTGTCCTACATGGAAAAGATAATGTGTCACAGACCCCGTGCTCTTCTTACAGCGTCTGACTTCATTACTCTGTGATGTTCACTGCTCTCCTGTAGTTATTTAGTGCTGTTGTTTACTTTTCTGATGACCTCCATTCTGCTATCTGCCATCAGTATCACCCACAGGTTCTTCTACCTCAGCTTATTTCCCAGAATGCTTTTTGATATCCCTCAGTGCACAAAGTTGTCTTTGCTGTATACTTTGTGTGCTGCTGAGAGACGAGTAGAAATAGCTCTGAATATAACAGTAATTTGTCCACTCAAGAAAAGCATTTGGAAGAGAATAAAGCTCCGAAGCTGTGCACTGATGTACAAATGGCAAAACAGCCTCAGAGTGCTGCTGTGGATTCTGACCTGTGTGGATGCTGATGGAATTAAAATTGGTTCTTGTTCACTTGCCTCACAGGCTTGTACTTTTACTTTATGTTACAGAGCTGCAGTATCACAGATTGAAGACAAGTTTTCTGCTTCTTTACAATATAATATTACAGTGTTTTTCCACCCAGAAGTTTAATAAAAAAGCTTGCAGTTTGTCTTTACATTTAGCGTCAGATGACTCAGTATTAGGTCGTTGTGAAATCTAAAGCATTTGGTCCAAACCAAAGAAACACTAGTTTGCTTTTCTGGAAAATGTGTTTGATTTGAGATGATGTGAAAGCTCATGTGAACTCGGATCAGAAACAAAGAAACCCCTGGTTTACTTGAAAATTAGGGTCTTGGTTCACTTTCAAGTGAACCAAAGTTTGGTGTCCGGTGGGTATGGAAGCCAGTTGAACCAAGCAAGGACCAAACAAGGCAAGTCAACTAAAAAGCAGCTTTTAATCAGTAACAGTGAGAATGAACAAAATATTTCCAGAGTCTAACAGCAACAGTCAATAGGCAGAATAATAAGCCTTTAAATCTGTCGGTGTTCAAATAGGTGATGAGGATGTTGCAGATGAAGCACAGCGAGGCGTTCACTGTTAAAGTCAACCAGATCAGTTGGAGGAAGACCATGGTGACCAGAGGCATACTGAAGGTGATGTTAAGTAGCACAGTGAGTCTCGGAATGAGACCATTGCACTTCACAGTGATGAAATACACAGTAAGTCCCAACAGCAAGCTTAAAGCCTTTTTCACACATGCAACCCTGATATTATCAGGACAAAACCCAGACACCCTGTCATGTTGTTCTCACTTGCTCCTCTCAGCAGGGAGTATGTCCTGCTGGACAAGAAGACAGTGGTGGAGGGGACTGGCAGCAAACAACATACCATGACTTAAGTAGACAAACACGGTATGTTTTCATGACGGTAAAACCTGATCCTTACAGCCCTAGACCCTAGACAGAAGCACATGAAAGCACACTAAACACATGCACAAGAGTTTCCTGAATAAAACAACATAAACACCTTTAAAACTGTCAAAACATCAGCTTTTTCTCTTCAGCAGCTGACCAGGAAGTGCTCAATACAACAAGAAACAATGAGCACTCAAATGTATCTGTGGGCTATATAGATCTGTCTCACTTTTTGTCGTCCTGTGTATATCGTTGACTTATTCTCTGTCTACTCACTGATATACTCACATTACACCTATGTAAACATGCATCACACACTGCAGGTGTTCCTGTAACTGAGTGATTGAATGTCTATGTTTTAATGACTTATGTAAGACTTGCACTGTAAAAATATTTATTAAAACCTGATGCACTTTTGACATTTTAGATTGTACGATTGTTGTTTTATGCATGGTGGACTTGACCAAGCTTTAATTGTTTTTATTGTAACTGTATCTGATATTTATTGTAAAATTGCATTGTTTTATGTCTGTACCTTTTTATTTTATGCAATAAGGATGAAAAGGTAGTGCACATGCCTCGCAGCAAGGGCCATTTTTTTCTATGTATTTTTCGGGCATTTTGTGCCTTTATTGATAGGAGAGAGACAGTGGATAGGCTTGTGAAAGAGGGTGAGAGTAAGGGGAAGACACTCTGCAAACTGGTCACAGGCAGGATCCGAACCTGGATCGACAGAAGCAAGTACATGGGGGGCCTGGTAACTAACCACTCCACCAAACCAGCACCCCAGCAAGGGCCATTCTATGTGGAGTATGCATGTTCCTCCCATGCATGTTTCTACAGTTGTCTATCTGTCTATGTGGCCCTGTAAATGGCTGGCGATTGTTTCAAGGTGTACCCTGCCTTATGTTCAATGTCAGATGGATGGATGGATGGACGACTGATGAATATTAGGATTGTGTTAAATCTGCTATGTTTGATTGGTATTACATGGACTCTAAAGATATTGTAAGTTTATCAATACGCACTGTCCCATCTAAATGAATATTGAAATAAAAATAAGTGGGAGAATGTACATATTTGTTGTTTATAAAGATGCTTCTTTTAGATATCCTGTAGGCCAAATATATCAGTTTCTATATCATATTTATAATTTGTTCGTTTCTGTTCTGCTCTTTGAGGGTAAAAAAACATCAAGGGCAACAGAAGGACATGACTACATTAAACGCTGTATGCTTGTTGCACCAGTTGAAAGGACACAGCCTCCTTTTTAGATGAGAAAATATGAGCATGTCTTAAATACCAAATTTTCCGGTACATTGGAGGTTTGAGCTGATGACCTGAGCTGTTTTTGATGAGATTCAGGTGAAAATATGTTGGAGGCTTTGTCTTGATTTACTGTTCATGGACTGAATTAACAAAATGTATCAGCTGATCACCCTCTGTGCAGATGAAGACATCACCAAACTAAGCTGCTACTAATGAAGACATTCTGCTGCACAGGAAGAACAAATCCTTGCGGGTTGCTTTAAAGCAGAAAAAGGGCATCATCACATGTCACTTAGGTGCTCCTTTCAGTGATGGGGTCTGATGGGGTGCGTTGTCACACTGCGGTGACCTTTAGAGGAAAGCCTACAGCTGTGCCCACAGGCTGTTGTAGAGCTGACCTCAGCCCCCTTCATCATCACCTTCCCACACCCACATCTCAGAGCCTTCACACCTCTACGAGTCAAAGGCATGAGGGGATTTTTCTGTTGTCAAGACATCAGACTGCACGGCAAACATGAGTCATGTGAGGGGTGTGAGGTGGAACAGCCGGTCCTCTCATGCAGACTCTTGAAGTGATGGATGGTGCTTTCAGAACAAGAGCTCATTAAGTGCTCTTTTACAGGTAAAGTCATTGATTCATTCTATTCTTTGACTCCACTCCTAAAAGATGATTACTCTTAAACTGTGGAAGAACTGGTGATGTTTTAAGCTGTATTTATGAGCTTATCACATAGGTGAAAATGTTGGCGCTCCAAACAGCCTCTCAGTGCTCAATCAAAGACAGTTACAGCATTCACATCACACCAAACATGGATTTAGTATGAGTGATGTCACACATTGTGGGCTACAGCTACCCATGCATCAGAAGACTTTGAAAAGATTTTGAAAAGACTCTTGAAAAACTGTCAGCTCGCACCTGACAAACTTTTAGAGTTTTTAGTCACAGCCTAGTCTCAAACTGAGATTTTACAAAGACTATTAGTCTTGCAGGGTCACGATTTACAAGGCTACAACTATGTTACTTTGGCAATTTTTAAAAATGTTATATTATTATTGCTTTCATATATATATATAATAATATTGTAAAATAGTATTGATCGTCCATATTATGCTGCGTTCACACCGCAAGCAACCCAGCTACCAAAATCACTACACCCACTAACGTATCTACGCGCGTCCAGAAATATCTCATTTTGGTCACCGTTGCCGTCGGCCGTCGCTCGGTGACGTCACGTCTGCTCGAGTTTTGACGTGATCATATGATATATCATATAAATGATTTATAAGCGGACATTAGCCCAACTGAATCTTTTTCACTCACTTATCAAACACAAAACACTGCAGCTGATGCCCTGCAGCAGCATCATCTGTGAGTTCTCTGCAGTCCGTCTAGGTGGAACTAATGTCCTCACTGACTAATGTTTCCCACACGGACATAAATTGTTCCTCTGTAGTCCGGATGAAAAACTGTCCATCACGGGCACCGTCACAAATGCACACACCGCTGATTGGCTGTTGCCACACAGCCACACACGACATACTCTGAAATGAGCAACTTTTTTTTTACTTTGACATCGCGCGACAAGCGAAGTGGTAGTGTGAAAAGCGGCTGTCGCATCGCGGGAGGGTTAGCCCTGCCCCATCGCGGCTGTACGTTGACTTTGCATGGAGAGTGATCGCCGAGGTAGTACAAGTAGCGTCCGGTGTGTACGCACCTCTAGTTCGGACCTTTGACATTTTGCTGCCAGTGTTTCTTGTTCGTCAATGCCACTCTGCTGCTTTGGTGGTTGTGCTTACTGTCAGGTTACCTGTTTCTGCTTTCTTCAGAGCTCATTTATTGGTTGTTGATATTGTTACTTCGCTGCTGCTTCTGATGATATCAAAAATGTTTGATATAATCACAAGCCCAAGACTAGGAAAAGACCGAGAAAGCACAGCACAGATTACCACCTTAAACGGTGGAAATGATGGGACTTCAGAAAGACCCCTAAAATTAAAATTAAAGGGCTGATTATATTCAGCCAATCTTGAATAATGTAAGAATGTTCATTCATTGAAGTCTATCCTTCAGACTTTCACAAATAACTTGAACATTGACAAACATGTTCACCTTGCTGTTACCATTAGCTCATAGCAACGAGCAAAATAAATACTACACAGCATTAAAATACTCAAATTTCCATCATCAGGTTTGGTAAGGGATTGTATGTACTGAATCAGAATTTAGGAAAAGTCGAGTTGCAAGTCCTGTGTTGAACTGACTGAAGTTGAAGTAGCAGTCGGACATGAAGTGATTTGCATGTACAGGTTTTAGCCGGCTGTCGCTGGCACATTTTCTTCAAAAATAAATTAATGCACTGGGTCCTTTGGTCCTCTGGGGCTGGTAGCCTGAATGTGAAGATATAAGTGGCTGTTTACAGCATACATCAAGCAGTGACAGGCTTTTGGTGCAAATATGATGTCCCTTCACACAGAAATTTCTCAAGCCAGGGGATGAGGATACTCTATACTATATATGATACTGTATCTAAGACTCAACACCTCACCAAATACCATGAGTTTACATTTATGCAGCATGTAATATACTGCATAAATGTTGTCCACTCTCACATATTGTGGGCTGGAAGGCAGACAAGATACCCAAAAATATGTTCAAAAAGCCTTCAAAAGTGACTGTTGCATAGTATGTCCCATTTAAAGAGCTGAAACTTTGCCTGAACTCGGGTTTATAGAATGCAGTTTTGATGACTGCCATCGCATGTCCACAATGTTCAAAACACCTTTAAGCCGTATTCTCAGTGTGCAGATACCTTCCCCAGTGACTTCTGTGCAGAGTTTTGAACTGATCCTTGTTATTTACTTTTTGATCCTGTGCCAGTCTGCAACATTGAGAGTAGCTGTGGATTCCTAGCACAGACTCTCACAGCAGCTTCTCACCTGATCCTCATCAAAACAGCCGCACCTTTAAGTTTCACTCAGACTCATCACAGTGCCAGGGGATTCTCGCTGCTGTTTGTTGGCTGAACCCTTGAGTCTTTTGTACTCTCTAGTCATTTGATTAACCTTGTCCTTTCGAAATTTTTGCCCCCCCGGTCTTACCTGTATGCCTTTGCTCCTTCCTTGCAGTGCCTCCACGAGCCCTACCATGCCTCATGCCAAGCACTTGTCATCACTGCCTCACTTTCAGAAAATCCTTCCCAACTTTAGACCTTGGGTTTCCCTCCCTCTTTACCCTTGGCTTCCTATCAATACATTTTCATGTTACACCCTGTTATCAGTCTCTGGCTTCTACTTCTGGGTTCAAACAAAAACAACTTGGAAATATTCCTGCACGCTAGGTCCTGTTCCTATAGGGTCCATTTCCATACCTGGGTCCTGTCCTCTCTGATTACCAGTTAACTCTGTGGTAACATATCAGGTCAGTGCTACGCAGCATATATGTTGCCAATGTTGTGCAGATTCAGAGGGCTTGTCAAACCAAGCCAAACTTGATTAAACTGTAGAGGAAACTGTGGTATTAGGGGTTGGAGCTTTTCCAGGCAGCTACTGGTGCTGTACACATGGAGAGGAAGAGGTCCTGATGCAGCTGAGCTTTTGTCTTGTGTCTCTACACACTCTGAAGGGCATAGATTACTTGAAAAGGAATGACATAGGCTCTTTAAAGCCTTGAAACACCAGCCACAGTGGCAGTTAAATGAAAGCAGCATAACAGAGGGATGGAGACCCAGGCACTTTGAACTTAGAATCCTGTTTTCAACATGTTTCAGTCTGACACTTGAGGTGGACTAAGGCTGATCAACACTGTGTTAGCCTGAGTAAGACTTTTCTGTCCTGTCCTCGGCTGGACAGCAAAAAAAGACTCCAGCCTGTTACAGCTGGATGTCTATGCTAAGTAAATGGAATTTGGTACAATAAAAAAAAACTATGCTAATACTGACATCAATACATTTTGGTATAAAAGGTCTATAGTGCTGCATTATTATAATTAGGCGTTGTGGATTATTTGTTTAGTACATTTCAGCAACCAAACAATTTCAAGTGCTACGTGATGAAAAAATGAAAAGGAGACACAACAGGATAAAATATTCATCAAAAGAATAAATGAAACCACAGAAAAATAACCACAAAGTAAATGATAGATGAAAGGGTAAGCTAAAAACAAAAGCTAAAACGTGGAAAAAAATATCTTAAAAGCAGAGAAAAGGACTCAAAGTACAGATTAGGACTCAAATCACACTATGTCACATACAACATCGACTTCAGACCCGACTTGAACTTACCGCTTCAAGTTTTAAGACGAGAGCTGGGCTCAAGTCAAGTCTAGACCAAATGTAGCACAAAATCTGACTATAGAGACCCCAGATTGTTGAGCAACTCAAGTTGTACATCACGCAAGAATGGGAAAGAATTCCTCCAACAAAACTTAACCATTAGTGTCCTCCATGCTCAAATGCTTGTTTAGTTTAGTTAAAAGTAAAAGTGATGTAACACAGTGGTAAACATGCCCCTGTCTCAGTTGTTTTAGATGATGTTGCAGGCATTAACCTTCCAATAAATTATAAGTGCTCTGTTGAAATAGTGTCATCTGTGTTGTTGGGGTCGGTTTCGAACTGGTTATAAAAATAAGATTAAAAAGCAGTAATTAGAGCCGAAGCTGAAATCATATGTGCACTGTCAGTGAACTCATTGACAGCCAGCTCCTCTACCATTTATTTAAGCTTCAGGACATGTGAGGTCAATCCAGTAAAGCATTGGTGAACAGATGCCCCAAGACCCAGACGCTGATGCCTTGTCAGAGCTCACCTAGCACTTCCTCCACATCATCACCCACACACAGCACCCTTCTCTGCCAGACCTGCCTGAACACCGAACAGAACAGCCAGAACCACACCAAGTCCTCCTGATTCAAAAAGAAAGAGGTGTCAGGTCTGCCCAAGCAGAAAGATAAATGTAACATGCTTCCAGTGCAAGAAACACATTTGCAAAAAGTTAGTAAAAGTGTGAGTTTAGCCACACAAGGCTAATCAGACATACACGAGCATGCTGCACAGAGATTTTTTCTCAGTATTTTTACTTATTTTGGAATTGATTTCTGTTGGTGAAATTTACTTGATTGCTTGTTTGTTTGGCCTTGCAAGATGTATAATCTATGCATGATATACATGGTCCTTCTGTGAAGATGAACAGATAAATGTTCACAAAATGTCCAGATTGTTTTTAAAGTGCTATACAAATAAAGTTAATTATTATATCTTTATTATTACTTCAAAAATCATGCTCACAAAGTCATTTTGTCTTTTTCTTGAAGTAAATACATATAGGCCAAAATTGACCGGTCACATCCTATCTGTTATTATAGTTAATAATATTACAATGGAAATAATAAACATAAATATACATCCACAATTTGTGCTCTAACACCCCCTTGTAATCTTGAGGTAACAATACAACCTCTTAATTATCTACATGAGTCTCTTGAGGTTTATTTTACATTTTTTAAAATTAAAATCAAGGGATATGTGGACCAATAAAGGCCCACACCAAAATATATATTTTTAAACCAGTATTTTCATGGATAAAAAAGCCTGGCAAGGTAACCAAGAGGTAAAATATAAATAAAATTAAAAATGAGTACTTCACAATACTCTAATCAAAGAGTCCCAATCCATTTTTTTTCTTTAACTTAGAGCAGGAATTCCCACTTTTTCTGCTAGAGACCCAATATGAAATTTTATTTAAAGGTGCTATGAGGACAATCTTTTACTGGCGACATTAGACTCTGCTACCCATGAGCACGCGCGGCGACTGTAATGCTGCATTCCAGTAACCTTGGAAATGGGAGTGACATCATCTCCGACTTATCGGCGTTCCAGTTGAAGTCGGAAAAAAAAAATCCCGATCTACCAGACTATTGTTAGCTGTTGTTAGCACGCCTGTGTTGTTGTTCACAAATATCACATGAAGAATGTGATTATCACTATGGCAGCATTTTTGTAAATAGAAGTCTAACAATTCGATGTATACAGCTGATCTAGAGCGACACACCCCAGTCAGAAGTGCAAATAAATTAAGTATTACAGGAGCTAAATAACTGTTCACACTGGGGGCATCCATCTTCAATTGTCAACTCAGGGGTGGCGAGGTTTCACCGAGTTCCCAGTTGGAAATTCAGACTTCGGGGGACGTTCCAGTTACAGTTTCCTACTTGGAACCCGGGAATTCCTACTTCTGACTACAACTGGAACGCACCAAAAGATGTGACTGAAGCCAAAGCGTGTGTTTGTTGTGAATGCAGCTCGAACCTTCCTCAGAACTCTGCATTGCTTTACAACTTCTTTTATCAACAACTTACAGGATGCCAAATGACGAGGTAATGTATCTCTTTCTAGTTACATAGCGGTAGTTTTTGATGTGTGACAACAAGCAGTTTTTGGAAAACTTATTATCGTAGTTGTAGCCGCTATATATCGCTACTAACAGCCCGGTGCTCTAAGACGTGTCCGAATGATATAAATTTGCTCTAGTTTTAATTGTCTTGTTCCTGAAGTTGAGTATCCAGGCCAGTCCAGCGCTGTCCGACCCGACCGGAAGGCTAAGGAATAGCATTTATAGATAACCTATTTTGATGCTATAAAAATCATCTTAAAGTGTGTATTTCCATCAGGCATATATCTAAAAGTGAGATTTTTTTGTAATTATTTAGAAATTCCTCACAATCTCTTTAAAAAAATAGTGTTTTTTTTATTCTTTATATAAGGTTAAGCTTTGATATTTGTGCTCTTAGCAGAAGTTGATGAAGCTTTGAATTCATGAAATACTTTAAATTTTTAAGGGCAACTGAAAGTAATATAAGGTAATATTACTGAGGAAGACATTGAATTGTGAATAATAAGTGTTCAACTGAATATAGGTCAAAACTGATTTGCAATTTAGGCTACTGTATACATTCAATTGCATTTTTCAATATCCCAACTTCATTGGATTGGGGTTTGTATTCAAAAATGCAATTAAATGCAATATTTCACTTGATTTCTTTGAAATTGTGTCAAAACCATCAAGAGAAAGGAAAACTTGAAAATATATAGGTATAATATTTAGTTAATTTCAACCAGCTCTTAAATCATTTGCTTTGCAGTCTTTGACTATGCGGTGCCTTTTTTAAAACTGTGTATCACTCAGCATTTTTACCAATATAATCCTAACAGAATTAAACATGGGCCTAAAAGAGTGCTGGTCGTTATAAATTGTGGAACAAAACTTCAGTAATGAAGACAACAACACATTCTGGTTAACTGTGCCCATTCAGAGTTCAAATATGGTAGAAATATTTAAAGTTAGTAGATAAATTAGGCTAGCTACAGCCCTGGCTTTAGCTGTATGGGCGACATACAAAAGTTGTCTATAAAGTGTCTTTTATTGCTTTAACGGACATTATTGATCAGCTTCTCATGTCTAACCTGTCCCATAACCTTATTAGATGATGCCCCTTTCTCCCTTTTAAGTAAAAGCTGGATGACTGTTAGCTGCTACCCACAAAATCAGCCTCAGAATCATTTAAGTCAAGATCATGCTCCTGCCATCAGAACAAAAAACACAAGCTCAGCGTCTGGCGGGGCACAAACAAGACAAACAGAGTGTGCTGCTGCTGGTGTTTAATGATCTCAGGCTAAGCTCTGGTGTCTAACTAGCTGCTTCACTGGTCTACTTAATGTCAGTCCACACGCCAGCTGAAATCGATCCACAGTCCGATTGTTATCCGACTGAAACAAGTCTGCTCAGCAAAAAAAATCTGTTTCTTTGTTTTTTGTTCAGTCTTCAGTCACAGCCGGAAACACAGCAAACTCTCATGGGCTCTGAGCAACATACAGCTACTGTGATGAAGAACATAAACACAGGATGTCACTGGCAAAACAAAGAACATTACCAAAAAAAATTAATTGCTTTGTTTTTCCAGTTTGCCTCATGCTTTTATTAGCTTGTTATGTTGTGCTATATCTACAGTGCCTTTTTTAATTCTAACATTTGGAGCTTTTATATGAAAGAATATCCCAAATACGAGGCTCATCCTTGTTTTGATCACAGTTAGGCTGTGTTCTTTATGTGCACAAAGGAACATGTTTATTTATATCCCTGTATTTATGATAAATAGTATTCCCGTGGTTTCTTTTACTGCAGAGCATCTGTGCCACTTCTTTTGCTCTGATGTTTTGTCACATGATTATTCAGCTACTTCAGTTCTTTAATGATAATAACAGCATAATAACTGCCTTTAAAAGCATGCACAGGAGAAGACCCTCTTGAAAATGAAATGTTGCATGTTCAGAGCTATCCTCTGAAAATGTTCAATTCAATTGAGAGAAATACATTGAGAACAAATATATAGTCCAAATCCATGAATGTGTCACTACTATGTATTCTCATTTTAGTTCCATTGTGTTACAAAGTGTAAATAATAATTAGAATATAAAATGAATAACTGAACAATACATTAGGGTGCCTGAAACAGTGAATCACCTTATCTAGCAGAGGGCACTCCTGCTGCAACCTGATCAGCCAGTGCTCACTTGACCTCAACAACGGCTACATTGTCCGACAGACACTAACAGATAAAGGAGACACCTCAAGGAAACTGAGCACTGGGATAATCACACAAACCGGACAATAACAATAAAAAAAAAAACATCTGAGGAGCACCTTGTGGAAGCACTTTGGGCTCCTTTGTGTATCGATCATATGTGAAGAAATTGGCCATTATGACAAATGCACCAACCCATTTGTTGGCCTTGTATACCCAGCAGTCTTGCGCACAGCCCAGAAGTGCCGAGACCTCCTCAGGCTGCAGAAAAGGAAATCACAGACAAGATTTCAAGCTTCATATGCAAGGACATGTGGCCTCAAGAGAGGTAAATATAATGATCAAATGAAAATGCCTGGTGGGTGTTGTGTGTGTGTGTTTTGTGTATATGGGGGCATACAAGAGTGTGGTTTTGTAGCAGCTGGCTCAAATGCTAGCTGCTACTGTGGCTGTTTAATCAGAGCTTAACATTTATTCATTAAATGAAAAAAAGGAGCAACACTGAAAACATAAATCCATCAAAGTGTTTGATTTATGAGCTGGCTGGTGTTAATAACTTAATTCCTTGGCAGGGGTCTTGCCAACTATATCACCTAAATGGCCATTACTGAATGTGGTTGACAGAGCAACTGTCTGGTCACCCTCCAGGTATGTTTTTCAAAGGTTCTTCACTCCCCAAACACTTTTCATGGGCCATTACCCTGATGGACTTGTGAAATATATACTGAGTGTTCTAGATTTACTTAACTGTCTAACAGGTGTGGAAGGTGGCATATAATGTCTAAACGCCCAAAAAATAAAACAACTTTTCTTTTTAATCAAATTCCAGTGTAGAGGTGGTGTAAGCTCACACAAACTCTGGTGTGGACCAAAGAACCAAAGTCTAGTCTTCCAGAAAACATGTATCTTGGTTCACCTCCAAGAAGACTTGTGGTGGATGTGAAGGTAACCCATCCAAACAAGGCAGGCAAAAAGGGAGTGAACTGTGGCTCTGACTTGGCCAAAATCATAACAGCAAACAGGCTAACCATGTGACACAGGCATTAGCAAACAGAGAGCTGCTAATACAGACCTGATCAAAATCCTAAGACCAGTTGAAAAATTGCTAGAATATGCATTTTGCACATTTGGACCTTAATGAGGTTTTAAATAGAGCTACAATATGCAAAAGCAAGAAGGGGGAGTGTGACAAAAAACACTTTGAAAAAGTAATTTATTGAATACAACAAGTAAACTGAAATAGGCTGTTTATCAGCTGATCGAAAGTTTAAGACTATCACTCAAAAAAATCACAAAAAACTAGAACCAGAACAAAATTTTTCTCAGTAGGACTCAGTAATGAGTAGCTCCACCGTTCTTGTTAATCACTTCAAAAATTCGTTTGGGCATGCTTGATGCGAGTGTTTCCAGGAAACTTTTGGGAACATTGCTCCAAGTGGTGAAGATGGCTTCACAAAGGGCATCAACTGTCTGGAACTGATGGCCATTTTTATAAACTTCCCTTGCCATCCATCCCCAAATGTTCTCTATGGGATTTAAATCAGGGGAACATGTGGGATGATTCAAAAGAGTGATGTGATCCTCCCTGAAGAAGTCCTTGGTCAAGCGAGCATTGTGAACTGCAGCGTTGTCCTGTTGAAAAACCCAGCTGTTACCACACAGACGAGGGCCCTCAGTCATGAGGGATGCCCGCTGCAACATCTGCACGTAACCAGCCGCCGTTTGACGACCCTGCACCACCTGAAGCTCCAGTGTTCCACTGAATGAAAAAGCAGCCCAGATCATGATGGACCCCCCTCCACTGTGCCGGGTAGAAAACATCTCAGGTGGGATCTCCTTGTCATGTCAGTAACGTTGAAGCCATCTGGGCTGTCAAGGTTACATTTTTTCTCATTAGAGAATAAAACTTTTTTCCACCTTTCAGTGTCCCATGTTTGATGCTCCCTGGCAAAGTCTAAACGGTCAGTTTTGTGGCGTTGAAGGAGACAAGGTCTTTGAATCCGTTTTTTGTTGATGAAACCCTTTTCCCGCAGATGCCGTCTGATGGTTATTGCACTGCAGTCGGCACCAGTAAGGGCCTTAATTTGGGTCGAGGACCGCCCTGTGTCTTAACCGACAGCCAATCGAATCCTCCGGCTCAGTGCAGGTGTAACTTTTTTAGGTCTACCATTTGACTTTTTTGTTCCATAATGCTCAGGATCTTTCAAAAAATTTAGAATGACTGTCTTACTGCGTCCAACCTCAGCAGCAATGGCACGCTGTGAGAGGCCTTGCTTATGCAGGTCGATGATCTGACCACGTTCAAGAAGAGAAAGCTTCTTAGCTTTAGTCATCAAGAGGGCATGATAGGAATGCCTGACAGAAAAAGAAAATTTTGAGCAGATTTTGACTGTAATAGCCTGTGATCTTAAACTTTTGATCAGGTGATAAAAATTTCATTTTTTTAAATTACAAGTACCAAATGTTTTTGTCACACTCCCCCTTTCTTGCTTTTGCATATTGTAGCTCTATTTAAAACCTCATTAAGGTCCAAATGTGCAAAATGCATATTCTGGCAATTTTTCAATCGGTCTTAAGATTTTGATCAGGTCTGTAGTAGCATTACCAGCAACTATAAACAAGTTTTCGAAAAAAGCTTACGTCTACAAATCCAAGCAAAAAATGGTTGCACATCACTTAAGTCCATATTGATGTGCCATCTGACGCAGCCTGAATGTAGCTTTATTTTTTAATTTAGGGCATATCATAAAAATTGCTTTGAACTAAACAGTGTTATAGTTTAAAGCAGCTGTGGACCTTTTCTACAGCAACAAGTGGTGCAGGGTAACATTACACACAATTATAGGCTTTGGTCCAATTGACAAAGAGCAGTGTGAAAGCAAATCCCACCCAGTGAAAAGTAAACAATGTAGTTTTAAATGATACACTAAACTGCCATGGAGACGACCTAAGGTACTCTTAACTATGTAACTTATTTTAAAGTTTTTTCAACTTTACAGAAGTTTAACACTGCTCCAAAACGTCCTCAGAGAATGTTTTTGAAGTTCCTTGCTTGAAATTCACTCAGATATTGGATTATGTCACGCCTTTAAAGCCCTCTGTTTGAGCCCTGCTAGGAACAGGCTGTTTCTGTGTTCATCCTCGTGAGCTGTGTCTGTCCACTGCCACCTCCAGAGCATGCTAATGTTTCTGGTATATAGCTCTACAGACGTGCTTAGATGTGTTCCTTTCTCTGGAGCTGGCTGGGGTGTTGCCTTTCTGGGGGAGGTGACATATCCCCTTCAGACATCAGAAGCACATTTTCTGGTCTGACGGATAGTTGGAAGGATTTTCACACATGCTTCGGGATTTTGTGGACAGGTCAAGCACAAATACATAGGGAATTTTGCTTAAGGGATTAAAAAAGTATTTCGGATTTTGATTCTGATATATAGCTGCATAAAAACAGTTGAAAAACACATTTTGCTACACACATGATCTCTAAAAAACAGCCAAAACTTGGATACTTAAGTCCTTGTGAACTTGATGATAAATGTTATACAGCATTTGTTGTTTGTTTTTGTGTTTTCCACCTGCGTTCATTTTCAGTCACGGAGAATCTTTTGAAGGATCAAACTGGGAGAACAAATTATATTCCAATCAAACAAAAACCTTAGGGGACATTTTCAGCTACAGTCATAGAAGACCAAAACTGCAGCCGACAGAGAAATTACGCATTTAAATGTCGCTGTTTAACAGTTTTTCAATTTTGATCCACACTGCAGCTCCCCAGAAAGAAGAAGAAGAAGAGAATCACTTCTCATTTAATTACATTTATCTTGGATTTACTGACTGACTTTCCCTCTGTTTGTTATAATCCATTCAGATGTCTGCAGGTATTTTTAGGTTCAGCCCTGTGTTCCAAGTTTATCACACTCACACTCTGTATATCCCTCTCAAAGACAAAGATGGATTCCCTGTGTTGCACAGCTCGACCCTTGTGTGTCAGCGGCAGCCTCTCTCCCTGCAGGCAGCGCATTCGTCCTGCTGGCCTCTATGGCCGTGGGTCTGAGGTGCAGCACTGAGCTTTAAACTGAAACAATAGATTATTGTCACCTCGGCCATGTTGGAGCCAACAGTGAGGAGAGCCGTCTGAAAAAGGACAATGGGCTATGAATTGATTTATGAGGGTTCGGGGGGCCATAATGTGCAGTAGTAACAAGGAATCAATGGGCTAGAAAAATGCTAACAGCAGCCCTTTATGTCCTAAGCCTTTGTCTCGTGCAGAATTTAATTAATTTCTCTCCATTTTTGGGGGCGGGTGGAGTGGTGATGGAGAGGGGCATCAGTCTCCTCTCATGCAGTTTATAAACCAGTTCTAAAAGTCGAATATGACAGATGTGACGGTGCTCTGTTCAACAACTTCAGCACTGGATGCTTTATTTTCTGTCTTTTACCTGAAGAAACGAGGTGAGATGGACTTCTGAGGGATTATACTGGGACTTTTCATGGTAACTTCATTTTGCTATAATTTTGGTCACTTATCAATGTGTCACAATATTGAGCCTCATTAAATCCATTAATAGATAGACTTCTCAACAGGGAAAATTTATTTTAAATAGAATTTTAGTTCAAATCTGCATGTACAAATATCTTCTGACAGACAGGATTATCATCAGATAAGATAAAACAACTCATAGATGAATAGTTTCACATGCCTGAGGGGTGAATATAAATCATGAAATACCCTGAAATGTTACCCACTTAATTTAATCTGCTGTATTTTCTGCAACAAATCCCAATTCCAATAAAGTTGTGACACTGAGTAAAATAAATAAAACCACAATACAATAATTTGCAAATTTCTCTTTTATTGAAGACATCACAAAGACAAGATATTTAATGCTTGAACAGATAAACCGATAGATCATTTTTCTTTGTTTACTCATTACCTCCGCCAAGGAGGTTATGTTTTCGGGAGAGTTTGTTTGTCTGTCTGTCCGTCTGTCTGTGAACAAAAAAACTCTAAAAGTAATGGATGGAATTTGATGAAATTTTCAGGAAATGTTCAGCATGGGAAAACGAAGAACTGATTCGATTTTGGTGTTGATCCGGATCAGTGTCTGGCCGCCAAGGTGAAAAATGTGATTTCTGTGAACTGAACTAAAATAGATATCATTATGAATCCAGTTGCTAATGGTATGTTTTCATGGTCAAGGAATCTAAATATTTAGATGTAATAAAGGTAGGACTAATATTTATGGTAAAAATCACAATATGGCTAAGGACTGTCGTGCTGGTGGAGGTCTGCGCTCCGAGTGCTTTTCTAGTTTTAATTTGGATGCCTTTCACATGTTTGAGAACTGTGGACATCACGATTTGAAGCTTTGTAGCTGAATTCTTTTCCATTTTTCCCTGATGCATGACTTTCATTATTTTGCAGTCTGGGGTTGCTGTTGTCATACTGTGCTATCTAATGGGTCACACATCTTCAGTGGGAGAATGGTCCGGACAGCACTTAGGCTGGTCTGTAAAGACGTGCAAGTTACCCTTGCCATGGGCAGCAGCACACTCCCATACCACCACAGATTCTGGTTTTAATCTTTCCAGTGAAAGCAGTTAAAATAGTTTGAAATGAAAACTTGTCAGACCACAGCACACTTTTCCACCCATCTCAGATGAGCTCTGGCCTTTCTGGAATGTTACAAATAGGTGTTTTGCATCATTCCTTAACTTTCCAAGTATTTCGTTGCTCGGGTCCCTGGGTTTTTAGAATATGTTACAGGTCTCAAACTCATAAAAAAGAAACTGGAAGATCAACGTTTTAAATACTGAATATCTTGACTTTGTAATGTATTTAATTGAATATAGTCCGAAACATTTACGTGATGCCCAAATTTCACTGGAATTGGTGTTTGTAATTGTTTCATGCCGTTATGTGCCGTTCTATTTATTTAAGCATTTTTTTTTACTTTCTGCAGGACAAATTCCCTTTGGGACAGTTTTTATTATTTTTTTCCTTCTCTTGACGTCATCATATATCACAGTCATCTAGTAAGGCCACAGTTATTTATCTAATATTTCAATAAAGACTGGGGATAAATATTGAGCTTACAACAAGGTGTAGGATTAAAGAGGATTTTCTGTTTTGTGAGCCTCTCTGTTATTCATAATAAACAACTATTTTACTTGACCGGATCAGAGTTGAATGAAGCAGAGAAATTTGAAGGACTAAATAATCAGGGCCTTTCACAAGTGCCAACAGCCAGACAAACATCCCCTTAAATTGATATACATGTATCAACAGTTTATCTTGGAATATTAATTCATTGCTGTTTTCAAATGCATCTAGTCTGAGAGAAAACAGGTTGTAAAAATAAAGTTCATTGAATGTCTCACTTCTGAAAATGGGAAACCATAGAGAGGGAGAAAGAGAGAGAGAAAAAAACAGATCAGGCTCATACACTAATTTTTTTAATCATTCTACATATAAAAAGCTTTAGCAAAAAATCTCTATAAAATTCATGCCTACAAATCTCTTTGAATTCAAATGAAATGAAAAAGTAGAGGTAAAGGGGTGAGAAAACCACTGACTGAACACACAGGTCTTGATGGTGTTGTATAGCACCTCTTTAGCTGCCAGAGGCAATTAGCACTGGCCTTTGAGAAGAAGGTGCTATTCCCAATGAGGCTTATTAGCATAGCCAGGGGCCAAATTTTTACTAGATTGTTGAATATTTCCATATTTACATACATGCAAATGTGACAGGACACTTTCAGCTTAACGGGGCAGTCTGTATGCAGTTTTCATCCTGTGGTATTAGTGCTGAATGTCACAGCACAACACAGCTCATCGTGTATTAGATGGGGTGGGACCTGCTACCCAGGAAACAAAGAAAATATGGTCATCAAGGAAGGTGGATTTGTGCAATAGGTCATTGACATTCCTGCTGAGTGTTTGATAGGTTGTCAGAAATAGAAATGAATGATGTAAAATTACTAGCATGTGATTTCCAAGGTTTTAATTATGATTTATGATTAATTTCCCGTTCTTTTATAATCTGAGAGTTCTTGTCCTTAAAAGGGGAAAAATAAGAACTATATTTAAACGTAGGTTGTTTTCACACCAACCACACTTAGTGCGCACCAAAGAAGTTTTGGCCCAGGGTTTGGTACGTTAGTATCAATGTGAATGCAACCACCGCACTTTGGTGCGCACCAAATCAGCCGGTCCGAGACCTCCATAAAGGGGTGGTCTCGATCCGCTCCATCTCCCTACATTTGGTGCGGTTTCACTGGTGTGAAACAAAGTGGTTCCGAACCGATCTACTTTTGATGCATTGTGGGTATTGGAAGCATGGAGTTATGGGTAAAGTCCTTCATTATTTACTCTCTGTTAATCCTGCGATTGAATCTTTTGCTTACTCGATTTGTGGATTTGTTTATTCTGGTTGAGGATTACGATGATTTATGAGGGTCCAGAAGGTCGCTGATGCCGTCTCAAACACAATAAAAAAACACAGTTGAAGGAAAATGTAGAAGAGAGCGAAACGTAAACACTGGTTGTTTGGTGTAGGAAATGGTTACCATGGTAGCCTCTTCTTTGTTCTCCCCTGTAGCAGGTTTGGTAACCAGTTACGTGCATATCGGCCCCTGCTGTTTCAAACTGAGTAAATACACAAGTGGGCCTGGGTACGGTTTGATGTTGCAAGTATGAATGCAAGCCAGCGGGGGAGGGGGAGGGGGGTGAACTGCGCTGCAGCACGGTTCGAAACAAGTGGGCCTAAGGTGAAAGTGCCCTTAAAGTACTTAAAATTCACAAAAAATTAAGGTCATGAAAAAATAAATCGATGACACAGTCATACTGCACAAGCCTTTATTTTAAGCTAAACAAGAAGCACTTGGTGTGGTCTTCTGTTACTGTAGCTCACATGATTCAAGATTTGACATGTTATAGGCTCAGAAATGGTTTTCTGCATCTTAGTTGTAACAAGTTCATTAATTATTTTGGTTGTTGCCTTTGTATGATTAAACCATTCTCACCTCTGACCTGTGATCACCAAGGCATTTCCACTGAGAGAACTGTAAAACCTTGAATTTTGTTCTCTTTCTCTAACCATTTTTGTAAAACCTCGAAATGGCTGTGTGTGAAAATCCTTGTAGATCAGCAGTTGATGAAAAACTCAGACTAGCCTTTCTGGCAACTACCATGCCACTTTCAAAGTCAGTGATTCACCTTCCCCCCTCATCCTGATAATTGATTTGTCTTTAGCATATCCTGTTGACTAAGTTTTCTTACTTTAAAGGTGAAGTCAGTGATGTGGGAGAAAACGACTGGAGAGGTTGTTTATAAACGAATTTAGACCCGCCCCCCAAAAGCTTATGGACATGCATCGTCATGGAAACGGCCGTAGAAACTGCGTAGCTGACCAACGTTGCTAAGCTAACCCTGACTCGTCAGACAACTCGACTTCCATTATTGATAACATCACAACAACAGTACATTCTGGCAGATTAGACAATAAGATGAATGCCTGACGGCTGTTACTGTTATGTGAAGCACCACAAAGCTAACGTTGCTTACCTATCCAGCAGAAAGACGGCGACATCCTGGTCCGTTTTCAGGTCTTTCAGTTCGCGGAGTTTCCTCCACCGTCGGCAAGAAACACCAATGTTGATGCGGGTCTTTGCTCTTTAATGGTCATAGCCCTTCTTTTACACTTTTCACTCCTCTGACCTTTTTCTTTTGGGCTGTTTTTCAGTCATTGCTACTGCACATATTGTATCTCTCCCTTACACGCAGCGCACGCTATGCATCCTACGACCCCCCCTCCCCCCTCTGTCTGATCTGTGCATGAGTATGATCGCCCCCTGGATGTGGGAGGTGTACCCTGTTTTGGTAACTCGGCCCGAGCCACAGTATTTACCTGCTGAAATTCAGGCCCAAGGCTGTGTATTCAAACCGGACTTTTTTTTCAACATGCTGTCCGTGGTGACATCTTGCGGATGGAGAGGAGAAATATGGAGATTTAAACAAATCGTGCATTAGATTAGAAGATTAGAAGATCGCTGACTACACCTTTAAAACATTAGGTTTCTGCCATGCAGTGTTAATTTTGTAGACTAATTATTATTGTCATAGTTTTCGCCAAAAACCTATCCCTTGATGAAAACTAGACTAACTAAAACAAAAGAGTGTGTACATTGACGAAAACTAAAACTAAATTAACTAACAAATAAAAACAAGACTAAATGTTTGACTAAATCCATTCATACCTAATTTCATCATACACAAAGTAGAGACAAATTAGGAATCACAGCTACTTTGGTTGTGTGGAAAAGTTGGATGAGTTAAGAGGGACATCCAGTTACAGCTGACTTAGCTTCATGGTGGCAGGATCCAAGTGTAAAACATAACTTCAGAAATTCAAGGAAACATTAAAAAATGCCTCACGCTTGACATTTCATATTTTAGTCGACTAAATTTACAGTAGATTTCATCACCAAAAATTGTGTAAAATATCATCAACTAAAAATAGACTAATTAAAACAATTTATAAGTAAAATGAAAAGTTATTTAAGGCAAACAACTAAAACTAAATCAAATTAAAATGTACAGTCAAAATTAACACATATGATTGGCTGATTAGTCTTTTGTGTTATCAAACAGATGAACAGGAGTTCCTAATGAAATAACCAGTGAGCACAGAATACAATAAAACAGGCCGACACCGACTGAAACATTTCATGACCAAAAATGGTTCAACAGGGCTATAGAGGAATTCCTTCACTCTCTTGTCTTTTCTGGCAACATTTAGCTTGCAAAATGTAAAATCTCTTTTTTTCATGCACGATTGCATTTTTGGGAGTGTGTTTCAATCACTGAAAATATAAAAATCTGTTACTGTGTGCCAGGCTTTAGTGGATTGTTTGCATTATTTTTTATTTTCTGCAGATTTTTATACCTCCTCTTTTTTCTACCACTGCTGTCCAACTGTTCATCCCCCTCTCTAAATATAGCTGTCCCTCTGTCTTTTTATCTGTCTTTCTGTCCCTTCATCCATCTGTCTTTCTGTCTGATTGATCATGTGAAAGGAAGCACGCCTGAGGGGGCCACTCAAGTATTGCCTGCTTAAATTGGCAACCATTTCTCCAGCATTTCCATGAGCCATAAATTTTGGCAGTGGATCATAATTTCGCCCAAAAGCCAAGAAAGACTCTAATAAATTAGAATAAAAAACCTGCATAAATTTCATCATCACAGCAGTCTTGGTGTGTCTTTAAAATTTAATACTTTTTGTGAGGGGGCATTTTCAGAAACATAAAAATCAGTGTGCATTAAACCTTGAGAGATTTTTGAAGTATTTAATATGGGACAGATCTGACAAAAAGCAATATATCCTTAAGGTCTTTGTAGGACATAAAATTGTATATTGTACTTCTCACATCCTGGGATACATGCCACTCCATCTCTTATTCATGTAGGCTCACACCACCCCTGCTATCAAGACCCCACATTTCTGGTGTCCCTGGCTCCCTTCCCTCATCCACTACCCGAACCAGGGTCTTCATCCCTTTCCTACCCTCCCTCCCAAACCCACTACCCGAACCAGGGTCTTCATCCCCTTCCCACTCCCACCCCCCCTCCCCACACCCACTACCCGAACCAGGGTCTTCATCCAGTTCCAACCCTCCCTGTCCTAACCCACTACCCGAACCAGGGTCTTTATCCCTTCCCTACCCCCCTCCCACACCCACTACCCGAACCAGGGTCTTCATCCCTCTCCTAACCTCCCCTCCACCTCCACTACCCGAACCAGGGTCTTCATCCCTCCCCCTACTCTACACATGAGCCACCCTCTTCATACACAACACATACTTCCAGTATGGACTTACATCAGCACAGCACTTGAACTACTATCCTAAACTAGCCACAATACCTGTTTGTTCCTCTCCCAGTTGTCTTGTCTTGTCTTGCCTTGTCTTGTCTTGTCCTGTCTTGTCTGTCACTATTTCCCCTTCTTTCACACTGTGGTGTGGCACGGCCCTCCCCCTCAGCTCCCATCAGGGGTTAAATAAAGTTTTATATGATGGAGGAGCCTACAGGGAGGGCTGGTGATGGTCACTATAGCAGTGAATCATATTCACGTATCTCTCACGGCTAGAAAAAAATTGCATTAGTCTTTCCAACGCTGCCACCAGACACAGTGCTCAGCTGTAAAGATAATGCAGACAAGGGGAAAAAAAAAAAAAAAAATAAATAAAATAAAATAAAATAAAATAAAATAAAATAAAATAAAATTGTATACATGAATTTAAAGTTTGCCAAATCACTGTTAGACCAAAATTCAGCAAATAAATTACTTAAAGCTGCAGTGTGTACTTTATTTTTGTGTCACTGACCCTAAAAAACATGATTACCTGTCATACATCATATTCCTGAAGCAACATTAGAGATCATAAAACATCCGTACCCACTCCTTGCTCTGTATCAAGCCTTTAGAAAATCTAAAAAGGGAGATCCACTTCTTGGCCAATCAGGGCTAAGTACAGGATCTTCTACTAAGGTTCATGTGCTCGTTATATCTAAATAAGCTTCAAATGCTGTTGAGACTGTACAGGTTTCATTTTATAAAGGGATGTGTAGTTTGTGGCTCTTCTGTGGCTGATAATACATGACAATCGCATAACGCTTATGGCAGCTGCAGAGGATTGGTTTTACATATAGGAGTGGGCGTGGCTACGAGCACAACCATGGAAGGAAGGAGGGAAAAAAACCTGCTTTTACTGCAGTCGCATTCTACATACCTCAGCTTTAAATATCTAAAATTAGGTTTGGCAATCATGAAAATGAAGCAGTAACCTCTCTGGGATGCTGTGGGGAGTGGGCGTTCATTAAAAGTGCCCATACCACAGCCATTTTCAGAAGGATCATCCTTTCCTAACTTTAACAAAGGTATAACCTGATAGTGGAGGTCTTACTAAAGTTGTCATCTGTACATATATTTGAACCATGAGATACAGAAACAAGAACTCGTCCCAGAGCACAAACCTCTGCCAACACACTTCTGACATCAATAGCAGAGTCATTAATAAACATCTGGGATAGCTGCCCCTTTGTGCAATGTTGGCAAACCATTTAAAAGAGTCTGGATCTGTTTCTTAAAATCTGTTCAGAACTTTTCTAATTGTCTTGCACATAGACAAACAAAACAAACAAAAAAATGACAGATAACAGTAAAAAGATAATCTATTAATTAAAATTGAGGTGTTACACTTAGATGAGATTGCATGATGTCACTGTAATGTATTTGCAGCCACAGACTACACATCCCTTATAAAATGACCATGATCCTGTAACAAGTAAAGCTCATGTAGATATAATAAGCACATATACCTTAGTAGAGAATCAAATAAGAGCACTGTCCCTAAACTGAGCTCTGATTGGCCAAAAAGTGTAAGGTCCCTGCGCTGTCAGTATTTAACAGCCATATAAATCCTTTAGTTGCATTTTTACACCAAGTTTCCTGATTTTCCTACTTCAAAATGGACGTTTTAAAGGGACAGTTTGGGTTATTTGAAGTGGAGTTGCTAAAAATGTATGGCACTAGCATATTTGCCAGTAAAGCAACTTGGTAACACTACAGTTGGGTACTGGTGCTCGTCAATACATTGCAGCCATTGGTGCCACTAGAAGCCTCATAATAATCCCACTTTAAGGTCGAAATAACACTTGATCATCATCTAAAAGCCATGCATAAGTGTTTTGTGTTTTTAAACTAATTAGTGGAAATAATCCACCAAGTTTCCTGATTTTCCTTCTTCATAATGAAAGTTTTATGGAGACTGTTTGGGTTACTCGAAGTGGAGCTGCTCAAAGTCTCTATAACTAGTAAATATATTTGCCAATTAAGTAACTTGCTAACTCTCCCACTGAGGAAGATAGCCAAGTGACTGAAGCTAGTAGATAGAAAGCAACAAATGTGACTAAAAGTCTTATAATTAACCCACTTTTAGGGCAAAATAACACTCAGCATGACAACATGCTACTGTGTTTAATCCTCATGAGCACACTCCCATCCTTTGCAAAACATTTTTTTTTTGTGTATTTGACACGATTGGGTAAAATATCCAACAAAGTTTCCCAATTATAATTTTTCAAGAGTTGCTGAAAGTCTATTGCACTAAGTAAATATTTTTGGTCAATAAAGTCACTGGACTTGCTAACTCTCCCACCGAGTAAAGATAGCTGGGTATTGACGTTAGTAGATACATAGCAGCCAATGGTGCCAGTAACTGACCCACTTGTAGGGTAAATTAACACTTATAACCGTGAACCACGTGGTTTTATCCTTGTAAGCACAGTGTCATCATTTCACAGCCAAACATTTTTTGCTTTTTTTACGAATTGGTTAACTTCAACACCAAGTTTTCTACTTTAAAGGGACTGTGAGGAGTTTCTAAGTAACTGCAGAAAAGTCTCACTTTTAGATACAAGCCTGATTAAAATACACACTTTAAGATAAGTTTTATAGCATCAAAATAGGTTATCTATAAATGCTATTCCTTAGTCTTCCGGTCGGGTCGGACAGGGCTGGACTGGTCTGGATACTCAACTTCGGGAACAAGACAATTAAAACTAGAGCAAATTTATATTATTCGGACATGTCTTAGAACACTGGGCTGTTAGTAGCAATATATAGCTGGCTACAAAACTACAATACTAAGTTTTCCAAAAATTGCTTGTTGTCACACATCAAAAACTACCGCTATGTAACTAGAAAGAGATACATTACCTCGTCGCTTTGCATCCCGTAAGTTGTTGTAAAGCAATGCAGAGTTCTGAAGAAGGTCCCGGCTACAACACAACAAACACACACTTTGGCTTCGGTAACATGTTGTGGTGCGTTCCAGTTGTAGTCAGAAGTTGGAATATCTGAGTTCCGAGTAGGAAACTGCAGCTGGAATGTCCCCCGAAGTCTGAATTTCCTACTGGGAACTCGGTGAAACCTCGCCACCCCCGAGTTGACAATCGAAGATGGATGCCCCCAGTGTGAACAGTTATTTAGCTCCTGTAATAATCAATTTATTTTCACTTCTGTCTGGGGTGTGTCACTCTAGATCAGCTGTATACATAGTATTGTTAGACTTATACTTACAAAAATGCTGCCATAGTGATAATCACATTCTTCATGTCATATTTGTGAATAACAACGCAGGGCGTGCTAACAACAGCCAACAATAGCCTGGTAGAGCGGCATGTTTTTTTCAGACTTCAACTGGAACGCCGATAAGTCGGAGATGATGTCACTTCCAGTTCAGAGGTAACTGGAACGCAGCATTACGATAGTCGCCGCGCGTGCTCATGGGTAGCAGAGTCTTTGTGTCGCTGGTAATAGATTCTCCTCACAGTCCCTTTAAAATGATGGTTTCAAAGGATAGTTCATTTTAAAATGGAGGTGCTCAAGGTCTATGGCAGGAAAGATATCATATAGCAACTTGTAAACTCTCCCATTGAGGGAAGAGGGCCATGTACTGATGGTAGTTGATACACAGCAGCCAATGGTGCCACCGAAAACCTCATTATTTCCCACTCTTAGGCTGAATTAACACCCAGAATGACAATGAATCAAATGGTTTAATCCTCATGAGCACAGTCTCATTTTTAATGGCCATACGTTTTTTGTGTGTGTATGTAATTTAACCCTGTTGGGTGAAATATACCACTTAGTTTCCTGGTTGTTCCACTTAAATGAAGGTATTAAAGGGACAACTCAGGATATTTGAGGTGGAGTCTCTTTGTCAACAGTGCAAATTGCTATCTCTCCCACTGAGGTAAGTTGGCCAGGTACTTATGTTTGTCGATACAAAGCAGCTAATGGTGCCAATGAAAGCCTCATAATTGACCCACTTTGAGGGGAAAATGACACTTATAGCCATGAACCACATGGTTTTACTCTCAAAAGCCAGTGTCATCATCTAAAAGCCATGCATAAGTATTTCATGTAATCTTAAACTCATGGGTCCTCCCCCACTCTCATTGTAAACCACCCCTCTGGTTCAATGATGCAGTACAAAACACTAACTGTTTTCTAACATGTTCGAAGCAACTTTTTTCCCTCATATATGATGTGTAAAGAGACATTTCAGATTCTTCTATCCACGGCCTTCGATGGTGCATGTTACTTTTAGTTTGTTTGGCTTGATTTGAACCAAAGTTGTGTGAAAACTAGTGAAACATTTTGTGAAATAACATTCTCTGTCCTCATTTCTAAAACCAAACTGTGTCTGATGTATTGACTTTCTGTCTGGCGGTGTTACTGTGAGGATGATGCACTGTACATTAGTTGATGTCCTGTATATCGAATTATCCGCAGAGCTGTCTGTAATTATATCATTCAAATACATTTTTGCTCAGCCCCTGGGACACAGTGTGATGTGGGGACTGTTTGTTCGGTGTTTCATCAAAAAGGGGAAACAGGAATCAAAGAGTTTGAAGCTGCTCTGGCTTTTAGAGCTGGTGGCAGAGCGACTAATGATTCAGCTGAACCTGCTGTCAGTACAGCTTCATAACGGTGCTAGTCATGTCCTGATGTCCAATAATCCTCATGCAGATACATCGCTGTGACTCTTTTTAACCTTCACTGATCAAACAGTAGGAATTCACTTTAACATGGCTTTACTTGATGTCTATGTGCCACGTTTTATTCTCATTACTCCAGTCCTCAGCTCAAATCTTTAAAGCTGACAGTGTGCATGAAGTCAGTTAAATTAGAGCAGTTACATCTAAAAGAAACATTTTCTGTCTGAAACCATCTGCAGGCCTGAACTTTTATTCACGATTTAAGTCCTTCAAATTAAAATTACATCACATACAGTATTTATGCAGCTGAAAAAGGTCCCTACCCGTTATAAAATACACCTGATGAATGTACGACACACAAAGGAAACAAGGACATCAGGGACACATTTGTATAGCTTTGAATTTAAGAGTTTTATATTCACTTCTAAACTCTACAATTTCATTTACGAACCTCAGTTTTAAGTTGGAATGTTGTGTTAAAGGATACGTTCGTTTTCTACAGCTTTCACATTGTTTATAGAATGAAGTAGAACAATATACTCACCCAGAAGGCTTTCCTGATCCAAACAGTGCTTCGGGAGATATTTAGATCCAAAATCGAGCGGCGGACATCCGTATAATGGTAGCACATAGGGCATGTATAGCGCCGCTCCTAAAACTGCATTAATCGTCCATAAACTCATTAGTTTCACCAATATTTCATCATGGTCCGCTCACGCTACTCCTCCAAGACAGTCTGTGTCACTCCAGACATGTTTTTGTGACTGTGCTGACCTCTGAACTGAAGAAGAAGAATGTTTGCTTACGCGCATGCGCAGTACGGCTCATTGTTTCAGGGGAAGACCGCCGGCTACATGACTTTCTTCTTCCAGTTTTGTGCAAGATGGACGAATATCTATCGGATGAAGATGTTGTGGAGGAGAACTTTGAATATGATGGGTGTCCTTACAGTTTTGAGCCAGAGTTTACAGATGAAACTAATGAGTTTTTGGATGATTAATGCAGTTTTAGGAGCGGCGCTGTACATGCACCGTGTGCTACCATTATACGGATGTCCGCCACTCGATTTTGGATCTAAATATCTCCCGAAGCACTGTTTGGATCAGGAAAGCCTTCTGGGTGAGTATATTGTTCTACTTCATTCTATAAACAATGTGAAAGCAGTAGAAAATGAACTTTATTTGTTTATGAAAACATAACAAAACAAACATTTCAACCTTTATTCAATGAAACACACTGGAAAGACATGACATTTACATGAATTTTATGCCTGCAGCATATTACAAAAAGATGTAACAAGAGCATGTTTATGTTACATCACCCTTCCTTTTGACACAGCACACTATTACACTTTGCATCAGTCCACCAGATGAGTTTAGGCCCAGAGAAGCCTGCAGCAGTTCTTGTTGATTTATGGCTTTGGCTTTGAACGGTATAGTTTTTACCTCACACTAGCATATGGCAACAAACTGTGTAAACTGACAATGCTTTTCCAAAGTCTTCCTGGTAGTCCATGGTAATCTTTACAGAAACATGTTGATTTTTACTTAACATCAGAGGAATCAAAGGTCATGGCATTCAATGTTGGTTTTTGGCCTTGTGACTTTCAAGCAGAGGTTTCTCTGGATTTTTTGAATCTGCTGCTGATGTCAAGGATAGTGGATAATCCCTCAATTCCTTTCAACAACATGTTTGAAATTGCTGTTCTTAAACTGTTTGGCTGTTTGCAGCTGTTCACAATGTGGGGAACTTCAACACACCCTTGCTTGTGAATGACTGAGCCTTTCAGTGACGCTCTCACTAATACCCCTTTTCCACCAAGCTGGTTCCAGGGCTGGTTCAGAGCTACAGCCAGACTTAGACTTGGTTTTCCACAGACTAAGTACCAGTTGCTGGCTCTCAAAACCGGTGCTTGGCAAGCACCAACCCTTTGCTGGGCCAGCAGAAAGAACCACGTTACGTCGGGGGCTACGGTTTACATCAGGGGGTGGGGGCGGGATTATTGACCAACCAAAGCAGAGTAAAAACACGGAAGCACTCTTACCCGTCTTCTCAAGCGTGATCGCTGTTCGTTGCATAATTGTCGAGCAGCATTAACTTGCTGGATCGCCAACTTTTGCTCTCCAAGGAAGGCTCGAAAGCCAATGGCAACACTTGAACCACAACGTAGTGCTCCATCTTTGTTGTGGTAATTGAATTTGGCGCTAGTTGTTATGGGAAACTGGCGTGACGTATACAGACATATACATTGGTGTGATAACGTAGCCCTCTGGTCGGCACCTGTTTTTGGAAAAGCAAACGGTTCTTAACCGGTTCGCACTTGAACCAACTGCAAACCGGCTCTAGCGCCAGCACTAGCACCAGCCCTGGAACCAGCTTGGTGGAAAAGGGGTATTTGTAACCTGTTCACCTTTTTGACTTGTGTTTTTGACTTTCCCAGTCTTCTGTTACCCCTGTCCCTTTTTTGAGAACATGTGGCGGCATCAGATTTAAAATGAGTTAATAAAGTTTGATCAGTATGGACCTTAAAGATCTTGTCTTTACAGAGTATTAGTTTAATTTTCAGTAGGGGAAAGGATTTGTAGATCACTGTTTTCTGTTTTAACTGTTTTACACAATGTCCTAGCTTCATTAGAATTGGAGTTTGATCTATTGTATCAGTTTATATAATTTATGAACTAACATTAGGGACTTTTATCTCAGGCAGAAAAAACAGAGGTGGTTGTACTTCTTAAATGTATTGTATTCAGGGTGTTAGTGGCACAGTCTCATAGCAGTCAGTACCAGAAGTTTGCAGGTTCGAGCCAAGCTCTGGCTGTCACATGGTGATGTGTCCTTGAGCAAGACATCTAACTCCAAGTTGTTCCCAGTGCTGCGTCTGCAGCGTGTATATGTGCATCAAAAGCCATAAATGTGTTAGTTAATGCTGATGTACTACTGACATAGATACTGCAGCCATCAGTGAGTAAATATGCAAGCAAATGGTGGTGAATGGGCCTGTTGTGTAAAGCTGCTTTGAGAAGTCAAAAGACTAGAAAAAACAGTATATAAGCTCAAGTTCCTTCACCATTATAATCTAAGATGTCGTTCTTACAATGGGTCTATTTTGTCCTACTCTGTCAGTAATGACTAAAAATGTATGTAGACATGTAAGTTGAGCAGGGGGAGGGCCGAGGACCGAGGGCCTCATGAAAAATTTGCTAAGGCCACACTAGCCAGAAGTGGCCCTGAGTATTTTTAGAATTGTACCAGTCTGTTTGGACTGCAAAATTCCCAGTCCAGGACAATCCTCACAGTTATTAAGTTATCCAATGTGTTACTCTGTGTGAGCAGGGGGCTGCACCTAGAATAAATATTTCATTGAGTGAACTTACTGGTGAACTTTTAAGTGCCTCTGACTATGACTTCTTCAGCTTGTTCAGTTCAGAACTCTGCACACCCGATAACCTGAGACCAGAAACAGCGCCCTCCTGCTGTGCTGAATCGATGATCAGATACCAACATGGGCAGGTCATCAAATATGTTCAGATCTCACACCAGACTGAGCAGCAGAATATCAGAAAGGAACATTTTCAGTCTTCAAAACTTTTTGGCAGCAGCCATAGAAAACACATTATTACCGCTGGCTCTGACTGTGAACAATGACACACACAGCTGTTAGCTGTCTTCTCACCACAAACTAAACAAGGTCAAAGACCTGGATGTGGAGAAAATACCCCATACGGTGATGTTGAGGAACTGAAAACCCTACATCAAAGTACTTCTGCAGTGTTCACACATGTTAATGTAAAAACTGCATACTTGTCTTGTCCTCACAGCGTGCTTTGGCTCATTCTTGATCATTATTTTCTCACTTTAAATCATAACCTGCTGTGGCTGATCCAAGCAGAAGACAATAACGTCTTTTCAATGGCATGATCCAGATGACACCTGAAAAAGTCAGATGGAGGCAAGAGGTGAAAAATACTGTTTGTGTATCACTGAGAAAGGAGGAAAGTGATTGTTGTAAGTATATGCAGGCAGATTGTGTCATAAGAAGAATTCTTGATAGGTTGGGTATGATCCACATACAGAGAATATGATAATATCTGCATTACAGCTGCCATGCAACGAGGCAGATAACAAAGAATGACTTCATTATAATGTTCTGGATCCCACAGAGTCACTTGCTGTGCACAGGAAAAACATACCAGGAAAATAGCAACAGGCTAATGCTACTTGCCGTCTCAACAGGAGATCATCACAGGACTGACAACATAAGTTAATTCAAAGACTGAAGCTCCCAAAATTTAAGCCCCAGTCACACGTTCCCGTTTGTCATAATGACTGTGCAAGACTGTACATGATTGGAAACTGGTTTGATCAACATGACACGGGAAGAAATGACTGTTTCCCCCCTACACACAAGTAGGTCAGTTAGGTCAATACAACTATATGACAAGGATTCCATGAATTTCCATCCAACAGACACTATATAACTAAGTAACACACTACGTAAGCCCCATCACTTGCGTTTTTGTTGCATTCACTTCCTGTACAAGATACGTAAAAACAACGCTTTGAAATCGCCTTCAATGGGACACAGTTGGGGCACAATCTGATACATCCTTGTCAGTTGTCCCCAGAAAGCTTCCTGGATTGAGCCACAATCAACCCGATTGAGCCCCGTACATGTCATGCTGATACTGTTCGCCTTAGGACTACATTAGGCTTCCACCTCGCTATACTGAAAGCAGCAATTCTCCAAGACAGTTTTTAACAGTTCAAAACAATCTGGACTCTTCCCCGTTCATCCACGACACAACTCTGACCTAGATCAAGTAGCACATGCACCACAACCAAAGCACGTTTCATCAGGATTATGATTATCATGTAATCACAATGAGAAGCGAGAATAGGTGACTGGGGCTTTGGTCCTCCTTGTTAAAGGAGGAGCATTTATCCTTTACAAAGCTGCTCTCTACCTTTTCACATGGCTGAGTAGGTAATGGCAGAGGGCCAGCTATGGTCTTTTTACAACTGAATCAGAACAGAGCAGTAGGTGTGAAAACCGACTCTATGATGTCAATCAGGAAGTATACAAGTCATTATTGTTCCAATAGTCTTTGGCAGTGGTAAATACATAGTCCCATAGTGCAGCGTAAACTTTGCCATCACTTTTTAATTAAGTTTTAGTTTTACTCTTTTGCCGAAATCATCTTTTGGTTTTAGCCTTAATTTAGTCACCTAAATTGTTGAAATTTAAGTCTAGATTCAGTTGATGAAATTGTATAACAATTAAGTTGACTAAATCTACTGTAAATTTAGTCAACTAAAACATGAACTGTAAAGTGTAAGGCATTTTTTATATTTCCTTGAATTTCTGAAGTTATGTTTTTCACTTGGACTCTGTCAACTTGAAGCTAAGGCAGTTGTGATTGGATGTCCCTCTTAACTCACCCAGCCTTTCCACACAGCCAAAGTAGTTGTTACTGGATATATTCCTAACGTGTCTCTACTTTCTACTTGACATAAATTGGTCTGATTGGATTAAGTCTCTGTCAAACATTTTAGTCTACTTTTAATTTGTTGACGAAAATGTCAGTTGATTTAGTTTCAGTTTTTGTCACTATAAACTTATTTTCTTTTAGTTAAAGTCTAGTTTTCTTCAGGGGAAAAACGTTGTTGACGAAAAGTATAATAAACACAACTAGAAAAGCACTCGGAGAGCGCAGACCTCCGCCAACGCCACAGTCCTCAGCCATATTGTCATTTTGACCATAAATATTACTCTTACCTTTATTCCATGTCAATATTTAGATTCATTGACCATGAAAACATACCATTAGAAACTGGATTCATAATATCTAATTTAGTTCAGTAGTTATTCACAGAAATCACATTTTTCACCATGGCGGCCAGACACTGCTCCGGATCAACACCAAAATTGAATCAGTTCTTCCTTTTCCCATGCTGAACATTTCCTGAAAAATTCATCCAGATCCGTCCATTACTTTTTGAGTTATTTTGTTCACAGACGGACGGACGGACGGACGGATGGACAAACTCTTCCAAAAACATAACCTCCTTGGAAGATAACTTGTGAGAACTGGAAACATTTTTGATTATTGCCAAATTTCCATTATATGTACAGCACAACCAACTGCAATATGTACATTAAAACTTTTTTATCAAACAGGCACGCATGAGGAATCATTTCACTTCAACACCATCTTCCATTTTTTACCATAACAGCAAGCTCAGTTTCCATGGAAATAGGTCTATATATGGATTTAACGGACGTAGAGACCATGCATTCAGCCTCTTCCACCTCGTATCAAACCCTGAGCCCTGGATTCATGCTCCTGCAGGCAGAGTTGGCAAAGGCTTTAAATCAACACAGAAATGTTGAATTAGCTGACCGTGCCATCATCAAATATTTAAGGAGATAATTTTTTTTTGATCATGTTTAATTTTCATTTATGAATAACTCATGGCGGCCAGTTAGGAGCATTAAATGGTCAATTGACCAGGTATGGTTCTGCTCACACTGGGATGCTTTTTTGATTTGTTTTGGATAAAGAAGCATCACTCTTACCATGAGATATTCTTATGAGCGCTGCCGGCCAACACTTTGTCATGGAACAGCCGAGGTGACGAATGATGCTGGGTTTTGAAAAGGTTGATGAGCTGTTTGATGGAAAATAATTATGAACAGTAATGTTCTCCTGATTTCACTCATGGAGTCATGCAGCATGAGTCGAGCATTTTTGGAGAAATGTTTTTGCTTCTGTGTGTGATGAATCAGGATAAAATGCAATAGCACCATAAAATATTTACACTTACTGGTAATCTGAATTAAAACCTGTATCGACTGTTCCATATCTGCAATCTATGTGTAACCAAGTGGTTATATGAACATTGATTTGCTGTCTGTCCACTGATTTTCACCACCTGGCCTTAGTGTTGCCAAGAGAATCACCCCCAACAGTTTGTGGAGATGATGGAGGACTGTATGCAGCTCCATCGGACTCCAGCATAATAACTGCATTGGGAGGGCATTAAAGAACGGGCCAACACAATGATGGCTGAAGTTTAATGGGCCAAGAAGGCTTAAGAGGGCCCATAATACTGATTAAACTGCTAATCTAGGTAGTTTATTAAATCAAAATAAACAGGTTTTCAAATCCTCAAGAAAGAGTAACACACGATACATGGCCAAAGCATACGTTGAATCTGTAGACTTTAAAAAAAAAGTCCCTTCCTTACTCTCCCCCTGGAAAATCAGTAACTTGCAGAGCTACAAGTGTACAAACCTTCGTTTGATCATTTCCACCGCTGTTTGGTGACTTTTTATCAAAAATGGGGAAAGTGCCCTGTCTTTTAATTACATAAAATCCTTTAAAATAATTATTGAATCTGAATCTGGATTTGGATCACCACCAAAATTGTGTCACTTCTTCCTTGTGTCATGCCTAACATCCATCCATCCACTTCTTTTTGATTGGCATGGACTAGAGCCTATCCCAGCTGACACTGGGTGAGAGGCGACATACACTCCGGACCAGTCACTAGCCATTGTTTGTATGAGTGTTAGCATGAACGGTTGTCCGACTCTCTAATGTTACGGCCACACCAGACACGGATTCGCAAAGAAGCGCCTCGACGCTCCAGTTGATAAAACTGAACTTTCAACACATTTCACGTGACACTGTGCCGCAGCAGCCAATCAGTGATGACATTCCCCCTTGACGTCATTGATTTGATGACGCGTGACACTCCAGCCACCTGCTCCGGCTCCAACCCTGCTGAAAGATGGAGGAGAGGTCGATCTGCGCTGTTTGCCATCATCCGGAGCTATGCGAGTATACTCTACAGAGACCGGAACAAAAGCAGGCGCAGGAGCAGGCTTGGGTGAAAGTCGCTGAGGAGACAGGTTTTGAAGGTAAGTTCTGTAAATATTCGTTTCCAGCTGGATTTACATGCACGGGTCATTACTGAGTCCGACTGGCTCCGGCTCTCTACTCTGCCTGCACAGTGACGCAAGTCGTCCCTCAGCTTGTCAAAATGGTCCAGCGTCCAGCCTCGGGCATTACGCCCAGCACGTTACAGGCACTACGCGCATTTAAATTCGCCAATTCGCGTCCGGTGCGGCCGTAGCATAAGGGCAGGAAGCTGAAGAGAGCCCCCACAAGCACAGGGAGAACATTCAAGCCGACACAAGACAACTTTCTCACTGTGAGGCTGAACACGACCTGCTGTGCACTGTGCTGCCCTCATTACTAACATATCCTGATATTTCAAAATCAAATCAATCAATTTACAGCTTTTTGAGTTATCCTGTTCAGATCAAACAAACGTACAAACTTACAAAGGACCAAAAACACAAGACGGGGCTTATGGACAGAGAGGATCAGAGTGATAAGTAGGAGATTATCGTGGTGGGCTCTAAATGAAAGAAAGAAAACCTTGTAGTCAATGCAATTGTCTCGCAGCCTTTTTTCTGTCAAGCCCTAATGACGTGAAGAATTATAAGTTGCTCCAGCCAAAATGTACTCATATTTTATCCTACAACACCCTGATTACTAACTTACACAGATAAGAGGTTGTTCATATACCTTGTCCCAAAGGTAGCAAGCCTGCATGTTTTTTACCCGCAATTTTACAAATTTCCTCATGAATTGTAAAAGTTGTCAACTTCTTTTAACCAATAGGATCACCATTTTATCTCCTGTCATCACTGCAGTTTGACTGGATGTTGAAATTGATGGTTTAGATTCAGATTTATGATGACGAAAATGTTAACATGCTTTGCAACAGCTCCTTAAGTTTATCACTCACACCCCAAATACACCTGCAAGCTTAAAAAACATGTTTATTAAATGAAGCTACTTGGATTAAGACTATTCATTCACCAACCTTAGAATAGTGTTGTAGCAGTGAAGACATACGAGACAATTTTGTCCCACATCACATCATTGGCTGAATTATCATATACAATACCCAAAACCAGTGAAGTTGGCACGTTGTGTAAATTGTAAATAAAAACAGAATACAATGAATTCCAAATCCCTTTCAACTTATATTCAATTGAATACACAGCAAAGACAAGATACTTAACGTTCGAACTGGTAAACTTTGTTATTTTTTGCAAATATTAGCTCATTTGGAATTTGATGCCTGCAACATGTTTCAAAAAAGCTGGCACAAGTGACAAAAAAGACTGAGAAAGTTGAGGAATGCTCATCAAACACTTATTTGGAACATCCCACAGGTGAACAGGCTAATTGAGAACAGGTGGGTGCCATGATTGGGTATAAAAGCAGCTTCTCTGAAATGCTCAGTCATTCACAAACAAGGATGGGGCGAGGGTCACCACTTTGTGAACAAATGTGTGAGCAAATTGTCCAACAGTTTAAGAACAACATTTCTCAACCAGCTATTGCAAGGAATTTAGGGATTTCATCATCTACGGTCCGTAATATCATCAAAAGGTTCCGAGAATCTGGAGAATTTACTGCACGTAAGCGGCAAGGCCGAAAACCAGCACTGACTGCCAGTGACCTTCGATCCCTCAGGCGGTACTGCATCAAAAACCGGCATCACTGTGTAAAGGATATCACCACATGGGCTCAAGAACACTTCAGAAAACCACTGTCAGTAACTACAGTTCGTCGCTACATCTGTAAGTGCAAGTTAAAACTCTACTATGCAAAGCCAAAGCCATTTATCAACAACACCCAGAAATGCCGCCGGCTTCGCTGGGCCCGAGCTCATCTAAGATGGACTGATGCAAAGTGGAAAAGTGTTCTGTGGTCTGACCAGTCCACATTTCAAATTGTTTTGGAAACTGTGGTCGTCGTGTCCTCCAGACCAAAGAGGAAAAGAACCAGCCGGACTGTTATAGGCACAAAGTTCAAATGCCAGCACCTGTGATGGTATGGGGGTGTGTTAGTGCCCAAGGCATGGGTAACTAACACATCTGTGAAGGCACCATTAATGCTGAAAGGTACATACAGGTTTTGGAGCAACATATGTTGCCATCCAAGCAACGTCTTTTTCATGGACGCCCCTGCTTATTTCAGCAAGACAATGCCAAGACACATTCTGCACGTGTTACAACAGCGTGGCTTCAGTAAAAGTGCGTACTAGACTGGTCTGCCTGTAGTCCAGACCTGTCCCCCATTAGAAATGTGTGGCACATTATGAAGCGTAAAGTACAACAATGGAGACCCCAGACTGTTGAACAACTTAAGCTGTACATCAGGCAAGAATGGGAAAGAATTCCACCCGAAAAGCTTCAAAAATTGGTCTCCTCAGTTCCCAAACGTTTACTGAGTGTTGTTAAAAGGAAAGGAGATGTAACACAGTGGTAAAAATGCCCCTGTGCCAACTTTTCTGCAAGGTGTTGCTGCCATTAAATTCTAAGTTGATGATTATTTGCGAAAGAAAATAAAGTTTCTCAGTTCGAACATTAAATATCTTGTCTTTGCAGTGTATTCAATTGAATATAAGTTGAAAAGGATTTGCAAATCATTGTATTCTGTTTTTATTTACAATTTACACAATGTGCAAACTTCACTGGTTTTGGGTTTTGTATTTCCAAGTCACCTCTGGCAAAGCCAGAAGGCACCCCAGTGTACCCAGGCACCCCTGTTGAGAAGGGCTGGTCTATGCAATATTTGATAAGCAACCACTGGAGTTGTTCAAAGGTGGGGGTGATGTGTTCAGAGGAGGGGTTCTTGTGATGATCCAAGCAGCTGAATTCTGAACCAGCTGGAGTTTATGGAGGCATTTGTGAGAAAGACCACAGTCAATAGTTACAATAGGTTAAATAGGAAGAAATGAGGGCCTTGACAAGAATGACTGACCTTTAACGAAAGTGTGCTTTGTGTGTGTTAATATTATGGTAGTGGAAATTTGGAAAACAATCAAGAATTAACAACAGTGGATTTACAAAGCAATACCTCAGAAAAAACACTGAACTTTAATCCCGGATTAAAAACCTTCTAGAGGGAATATATGTGACCTGGAGTCTTCTGTGGATGAACAGAACTATAAGCTTCCAACCAAATTTGACCTCAAAAATGTTTGCATGGTTACAGAAATATTTTAAACAATGTGAGATGTGCCACTAGGGGGAGCTGGTGCCCCAGTGGAGTTGCAAGAGTTAAAGACCAGTCAAATAAAGAAAAAACTTACATTCTGTCCTCCACTTTGGACTTATCAAAATTTAAAAAGCCTCTTTTAAAATAAAGCCCTATTCGTTTTTGTTTTTTTAAACAAGTATTAAACCCATTTTTGTGTCATAAAGTGGGATATTGTATCACCAGGCGGCCTACCAGAGATGCTGCATGAAAACATCCCTTCCAGCCAATGGACAGGACAGGGTGAATTCAAATGACTAAAACTACTCTGGCTATTATCCAACAAAACCTTTACTGAATGCATGAGTGCAAAGCTTTGAGCAGGCAGGATTTATCGTGGCGGGAAGGCGGATAGGAAGAGCATGTGCCCTCGCTTGCCCTTCAGCTCCCCCGCGGTCAGCCTTCCTCCAGGAAATCCTTGCAGAAAATCCAAACATATGTAGGCAAACAACAAAACCAAGCCTTGTTTCAAGATAAGCTTGAGATCAGCCCAAATTTGATCCCCATAAACACACACCCTCTGCACATGCACACATGGCTGGATAAACCATGCACTCTAGGTAGCAGGTAACCCAGACAGCCAGCTAAATCATCCAGGCGTGTGGAGAGAGAAGCGGTGCAGCGAGAGTGAAGATATTTCTCCTCTATTTTCAGCAGCCTCCTAACAAGCGTCCTCAGACAGGGCTGTAGGGGAGCAGGGTAACTGCTGAGCCTGGCACCACTCAAAGCCCAGAACAGAGCAGCCAGCGGGGCTAACAGGCATCAGCAGACCAACCAGCTGCTGCTGAGTGCCCGGGTCCAGGCACCAGCACCCCTGGGAAGGCAGCGATCAATAAAACCCACAGCCCTGGAAGATATGCGGGGAAGAAATGTGTTGAGGCAAAACAGGCTCATTTAAAACTAAACTGTCCTATCAGTGGGGTTGGAGGAGCATGCTGAAAATCTCTCCAGAGAGCAGAAAAGGAGGGGATGTTACGTTCACTGGAAGGGGAGATTTGGACCGTCTCTGCAATTTGGAAGGTCAGAGTAATTGGCCAAATGAGGGTTCAGGCAAAATCCACAGTGAGTCTGCATTTGTGTATGTGTGTATTGGAGAGAACGCTCTACAAAAAAGAGAAGAGGAGGGGGAGAAATGATGAAGAATTGAGGTAGGTACAAACATCTGTTCAGTCACACGGGTAATTTGACAGCGAGAATGATAAGTCTCACTCCCTGATGCCACAACATGTTGGGTTTTTTAAATGTTTCAACAGGAGTCGGCCATTTAAAGAGCAGACTGTGATGTTTTTACCCCAAAATCTTTTTTTTATTCATGCTCTGTGAGAAGTGGCCTGTACTACTTTGCAACTATGCATTTTAAAATGTGTTTACAGAGAAGCCTTTAAATGAGAGTTGGAGATCTAAGAGGAATATCTGAGAACAACTAAACAGAAATATTTCTGCAGTGAAAACCAATGTAAAATTAACTGTGATCACAATGTTGATTAGTTATGGTCAATTGTTTTAGACTAGAGTATTAAAATTACATGTTGTGTTTGAAAAATTCTTAATGATAGCTCTCCACAGCTGCTGCAGCTGAACCGAGTGACAGTGAGGTCCAAATGCAGCAGGGTGCAGGGGGATTTGTGGAAAGCCAGTCTTTTAGCAGCAGCTGTCAGTCTTGTAGTTGTCTTTGCCACCTAAACCAGTCGTGCCACTTCATCATGCATGAACATGGAAGAAATTATGTTCATGCATAAGCATGGTTTGATTTCGTTTGGTCTGTCTGCAGCTTTTGACACAGTAGACTACAGCATATTGGGGCCGTCACCTTACACTTTACATTCAAACATCCGCTTGAGTATGAATATAATAATTCATAACTGAATTGTAAATAAACATGTTAAAAAAAACAAACAAAAAACTGTTCAACAGTACATTAGGGTGCGTGGAGCAGTGAAGTACATGGTCTAGCAGACGTTGCTCCCAACGCAACCCGCAAGGCCAGTGGTCTCTTGACCTCAACAACATCTGCATCTAGCCCACAAGAAACCAACAGACAAAGATGGTAAATGGATTTGAGGTTATACAGCACTTTTCTAATCTTTGACAACTCTAAGCAGCTTTACACCACTGGTAACATCTATGTATTCACACCCAGTCGCTCTCACACTCACCCACTGATGGTTGGAGTTTCTATCAGCTGTCAGTAACCCTTTCATGTCCATTTACATGCTACTGATACAGCAGTGAGAGTAGCTTGGAGTTAAGGGTCTTGCCCAAGGACACATCACCATGTGACAGTTGGAGCTGGGCAAAACCTGCAACCTTGCAATTACAGACCAAGCGCACTGTCAGACTGCACCACCAACACCCTCAAGTGGCAGACAATAAAACTATTTCCTTGTGAGGAGCACCTTTTGGAAGCACTTTTGGCTCTGTTATGTATTGATTATGTGCAAAGCAACATAATTGGGGGGGACTGCCTGGTACTGTATTAAATTGGTTCAAAACATACTAAACAAACTTAAAAGACAGGAACTACTTTTTGTCTCTTGTCTCTTGACATTTTGGGCTCCCCAAGGACTGATCTTTGGGCCCATTCTTTTAAAATCTATATTCTGCCTCTTGCTTAGGTCATAGAATAACATAACACCTCTTACCAAGTTTATGCAGATCGTAATCAGCTGTAAGGGGAAACAGGAACTCAGTCCCTAAGGACTTCAGTTGTGGACCAAAGGGTTGCCAGTTCAAGTCCCAACCCAACCATGTTTGGTAGTTGGTTTGGTTGCTGTAGAGGTGCCAGCTGACTTCCTGGGCACTGCAGGAGTGCCCTTGAGCAGGGCACTTAACCCCAAAACTGCTCAGAAGCATCTCTTCAGGAGCAGCTGCCATCAACTCTGACATCTCTCCATTAATGCATTATCATAGGACCTGTTTGCATGTGCATGTTTATTTCAGCCTGTGTTTGTGTAGCATATTTCAGCAACAGAGTGTGAACAATTGAATTTCACCAAGAAGGACGAATACAGTACGTCTTTCTTTCTTTTTACACGTCAGTGTCAAACACGACCACCCTCCTCTTCACTCACTGAACAAGTGTGTTGAAGAAATGAGTGGACGTGCCAGAATTTGCTCTAGCTAGACAAAAAGAAACCAGAAATCCTTGTCTTTGGAACCAAAGATTAAAGAGCCAGTACTTACACTGACTTAGTGACACTAAAATCTGAAAATCAAGACAGATATCTTGGTGTCATTAAGTCGTCAGGCCTTAAATTTAACAGACACATTAAAATGGTCACAAAATCAGTCAATTACTGCTTTAAACATAGAGCAAGATTCAAGTGATTTTTGTCAAAAGAAGACACAGAGAGGCCAGTTTAGGCTTCTATGTTTAGCAGGTTAGATTATTACCTCCGCCAAGGAGAACAGCTTTTCCCTGGGGTCTGTCCATCTGTCTTTTTGTTTGTTTGTTTGTTTGTCTGTTAGCAAGATTATGCAAAAACTACTGGATGAATTTACATGGAAATTTTACCAGAGGTGTCGTTTGGTCGAAGGAAGAAGCCAATTCATTTTGGTGCTGATCTGATCCAGACTGACATCACAAAAAAACCAAGTTTATAACAGCAAATCCCATTCATTTACAGCATTATAGGAGATGTAGTTCATTTTCAAAGTGACGTCCAGTTTTTCAGGCCGATGTCACTTCATTTCCCAGTTTCCCTTGCAATGCCTGGGAGGAGTTCTCTACACCACCCCGTCTGCACTCAAAACTACTACTAGTAAAATTACTGTGAGCCCATTAATGTTATAGAAACATAAGCGACAGCTCTGTTCACTCGGAGTCCCTCCAGATGTGTCTTTTACACATGAAACAAGGCTGCTAATAATGTCAATACAGAAATACTCCGTCCTAGCAGAAGTCTAGTGTGTCTGAGTAAAAATCTAACCCCCAAACTCCACACAGAGCGAACTTACCGCGCACCAAGGGCTGTAGTTTTGCTCTGACTGACAGGCTGGCGACATCGCCCACTGTAAGCACCGCATAATGCATAATACCAACATCTGTACAAGGAGCAGCAAATTGGTTCAGTCAACAAGTTACAAGGCCCACTACTGACTAAGTCACACTATTGGATGCTATTTATATCAACTACAAAAGCACTCGGAGAGCGCAGACCTCTGCCAAGCAGCACAGATCCCACAAAGAATCCTTTGAACAATTCCTGGATCCAGACCGTGATCCGGATCAACACCAAAATTGAATCATTTCTTTCTTTTACCATGCTGAACATTTCCTGAAAACTTCATTAAAATCCATCCATAACTTTTTGGGTTATTTTTTTCACAGACAGACAGACAAACAAACAAACCCTCCCGAAAACATAAGCTCCTTGGCGGAGGTAATAATAATCACACTTCTTGCAGATTTATATTTTTCATTCCACACAATGTGTGCATAGAATAAATATAGGATTTTAATGTTGGGTGGAAATCAAAATTTATGGGTGGAACTGAGCTGCTTGGTGGAGGCCTGGGCTCTCAGAGTGCTTTTCTAATGTTTTTATACAAGTCTAACTAAAACAATCCACAACTAAAGTTTTGACCACAGCCCTGCTTTTTGTACATTTTGTAGGACTGCTCTGTTTGTTTAATTCATGGCCTTCTTCTTTGCTTCAAGTCTTGGATTTGCTTTTTTAACCCTTTTGCAATTCAGCAACACCTTTTGCAACACAGGTCTGCTCTTATGAGATTCTTAATTAATGAACTTTATTAATTTTAAGTACTTCCCAACATTTTGTTGGAGAATCATTTGATACCCTACCAAAATCAACGCACTCCCATGGAGATAATCCAGCAACTGTTCTATCTTCTTGAATTTAACTAGGTTCACAATATGCTTCTGAAATATTTTAATATCCAAAATATGTTTGTGGGTTAACTGTCTGACAACCAGTCCACACTGCTAAATAAACACAAAACAAACTACAATAATAAATTACCCAATCACAACAAGAGGTTGCACACCAAGGTCATTGGTTCACCTTGTTCCTGTCTCCCCTAATCTGATATCAATTTTTCCACTGTTCCCTCGTGAATTGTGCTCTTCTTGTCTCCGTTATTATAAATGGACAGTCACTGAATAATTACTAGCAGGTGTTCACAGACTGCACTGGTGCTGCTTAACCTAACATGTCTTTTTTTACCTCTGTCAAGGAGGTTATGTTTGTGCTGGCATTTGGAAGTTTTATAGTTGTATTTTTTTTCTTGTTTGTTCGTTAAACTGTGAACAGGAAAACTCAAAAACTGAAAAATAGATTTTGATGAAATTTTCAAGGAAAAACGTGATTTGATTTTAGTGGTGATCTAAAATGTGAATTGTAAAGTGTAAGGCATTTTTTATGTTTCTTTGAATTTCTGAAGTCATGTTTTACACTTGGATCCTGCCATCATGAAGATAAGGCAGTTGTGATTGGATGTCCCTCTTAACTCATCCAGCCTTTCCACACAACCATAATAGCTGTGATTCTTAACTTGTCTCTACCTTCTACATGACAAAATTAGGTCTGACTGGATTTAGTCTCTGTCAAACATTTTATTCTAGCATTTATTTTTTAAAACGAAAATGTCAGTTTATTTAGTTTTAGTTTTTTGTCAAAGTAATCTTGTTTTTATCATAAAGGGGTGTCAAACTGATCCAGTAAAGGGCCACTATGGCTGCAGGTTTTCATTCCAACTGAGCAAGAACACATCTGATGCAAAGTATTCAATCAACTGGATTGTCTTTACTGGTTGGTTTGTTGGATCAGGTGTGTTCTAGCCTGGCTGGATTGAAAACCTGCAGCCACAGTGGCTCTTTACTGGATCAGTTTGACACCCATGTATTATAGTCAAGTTTTTGTCAGGGGAAAAAATTGTTGACAGAAACTATGACAGAAATAACTAGAAAAGCACTCGGAGAGCGTAGACCTCCGCCAGCACCACAGTCCTCACCCATATTGTGATTTTCACCATAAATATTAGTCCTACCTTTATTTCATTTAAATAATTAGATTTATTGACCGTGAAAACATACAATTAGCAATTGGATTCATATGATATCTATTTCAGTTCAGTAGTTATTCACCAAAATCACATTTTTTGTCATGGCGGCCAGACGCTGATCCGGATCAACACCAAAATTAAATCAGTTCTTCCTTTTCTGATGCTGAAAATTTCCTGAAAATTTCATCAAAATCCATATATCACTTTTTGAGTTATTTTGTTCACAGACAGAAAAAACTCTCCCGAAAACATACCCTCCTTGGCGGAGGTAATTAGTTGACAAATGAACACTGCTATGCATCACAACTAAGCTGAAGCTCTCAGTAAAGTATGTGCTGTTCAATAATTCTGGTTAATCTTTCCCTTATAGCAGTGATAATCAACTGGCTGTCCTATGGCCATTTCAGTTCGTCCACATCTTCCCATCTGGACTCCAGAATATCATCACATTCAGAAAATGTAAGGGAGAGAAATCAGTTACGATTTTAAGACTATTTTTTGGTCCTTAAATCTCTTAAACTCCCCAAAATAACTGCAATTAAAACAGTTTGCACCAGGAATGGCTTCATGTTTAAACACTCTGCTATGAGAGCAAAACCTAGTGACTGAAAACTCAACAGCTCAAGACAGAAGTAGCAAAGATATTGCAACTTCCCTGAGAGGATGGCAACAGTACATGTGACAAGAACTTATCTCTCCTTTCAAGGCAAAGAAATACATAGTGTACATATTATAAAACTGAAGACATTAAGCTAATTTTATGTTCATTGGACTAAAATATTTATACTTTAATCATTTATTTTAAGGACAGCACCCATATTGTTTTTTTTTTAAACGGCCCTTATAAAACTGTAGTAGATGGTCTTGACTTTAAAGTAAAAAAGTGCTTTTATTCTCTTTCTACTGGACCTTTGTGTTTGCAGTGATGATTTTCAGTGTTTATGAAGAGGAGATGAGAAGCATCCTGCTGGAACACAGCCAAACGCGCTGAGCCTCCCATGTGTTGCGACTATAATAAGAGGACACATATGGTTCACTCTGGGTAAAATCGGTGCATTTGTGAGTCCATTGAGAGACTGAGATGTGTGCTCGTGCGGGGAATGCGTGCGAGATGCGCCGCACTCGTGGCACGTCTGGCAGACCACAGACCTTGTGCTGTCATCCTCTGTTGAGGAGGCGCGACTGAGGTGACATTCACGTCCCCGGTAATTATCAGGACTATGATGTGGGAACATTAATGATGTATGAGCGCCCAGTGAGGGGTGAGAGCCGAGGCTTCTCAGGGCCTCATTACTAAGAGATAGAGCCGGAGAAAGAAAGACGGGGAGAGAGACTGCACTGCCACACCCAGCTAGCATTTCCCAACACTTCATTCTCTGTTTTGTTCTGATCTTTTCAGCTTTGTCACTGTTGTTGTCACACAATAAATTGGCTTCGGAAAAACTGACACCAACACAACTCTGCAAACACTTCGTTGTCTAGAGGGGTAATCATGTTTGTCAATGCTTACTTCCCAGTGGAGACAAAAATCTCGGATGAACAACGCCGTCAAATTAAAGAAATTAGATAGCGAATGTCAAATTGGGAACTTTGATCTGGAAAGACCTCCATTTTGCCCTCTTGTAACTAGGATGGACAAGATGTCTGATTATCTCTAATTAGAAATGATTAAGCACCTACTTGCAGCAGTCAATGACCATTGATTGAGGGGAATGCTGATGTGGTGAGTGCTGCCCTATTTTGGACTCATTCCAACAGGCCTTCAAATTTCTCATTTCAAACCAGGGAAGGTGCTCATTGACAAGATTTTAATCATTAAAGCCATCCACTTCTCTCCTGTAGGGGGATTATGGATCTCTGGGCTCCCCCGTGCTGTCCACTTCATGCATGCTGAGCAGCGCGGATGGGGAATGGAGCCAGTGAATGTGAAAAAGGAAATAAAGGATTTAAATGGAGAGTAAAGGCAGAGATGGAAAAGAAGTCAGGTGCGTCACTACATTGTCAAAAATGGGATGATAAACCAAAGTGAGAGGAAAGAAAAGAAGGTCAAAAAGTCTGTTCAGCAAATTAAACCTGATAAAAGTTGTTTGCATGTCAGAGGTGTAATAAACAGCCGTGATCTGCAGGTTCTGGTGTTGTTTACTGAGTACTACGTGTTCTTGAGGGATATCATAAGGCTTGTCTCACTGTCACAAACCAGAGGGCACGTGCATGACTTCCTGTCTAATCAGGTGGAGGTAACCATGGAAACTGAGGTAACTGGATGTCATGTACAGCATCTCGTCTCATAACACTCTTGGCAAATAGCAAGGCTGCGAGACTCTAGACCCACGTGGAGCATGTTGGCCATGCTCAGAACAACACAACATGTCACAAACACACCAACAAACCCTGCTGCTAAATAACCTGTCCGTCTATCGGTCGGTTCTTCTATCTATCTACTTTTGTTCTGTCTATCTATCTGTCTATCTATCTATCTATCTATCTATCTATTGGTCAGCTCTCCAGTCTGTCATGCACACAAACACTTGATGAATATTTTATAGCATTGACTTAATTAAACACACTCCCGGCAGTGTGAGGAATAGATAAACAATCCTCGGCCTATGCTGGAGGCTTTGTTTGTTTCCACTGCAAGGCTGTAAACAAAATGCTCACTACCGTAAGCATAAATATTCTCAAATAAAACACTAATATGTTTCAGCTAGTAAAATGTTTGCTATTTAAAGCAACAGTGTGTGCATTTTACTACTTAAAATAGACAGTAGTTTCACAGTTGATCTAACAGCAGAATCACCTCCATGGGGAGAAAAGCAGTGTCCTTTTTTTGTCTGGCTCTCAGCTCAGCCACTCTCTTTTTATTTACCCACCTTCTTAATTCACTGCCTCTTAGATTAATTAATCTCAAACATTTGTTACATTTAGCCAACTAGCTGGCTTTTTGGCTGATGGTTTATGTGGGATTATGCTGCAAAGCTGTCCAATATTTTGAATGGGGTCCATAGCCTGTTGTTTAAGGGGTGCTCAAGGGATGTGACCTTGGGCCTCAGTGGAATTCTTCTTGTTACTGTGCTATCACAGCACTCTCTAAATACATCATTTTCAGATGAAAATCCCTTAATTATGGGGATCTAGCACAGAAACATTTTATGCAAAACATAATAGCACAAGAAATTTAGAGCTAAACTTGATAGTTGTACCATCCTTTTTTTGAACATTTTAAAGAATAAATGAAACTAACAAAAAGCTAATGATGTAAACAAAAACAGAGCACTGAGTTAGCGTAATGCTAACAACAGCTATCAAACAGGGCGCTGCTCTGCTAGCAACCCAACAGTCTTCTTGATCTTGTTTCCCCATGCATGTGACTATCTTTGTATGTTCTTGGACAGGTTGAACTGCAAACAAAAAATGTGTTGATCTGTACTTGTGACATGTGCAATGACACTAAAGTCTGATTCTGATCTGATTATGTGGTACTTTCCCTTGCAGCTATGGAGATAACTTGAAAAGCATAGATTGAAACCTCTCTCCTGTTTATTGAATTGGATTGAGTTCAATTGAAAGCCTTTATTGTCATTGTACTTTGCAGTGGAATGAAATTCAGAGTGCTACTCCATTTAGTACACATAGCTAACAATATATATAAGATAAATAAGTTAAATATACAGGAGCAGGGGAACAGGGACCAATGATGATGAGTAGGTTGTTGATGTATTAGTTTCAGTACATCTTACGGGCTCTTTTAAGAACTTGCCATCCTTAAGTAAATGTAAACAGAATCAGACATAAACCAGATCCCAGGAAGCTGACCAATACAGCAGCTGGAAGTACATCATCAAGCTTCTGCACAGTGTCCTGAGCTTTGGATTCGTCCTTTAATATAATCAATGTCAATTAGTTAACTGAACTGTAAATACTAGATCAGAGCAAAATACCTTGGCAATTGAGACCCCTTAAAAGAAAAGTGCGTGACCTTCCCAACCGCCAACAAGATTACCAATGCTGAATGCTCCACAAGTAATAACTACAGTATATCATTCTATGAATACATATCATATGCATATTGGCCCTCAAATCATATGTACCTTTATGAGAACAACCGGAAGCCTACTCTCTCACTGATCTATGGAGGTCTTTGGGTCAGATGCATGCCCTCCAAAAGATTTTTAATACAGCCATTAGGGTAGGTTTTTATTCTGAGATTTTGCTGTTACAGTATGATTTAGATAGATAGATAGATAGATAGATAGATAGATAGATAGATAGATAGATAGATAGATAGATAGATAGATAGATAGATAGATAGATAGATAGATAGATAGATAGATAGATAGATAGACAGACACTTTATTACTTGAAATCCATATCAATACAGTAAAAAGTATAAATATTAGCAATAAAATAAGAACAAAAATGGTTAAAATACAAAGAGACATTTACTTCAGTGTTTCCAGTAACATGAGAAATATTGAGCATCACTTAATGAGGGTTGAGTCAGTGATATCAAAATTTCATTTTCTGAAGCAGTTAATCGACACATAAATCGATACATTACATTTCTGAGAACAGCATGAAAACTGGGAACATTACAAGTAACAAAAAACTCACTCGCACTTGTCCATCTTGGCAATTTCAGAACTATTCTGAAGGCATCATTGTATGTCATCTGTAACTTTTTCATTCTGGCTTTGCTGTACTTAGTCAACAGATGAGCAATAATTAAGATGAGTATTTAAAGTACATGGAACATATCAAACAGCAACAAAATAGAGTCTGATAGACCAATACATACCAGAGTAGGACTCTGGACCTCCAACTGAGTTCAAACTCCACTAAAAAGCTCCACCGTGTCTTCATATCAAACAAATTTTAACAAGATGGATCAATGCAGAATACTAAGTCCAAAACAAGTCAATCACTGTGTGATGAGGATCATAAATTACATTTAAACATCATGATATGTGGCAGAAAAGCTGATACACGTAAAAAAAAAAGCCAAGCCACAAAAAAGTGGCTTGATTGACAAGTCAAGTTGGTTAGGGCCTTTCTTTGCAGAGTTTGCATGTTTTCCCTGTGCATGCATGGGTTTATATAGGATAATGTACTGATGCAAATTAGGAGAGTGAGCTGTGGTCTGATAAGTCCACTTTTTATGTTTTTTTTAGTTTGTTTTATTTTGTTTTGTTTTTTAATCATAGCTGCCATTTTCCTTTGGGCCAAAATGGAAAAGGGCCATCCAGATTGCAAAGTTGAGAAGCCAGCAGCTGTGATGGTATGGGGGTGTGCCCATGGCATGGGTAACTTTTACATCTGTGAAGGCACCATTAATACCCAAACATACACATAGGTTTTAGAGCCACATATACTGCCAAGCAAGTGACATCTTTTCAGAGAATTTCCTGTTTATGTCAGCAAGGCAATGCAGAGCCATATTCCACACATGTTACAGCAATGTGGCTTTGCTGTACAAGAGTGCAGGTACTGGACTGATCTGCCTGTTGACCAGACCTGTCTCCTACTGAAGACATGAGGTGCATTATGAAGTACAAAATACAATAACAAAGACTGCAGACAGCTGAGCACCAGCAGTCATACATCAAGCAAGAGTAGGAAAGTGTTCTACCTGCAAAGCTTCAACAATTAGTGTCCTCAGTTCTGAAACACTGATTGAGTGTTGTTACAAGGAAAACTGATGCAACACAGTGGTAAACATATCCCTGTCCCAGCTCTTTTGAACTATGTTGCTGTCATCAAACTTAAAATCAGCGAATATTGCATAAAACATTAATTTCAAAAGCTTGAACATTAAATATCTTGTCTTTTTAGTATATAAAATAAAATATAGGTCAAAAATGACTTGCAAATCATTGTATTCTGTTTTTCTTTATGTTTTACAAAACAACAACATTGGAATTGGGGCTTGTATAAAACCATGTTATAAGACTTCTAAGGCTCTAATATTGCTCTGTGCCTGGTGCACCAAAGACATCCTTAAACCAGCTGTGAGCTTTAAAAAATGACGACACTTTGTCCACAAGCAGATATTCAGCTGACTCATGTGCAGATATCTACTTAAAGAGATTAGTAAAAAGCATAATTGTTGTCAGATGGGAGCCTGGTCTGCTTCAGCCTCTTTTGCTTTACACATGAGCTGTTTTTATTTCCTGCATACTGCCAGAGCCCCCAGATATGCTAAGGGATTATGCTTCTCAATTACAAATAGAAAGCACACCAACACCCAAAAGTCTTGTCCTCTTCTGATAATTCTATAGTAAGCAGAATCTGTCAACAGATATTAAAGTAATAATGTTTAAGGGATATAGAATTGTCAAAATATTGTCATGAGAGTCCTTGTTAATTTGATTTTGTGGAAGCACTCAAGACAAAATAGCTAATAGCCAAAAACCACACATTATCAAAATATTACCACTCAAAGGAAAAGCTTGAATCTATAATGAATCCATGCCCAAAGCTTATTTATTGCCAGAAAGCTCCAATTGTTTTGGTTCACTACACAGCCGGTTACATTTGCTTTGCAATTGCTCTTATGTGCCCAAATGAGGAAAACTGAGGTGGAAACTACTGCAGGGCTTCATCCTTATACAAACTAATTCAGTCTTAGCACAAGCAAGCACTCTCACTGAAGTTCTTCAGGGTTCAATTAACAAGCTAGTTGGACACACAAACTTAATACATACTTTAGAATAATGGTGCAGGCTTTATTTCATACACTAGAGTTTTGTTTATGAACTTGCCTGCATGTGACACATGTAACCGGGGGGACACCACTAGAGGTAGCAAAAGACCCCAGGCTTTATGTAACTATGTGTTGTGTTAGAGGTAAAAAGCAAACGTAGCAGAAATTCTGAGGCAAAGTAATGAATAAACACTAACAATCAATATAATCACCAAATGTTTGTGAGCAACTAATGACCTGTAGTCAGACCTCAACCTCAGCATCGTCTGCACTTCAGCTCATTAATATATTCCTCAGTGACCATCGTCAATGTCTCGGTGTTATGGTCCAATGAGTGACCATGTCAACCAATGACTTTGGGCCAACTGGGCTGATAGATGTTACAGGCAAATTATAAGCGAAAATCGTAGGATCAATTTTCCACTGATTCACTGTGAAGATGTTTTTTTAAGAATGATATCACAAAAAAACCATCAGTAGTTTACGTGTAAGAATGTACAGGCAAAGAAACAAAGTTAACACAACATGACACACCGATGAACAAAGTCAACCATGAAGTAAACACAAAGTCACCAATTAACACTGACACTTGTTAAACTAACACACCAAACTTATTTTCTCGTTTTAACTTCTTAAAGGTGCTATGAGGTGACATTAAGACTCTGTTACCCATGATCAGGCGCAGTGACTGTCGTAATGCTGCGTTCCAGTAACCTCGGAACTGGGAGTGACATCATCTCCGATTTATTGGCGTTCCACCTGAAGTCAGAAAAAACATGTTGATCTACCAGGTTATTGTAAGCTGTTAGCACGCCCTGCGTTGTTGTTCACAAATATCACATGAAGAATGTGATTATCACTATGGCAGCATTTTTGTAAATATAAGTCTAACAATACTATGTATACAGCTGATCTAGAGCGACACACCCCAGTCAGAAGTGCAAATAAATTGATTATTACAGGAGCTAAATAACTGTTCACACTGGGGGCATCCATCTTTGATTGTCAACTCAGGGGTGGCGAGGTTTCACCGAGTTCCCAGTAGGAAATTCTGACTTCAGGGGACGTTCCAGTTGCAGTTTCCTACTTGGAACTTGGTAATTCCTACTTCTGACTACAACTGGAACGCACCAAAAGACGTGACCCAAACTAAAGCATGATTTGTTGTGATGCTAATGAATGCAGGTCGGACCTTCCTCAGAACTCTGCATTGCTTTATAACTTCTTTTTTCAACAACTTACAGGATGCATAGCAACAAGGTAATGTATCTCTTTCTAGTTACGTAGCGGCAGTTTTTAATGTGTGACAACAAGCAATTTTTGGAAAACTTAGTATTGTAGTTTTGTAGCCGGCTATATATCGCTACTTACAGCCCGGTGCTCTAAGATGTGTCTGAATAATATAAATTTCTTGTTCCCAAAGTTGAGTATTCAGGCCAGTCCAGCCCTGTCCGACCCGACCGCGAAGCTAAGGAATAGCATTTATAGATAACCTATTTAGATGCTATAAAACTCATCTTAAAGTGTGTATTTTGATCTGGCATATATCTAAGAGTGAGAATTTTTTGTAATTACTTAGAAACTCCTCACAGTCCCTTTAAATTGCATTTATCTGTTATTGGTATGATGATCAGATGTGTTTGTGTCTGCACAGTCTCAATTATCAGTTATAGCTTTCTGTTATAGGTGTTCCTGCTGCCACGTTAATTCTCTCACCTCTTCTAGACCTTAACACTAGTCCTAAAGCTGCATTCATACCAAATGCAACTTGGCCACTGAGATCCTGTTGTCCACCCAAGTCACATTGTCTGTCCATAAACAGCTCATTTGGTCACCGTTGCGTCGCTAAGTGACATTACGCCTGCTCAAGTTTCCCCGTGAACATATATCATATCATCGGATGTTTTAGCTGGTATAATTCCAATTGTATCCTTTTCATTCACCTGCAACCACAAAACAGGGCAGCAGATGGCCCTGCCAGGGTCGTCTGACAGCTGCACCTTGAGTTCTCTGCAGTCCTGCCTAGGCGGAACTAATGTACTCACCAACTCATGTTTCCACACGTACATGGATTGTCACTATGTGAACCGAAATGAAAACAGTCTGTCACAGGTGTAGTCACACACACAGACAGAGCGCTGCTGAAAAGCTAGTCCATGCTTTTGTTTCCTCCAGACTGGACTATTGTAATTCTCTTCCTTCAGGCTGTCCCAGCAAGTCGCTTAAGACGCTTCAGCTGGTCCAAAATGCTGCATCACGTGTGCTGACAAAAACTAGGAGAAGAGACCACATTACTCCTGTATTAGCTTCTCTGCATTGGCTTCCCATAAAATTTAGAGTAGAATTGAAAATTCTTCTCTTCACCTATAAAGCTCTCAGTGGACAGGCACCAGCTTATCTTAAAGAGTTTGTAGTGTCGTACAACCCCTCTAGAACATTAAGCTCCCAAAATGCTGGCCTGCTTGTAGTCCCATCAATCTCTAGAAGTAGTATGGGAGGTAGAGCCTTCAGTTATCAGGCTCCTCTTCTCTGGAACCATTTACCGACCACAGTTCGGGAGGCAGACTCCCTCTCTACCTTTAAGGCTAGACTTGAAACATTCCTCTTTGATAAAGCTTTCAGTTAGGGACCAGCTTATAGTCTATAAATTAGTGCATAAATTAGACTCATAGTTAAGATGCAATAGGCTTAGACTGCCGGGGGGGTATGGCACATTGGGCTCTCTCTCTCTCTCACACACTCTCTCTCCATATCTGCCTTTGCCCCTTTTGTTTGCTCCTGTATTCGTCTCTGGCTCTTGTCTTGTAGGTGGTCTGGGATCCTTGGTGGAGACTTCCTGCTGCTGCAGAGTCACAAAGCCTCAATAACTACAATTACAAGTATGACACATTTGGCCATGCCATGCTGTTAATTTAGATATTAGCATGATCTCTCTATCCATGGTTGATACATCTATAGTATCTATATTTAGCTCCACATAGTCATAAGGTCCCTCTTGAAAATGGGATGTCACATCTCAAGAGGCTCTTATTACATTTATACTTAACTGAGACAAATATGGTTGGGATGACCTTGTGGTCTGGGCATCCATGAGTTCGTCACTACCATAAATTCTTATTTTCACTAAGAATATCATTGGTTATACTCCTATAAAATGATCACCACAACCATTCAGACATGAGTACCCTCCTGAAAACGAGATGTAGCATCTCAAGAGGCTAACCTCTAATAAATCAGACGACAGGTCTATGGTTCATGGATCTGTCACTAGTTTTCAGTTCTTACTTTAGTCCACTTGTCTCCTCTTACCTCCCTTCCTTCACCCACACACCCAGCACAGCATTGTGTAGATTTGCTGTTCATCATGAGACTGGGATCCACATTCAAGATTTCCTGCTGCTTAACAGAAGGTTTTTTCTTGCCGCCATGATGGAGGGATTCATGATTTGCTATATGGATTCATGTTGGCTGGTGGATGTATGTATTTGTATATATATGCATATGTGTATTTTTATATGTATATGTGTATCTATGCATATATGTGTATCCATAAAATGAAGAGCTTCATGCTCTATTGTAAAGTGTCTTCATATAACACTTGTTATGAATTGGCGCTATACAAATAAAGATTGATTGAGGTGTGGGTGAGTGTGTGAATGGTTGCCTGTCTCTCTATGTGGCCTCTTGCCCAGTGTCAACTGGGATAGGCTCCAACCCTCAATGATCCACAAGAGATAAGTGTATAGATGATGGACAGATAGATGAATGCATAGACAGACGGGTGGATGGATGGATGAGTGGATAGACTGATGTGATGGATGTTTTATACAAAACCCAAAACCAGTGAAGTTGGCGGGTTGTGTAAATCGTAAATAAAAATAGAATACAATGATTTAAAAATCCTTTTCAACTTATATTCAATTGAATACACAGCAAAGACAAGATACTTAACATTCAAACTGGTAAACTTTGTTATTTTTTGCAAATATTAGCTCATCTGGAATTTGATGCCGGCAACATGTTTCAAAAAAGCTGGCACAAGTGGCAAAAAAGACTGAGAAAGTTGAGGAATGCTCATCAAACACTTATTTGGAACATCCCACAGGTGAACAGGCTAATTGGGAACAGGTGGGTGCCATGATTGGGTATAAAAGCAGCTTCCCTCAAATGCTCAGTCATTCACAAACAAGGATGGGGCGAGGGTCACCACTTTGTGAACAAATGCGTGAGCAAATTGTCGAACAGTTTAAGAAAAACATTTCTCAACGAGCTATGCAAGGAATTTAGGGATTTCATCATCTACGGTCCGTAATATCATCAAAAGGTTCAGAGAATCTGGAGAAATTACTGCACGAAAGCGGCAAGGCTGAAAACCAACATTGACTGCCCGTGATCTTTGATCCCTCAGGCGGTACTGCATCAAAAACCGGCATCACTGTGTAAAGGATATCACCACATGGGCTCAGGAACACTTCAGAAAACCACTGTCAGTAACTACAGTTCGTCTACATCTGTAAGTGCAAGTTAAAACTCTACTATGCAAAGCCAAAGCCATTTATCAACAACACCCAGAAACGCCGCCGGCTTCACTGGGCCCGAGCTCATCTAAGATGGACTGATGCAAAGTGGAAAAGTGTTCTGTGGTCTGACGAGTCCACATTTCAAATTGTTTTTGGAAACTGTCGTCGTCATGTCCTCCGGACCAAAGAGGAAAAGAATCAGCCGGACTGTTATAGGCGCCAAGTTCAAAAACCAGCATCTGTGATGGTATGGGGGTGTAGTGCCCAAGGCATGGGCAACATACACATCTGTGAAGGCACCATTAATGCTGAAAGGTACATACAGGTTTTGGAGCAACATATGTTGCCATCCAAGCAACTTCTTTTTCATGGACGCCCCTGCTTATCTCAGCAAGACAATGCCAAGCCACATTCTGCACGTGTTACAACAGCGTGGCTTCGTAGTAAAAGAGTGCGGGTACTAGACTGGCCTGCCTGTAGTCCAGACCTGTCCCCCACTGAAAATGTGTGGCGCATTATGAAGTGTAAAATACAACAACCGAGACCCCGGACTGTTGAACAACTTAAGCTGTACATTAAGCAAGAATGGGAAAGAATTCCACTCGACAAGCTTCATAAATTGGTCTCCTCAGTTCCCAAACGTTTACTGAGTGTTGTTAAAAGGAAAGGCGATGTAACACAGTAGTAAAAATGCCCCTGTGCCAACTTTTTTGCCATGTGTTGCTGCCATTAAATTCTAAGTTGATTATTTGCAAAAGAAAATAAAGTTTCTCAGTTCAAACATTAAATATCTTGTCTTTGCTGTGTATTCAATTGAATATAAGTTGAAAAGGATTTGCAAATCATTGTATTCTGTTTTTATTTACAATTTACACAACGTGCCAACTTCACTGGTTTTGGGTTTTGTAAATGTAGGAAAGGTCTACAACTCCAGTCGTGTGAAAGGAAAGAAAAGTGAACTTATTGTCAACAGTCTTTTTTTAATTTTCATTAAAAATATCCAATTATTTACTTTACCGGCACACAGAAGAGGTCTCTATCTTCTAACTCTGGCAAAGTAATAAGATAGAGGAGTTCATTCACATGCACTGCATGCTGGGAAGTATGCCAGAGAGCATAATTAGGAGCTTCTTTAAACTTACAAGTTAAAACTCAAAGGAGTCACAAAGCTGATAACAGCAAGGTGAAACTGACAAAGACATGAATGAGAATTGGGTCACTGGGCAAGGCTGTTTTTTACCACATCTTTTATAAGCAGCACATATGGGGTGTCAGGTGGTGACATATAATGTTTAATTAAGCCTCATCTAATAAATACACATCACAGGTATGCTAGCTGCCAAAGTTCTGTCATCATACAACATGCAACTCTGATATGATGGACTCTTCGTTAGATGAGGATCTCAACAACTCAGAGTTTTGTTTGGCAGCGTTTTTACAAAAAAAAAAAAAAAAAAGGATGCTGTTTTGGTTGACATTAGCTTCTGCCTGGCCAGTGTGCAGGTTGGGCTCAGTCAGTAGGACAGGATGGCAGGTACCCAATAAAAAGTGGCCACAGTACCAGACACAATCGTTGCAGGTTCAAATGAAGAGCACAAACTTATTATGGAATTCACTCACTTTACCCTCTCTTTTCTCTCCACATGTCCCATCTATTGGCAGTGGTCCTTTTCAATAAAGTCATAATGCCAAAACATCACAAACTGCAGATTACCACGACTAGAGTCTATTAGCCTTAACACTGTGCAACAAGAGCACTTTTCAGTCTGTGCTGCAAATTGACAGGCTGTGCATCTGAATCATAAATTGCATAAGTGTATCTGATAGCAGTTCAAGTGTGGTGCAGTGTCACTATGGACTCTGGAGGACTGGAGGTTTTAAAGCACCTGCATAAAGTTCACAATGAACCGGAGCAATCCAGCTTTAAAGCATTGAGCAACGGTGACAGCTGCACTTGTGGAATGGAACATAGGGCCCTATAAAATCCATTTTAATTAATTAATAATAAATGAATACATAAATTAATAAATTTTACGCAAACTTAACCCTGAGACACAGTATAAAGTAATGAAATATCCACATTCACTCTTCAGGTGGTCCTCACTCATATATGTATGGGTCCAGTCAACAAAATGACGACAAAGTTTGCAGAATATTTGATCAGCTGACATATGATGATCATTGAAAAACTGCTTTGCACTGTACTTTGGAATTAGCCGGGAGTTCTGTAGCTTCTTTGCTAATTTAGCCTGTGTCTCAAGTGGCTACTTCAACATGTTTGACATTGGTAATGAGGGGAAGAGGGGGTCAAAAGGAAGTGAAGCATGCACTGTCCCCAGCCTTAGTCATCCCCCTCTGTGCATTTTCCAGAAAGATACATTCCTTTTTAACTCAGAAAACAACTTTTACATATCATGTTGGCCATTTCCTTGATATTCCGTGTTCATTTTGAATTCCACTTTTAATGTCCAATTCCGTGACTATCAAGGTATGACATGTTACAAGGATACAAGGACACTAGAGCGTTTATTGGTCATTATACTCTGGGTTGCATGATGAAATTAAAATGGGGCATCAACAACGATGCTGCATTCACAGTCACCTAAATAACATTTCATCCTCATTCTGATGCTCATCTTGACCCTGAACATGCCCAAATGCAATGATTTCCTGCCTGACTTTGCGTGTGTTTACGATCAGTTGTACAGCTGGACCATACAAAATGGCCGTTGAGGGTATTTTGTGCCCTAAGGGATAAGCTAAGTGGAATCTGAAGTTCTTTACAGGTGGCAGAATTTATAAATGAGTTTGCAGCAAAACAGACAGCAGAAAAAATGTTCCGTCATATGTCTTCATTAAGCTTCTGTGGGAATATGCAGTGATTATGCAGCTTCTGATCTCACGGATATAAACAGTTAAACAACCTTGTCTCTGACTGCAGAGAGGTCTCCAGCTTGTGGTACAAAGTTAATGTAAAAAGCTGACATGGAGCAATCTCATGCAGTTTTAATTTGGAATAATGAAGCACAGTTGCCTTTACCTCACAGTATCTGTTCCTTCTCTGCCTTCACCCTGCTGGTTAGAGTTGAGCTTTTTCCTCTTTTAGTCCCTTCTGTTCCTTGTCTAACAGCATCATCTCCTCTCTGCAGGTAAAAGTTTTGTGGTTTAATGTTCTGCACTGGAGCTTCAGAATATTTAATGTAAATCAGCAAGACATAAGCGTGAAGAAGAGAGATGATTAAAGTAAATGAGAGTCAGCCTTAAGCTTCTCTTGGTTGTATGTGTGTGGACAGTATGTAAAGCTTAAGGCTGATAATGTGCCCGTGTGCTAATATCAATTAGCGTGCAATATCAATTAGCTCCCAATCTCACAGCACATTAGTAAGGATAATGGGTTGACCCCTAATATGACCTGTCCATATAATTTCAGTGGATGCTTCTCTGCGAATGCTGCATGCCTGAGGAGCTAGGCCTGTCTGAAAAGAAAGAAAACACAATGCCATAAAAAGATTTTAATTATTTAAATCATCCTCTCCTGGTGTGAATTTAAAAATTCAGGTATTGCAGAGCAGCACGATGAGAGATATTGTTATTCTTTCATCCTCCACTTTCTGCAGGAGCACATCTTGGCCTGTATGGTGACTGAAAGGTCTATAAATGTTCTATGCTCTGCATCCTGTGAGTTACAACGCTCAGGGCAGGCAATAATTCACACCATTAAACATAACGAGGGCTTAGACAGGGCTTAGGCATCAGCAACAACGAAAAATAATGTCTAATTCTGCCATGATGTGGTATAATATTCCTTTCTTTTGTGTTGTCAGCTGGTGACAAATCTAGAAGAATCCAGACAAAGGTTTGTTACGCAGCCACTGACAGGTACCCTGTGAAGAAGATCTATCTTTCAAGGTCATTAGTTTCAATTATAGTAAAAACAAATACCATTAACATAAGTGAGCCACATTAGACTGGGGCCATATGGGGCCAATTATGTGAGGGAATTTCTTAAAAAATGTACAAAAAAGGAGTACAAACTCAGATAACAATGGAAGAAGACATAGTGATGAAAAAGTTTGATGATTTTAGATGATTTATTGAGCATTATCTTGATTGGGTTTAATTCACCGGGGTGACAATACAGTTCAAACTGATTTAGCATTTAAACTTGATCCAGATTCACAAAATGTTCCCTATTTGTGATGAACAAGAGCTTATTAAGGATTTTTTTGAGTCTGGGGTGCATTAAAGGGATAGTTTAGGATTTTTTAATCGAGGATTAGTGAGCGCGAGCATGAACATTAGTCACAGTGATAGAGATCAGATTCTGTCTCTATACAGAAACAGTCAGTGTGGAAGCCTGTTCGTCCTGTAGATACATGGAACTGTACTCTTGCATGTCTGGTTATAACAACAGGGCAACAAAGGACATGAGTCAAGGGGAGATTCAGGCTCCACCCACATCTTCTGTGTATGTCTTGCATAAAGATGAGGATTCTGCTGTTCTCCAATAAGATAAAAGAGAGAAAAGATTTTGTTTGCTAAAGGAGCTCTGGATGGGAAAAGTTTGTAAATTCCTGGTTGAATGAATGATTTTCATAGAAAAACGGGTAAAGACCAGACAAGCAGACTTGGTTTGCCTCAGGCCTGGCATGCACATAAAGATTTTAACTGGTTTTGAAACAGTTTGAGCCCACACATGGGGACAAATATGACAGATTAACAGATTTGTTCATTTAGTGCACCAACAATCAACTGACTAAATCACCAACAACCAGGGACTTTGTTTTTGCTTATCATCTCAACACATAAAAAGCAACTTTAAGGTTAACAAATATGGCTGACAGCATCGATGAACTGAAGCTACATGCAGCAACTTCCCAAGACATCCTTGTAATTGTGATTACCATCCAATTTTTCCCTTATCAGTTTGTTAAATTTACTATACAGGCTAAACTGTGTAGATGCTCCTGTTAGACTACAAATTAACAAGTTTGTCCTACACTTCTAACATTCACCTCACAATATGCTTTACCGTTACTCCTGTTGCCATGACTATGTTACTATGTTGGCTTCCTGCTTCAACCAGCTTGCTGCTTGATAGGCATGATATGTTTCATGTTTAGTAACACCAAGGACATGCTTGGCTGTCCCCCAGTGCACTCCATACACATCAGGACTGCTAATCTTAAATACTGAACATGCTTCATATTTTTTCAATTTTCAATTTAGGGCTGCCCTGATCCCCTTATGAGACCACTGTGGAGGCTGAAATTACCGTAGCAAGCCTCACACCACAGAATAACCAGGTAAGACAGTCTTTGGGACCACCAGATTGTAGGTGGAAGTAAAGATCCAAGCTGAAACTCAGGCCGATTACCTTGTAGTGTGTTCCCCTCTTCAGAACAAGCTAAAACAGGAAGTCAACTTTGATAATCTTTACTCCATTTCAATGTGAAATTTTGTAAATGCATCTCAAGGAGTGGGAGACTGTGTATCAGTTCCTACTCATAATATTTTGTCCCAATTTTGATAGTGCACCTATCATCATTTCAAATTGATTATTTCTTTCCCACATTTCTTAACCCTTCAACGCAGAGCTCAACTGTTTGTCAGAGGTTAATTAATCTAGAAATATTTAATGTGTTAAAAAATATATTGTTTGTTCCTTTAAATTCTTTAAGATCCAAAAAAAAAAAAAAAACGCCAACAACTAACTAACTAATGGATGGATGGATGGATGGAAGCATTTTTGTATGTTTGTCAAACTCACTATTATCTATTGTAAGTTATTGTGTCAAAATTGTAATTATCTATTTTCCTATTTTAATTTACTTTGTCCCAAATATGTGTGCATGTTTATGTCAGCGTGTTATCAACTGTCATCTTTCAAAACCTTAATATCCCAAAAATATCCTGAAATATCTGTTTTTTTTTGTTTTGTTTTTGTAGTTTTCTCTGTTCCCTCAGATGTTAACAGTATCAAACAATGACTTTATTTGTTCTGTTTTTAAAACATTAGATATCACTGAATTTATTTATAACCTCTGGCAAACAGTTGAGCTGGTAGTTAAATGGTTAAAGTGAAAGTAAGAACGAAAAAGGATAACAAAGATCAAACACAAAGACAGATACACATGCATCTAGTACAGAAACTGTTCGGATTATTCTCAAGAAGAAAAGTTAAAGTGATATCATAACCTGAGAACAGAGGCATATCCTCTGCATATTTTACACCTTTAAGGGCCCAAAGGTCAGATCCTTTGAAGTATAGAATATCTTCAGGGTTTTCTTAAAATCTCTCAATCATATTTCAGAGAAGGTGCTTTAAATCGTAGCAGCTCAGAAAAATGGAGCAGGTTTAAATTTAACATTTTGAGGTGAGGATGATGCAGTTCAATGACATATACAGTACACGCAGAGTATTTGTTCAGCTAGAGAGAGTTCATCTATTATTTTTACTCATCCATGATATGTAGATCCATGGCGTTACATACCTCTGTGATTAAAATTTCTTCTCTCTGACACCATTATGCCACAGCAGACTGCTGCAAGCACCAGATAGCAATCTGTTATCTATCCGTAAACGCTGCACTAGCTGCTCCACGTTCATCTGTTACAGCACGACAATCAAAATTCAGCAATTAACCTGCTCTGTCACCCCACACTGAGAGGGACTGCTGGACTGGAGCTGAACTTCAGAGGAGGCAAATGAATTTAAAAGGGGACAAGGGGGCGGCGGGAAGGCTTGCAAATGAAAGCTGACATGCTGTGCTCAACAGAGACGGTACATATTTTAATAATAAGTAAAATATATTTCAGATATGCTGTCAGATAACAAGCATCACATTTGTTTCTGATGCAAAACACTGGAGGTGGGTGTCAAAATTGAACAGAATTTTAATTAGCACAAGTAAACAAGGCACTTATTGATTATTAAGTATTTAGTTTAATGGAGTGTGTCTGTCTGCTGTTGTTAGCATTATTAATGACAGGAACACAATAATAACGTAGTAATGGCTGCAGCAGAGGCTCCACTGTAATTTTGGGTGGCACTTATTGTTTGAAAAGAAGCTTTATGTTTGAGTGGCGTGAACAGTGAGGTTCACAAGGACATATGGAGTTTTGGGAGGACTTTATGATCACTACCATCTGCTTACTGATGCTGAGGTCACACTTATATGATTTTTTAGACTGTTACGATAGACGCTGTGTCAAATTAGGATATAAGACCAATATGTTTATTTTGTAATAGATTATTGATCCCCCTTAACATCTGCTTGTGGATGACCCTGGTCCTTAAATGTCTGTTGGGAGGTTGGGAGTAAGCCCATACGGGGTCAGATTAATTTGCCTTGATTGCTCTTCATTATGAGACACTACATAAGATAAAACACAAAATCATCTGGATCAAACCTTTGGGCATGGCTGGAATCAAGCTTAAATCATGTAGTCTAGTCCCTTCATTAACCAAACATACTTTTGCAAAGACTGACTTTCAGTTTGATTGTGGGTGAGTCGCTCATGGCTCTGTTTTGCACTTAAATCAACCCAAATTTGTCATTTTTTTCTACCTGCCATTCTTGTTTTTCATCACTTCAGGGCAACAGCAAAAGAACTTTCCACTAGTGTGCTCTGTTAAAATTTACATGCAGAGCAGGGCTACCAAGGACTGCCAGGGCTACCAAGGCTACCCTTGGAATCTAAATGGCCATCCCAGAGTCCATAACTATGACTGGTATGTGCCTTGTGAGACGTTTGTTAAAATCAACTATTCAAACTATGTCTCAACAGGCAGCTGAGGCTTTCGTTGCAGTTTTCTTTGACGTTGAAGAATTCTTCTCGCTGGAACTTCAAATTTTTTTTTGAACATACCGTCTTTTTGTGTCTTATGTGTGTTATGTTAGAGACTACCATATAAGTGGGCTTAGCAGACGTGTTAAGTGGAGATAGAGGAGGTAAGTAAAGGCAAATCTCTGCTCAACCTTTGATACACAAACAGTACATTAAAGGAGACATATCATGCTGATGCATGATTTAATACTTACATATAATATAACAAATTTGAAAACAAGACCTTACACCCCCTTAATTTTCAAAAAATGAGATATTGTATTTTTTCTGATATCCTAGAACAAGATTTGATGCCTCTGAAAATAGGTCATTGCGAGATGTCCGCGAGATTTAAATCATCGTGATGACACGAGGTACATTTCTTTTTATTGGAGTAATCTGATAAAACACTTCCTCCTCTGTGATGTCCGTTAGCCACAAAACCGTCACCGAGGAACACATTTGTCCAGCAGGAGTATATAGATCCCTAGCTCACACTCACTCATTACCAGCTCTGGCCTGTAGGGGGACTCAATACGCGGTCGCTGCTTTGAGCCTGCTGGAAAATACAGTAGAAGAAGAAGGACAAGCTGGCTCTACCCCTTATAGAACTGACCAATCAGAGCACAAAGGGCTGTGATGTTGCGAGGTAACTGTAGGTCATCCTGAGATCCTTGTGTTTCAACGAGAGCTTCATAATGGCTTAAAATGAGGATTTTGAGAACACTATTGTGGGGCAATGAAGGAACTAAATGACTTTTACTAAGGGCAGAAATGCTTTACAGGCATCCTAGTCTGGCATAGTGAAAAGGAGAAACAAGCATGATATGTCCACTTTAAACAGCTGTCCTTACCATTTAAAAAAATCTTGTTTCATATATTTATCAGCAACATGTTAGTTATTAATTTCAACGTTGATCTGCTTGTGCAGTGGTCACCAACCTTTTTTAGATGAAGATCACCTATGATGTTAATTGAGATGGCACGATCTACTTGCCTAAAATTCACTCAGAACCATAAACAAAACTTCAGATTTGAATGATCATCATCTAACTTCACAATCAAGGATGCAATCTTCAATCCATAAATGTGATAAAGAGCAGGAAATAAAAATAAAGTTTCAGCGCATTTAAATTCAGATTAGCACTTTACAATGTATGAAGCCTCAGAACAAAACTCGTCACTAAGAACTGGGACAATGTTAGCATAAAACTCAATAAGTTCATCTTAATATCTTTTTAATACTAAAAACGAACAAGGTGGAGAGAAACCAGTCAGACCTCGCTTATCTTGCATAGCAGCTGGATTCACCAGCTATGTCATGGATCAGCAAAAAGGTCAACCTATGTGTCAGATACAGGATGAAGCATCTAGTCTTGAAGATCTACTCGAATTGTATAAAGGATCACCAACCTATAGATCAAGATCTACAGGTTGGTGACCCCTGTGCTAATGGGAGGACTATTAACAGAAACCCCATTCACACTGGAAAAAGAAAACATGAATTATCCAGATTTTAAATGGGTGAGCTGCATGTGTGAATGCAAACAGCGGAGTTTCCCACTCGGACCTTATACAGGTAACTTTTTTACACCCCTCTAGCATTGTATCAACGTAAAGCCTGGGTAGGATGAAGTGTAAATTGTGCTGCGAAATGTCAGGGTCATTCAGGGCCAAGTGGGGAGGGCTGATGACATCATCCAGTGCAGCTGGCACAAAACTGGAAAAGGGAGACTTGACAGGATGGATAAAAACAGCTGCTGTTGTGGGAGTTTAAGTTTATTGATTGCTGGCGAATAAGTCTTACATTTAGTCTGCTGCACATTTGAAAGTGTTGTTTCCACCATAAATCGATCAGAGATCTTTGAAAAGATTTGCTTTTAATGATCACCACCGGGTCTATCCCACATCCAAAGATTTGAGTTAAGACTCTGCAGCTGTGCCTCAGTGCTCTCTCACCTCTTTCACTGATGCTGCTGATATGCTTTTAAACTTGTAACACTGAAGTTTGGATATAAAATGCTCACATGCTCTAATTTCATTAACACTGACTTCTGCCGCGTATGTTTAACTAAGTGTGCTGCCTATTGGTGACCCCCCCACCGACCCCAGCCTCAACCACCTCTCCCGTGTCCTGCAGGGATTACTCCCTGCAGAGTGAAGCAAGTGTGAACAACCATGTCAGGAGATTGTTTGAACAGGCCTCACTAGTATTATTCTGGTATTATCAGATGTGAAAAGGGCTAAAGGGTTGTTTTTATGTCACTAAGCAACAGTCACCTGCATACAACAATACAATACGCAAGTCTGACAGAGATTTGTGGGTAATTTGTGAAGTACATTGTGATTACAGCACTTAAAAGGAAGCCAAATAGCCAAAAGTACTGGCTTTAAGGAGAAACATTCAAGAGACTGAAATAGTGAAGCTCTTTGTAAGGTACAGTTATTTTGTGTAATTCTGAGTTTTACATAAAAACAAGCCACAAAAGTATGTTGGGTCCAATGTATGATCAAGAGAAAAATATTTTAGAGTGCTTCATTATTCCTGCAGGGAGTCTGTGTTTGGCACCATTTGCAATGCAGCAACTGGCTGTCGCTCACATCAGGTCCAGTATTTGTGGCTATTGTGCCTTCCTTCATAGCAAAACAGCAGATGGACAAATCAATGCACACAAGCAGAAGAACACAGACCCATGGATCCTGATACAAGCCAACTTTAAAAATACTGAACTAACCCTTTAAAAGACATTGATATTGGACCATAATGGCTGTAAGTTGTCATGTGGCAGCTTTTTGGAATTTGCTGTCTGCAAATTGAATGTACTGAAGCAGGGCTCTCGACTAACTTTTTGAGTTGGTTGCAATGGTGCACCTAAAAAAGTTTTTAAGTTGCACCAGCACAAAAATTAGGTGCACCCAAATTTTTCAGTGTCGCCTTTAATGCCACAGGGTCACCATTTTATCACTGTCCATAACTTTAATATAATGTAAATACTTTTTAAACAAGAATAAGATGTAAAGACATGCTTGTCTTTATTTGAAGCAAAATTATACATTTGGAGAAAAACAGAGTGTTTAAAGTGCTTCACTGAATAAAAATTGCAAATTCAAGCTAAAACATTATGCAGAATAAAACATCCCCAAATAAAAGTGCTTGAAGTGCTTTACTGAACTGAAATTTAATATTTCAAACATCTCAAGTTAAACAAAATATTTCAAAATAATAAGATCTAATGTGCTAGCTGAAAATGAAATAAATATCCATATTTTAACAACCAACAACATAACATTTAACTGGATGGTCTTATTTTCTAATAAATTTGAACCTAGAATAAAACTTCACACACTACAGTCAATATTTACAAAACTGAAACTAGGGTAAAAAAAAAAAAAACAATTCTTAAACTAATTTATGAAAACGACTTTGAGGGCAGAGCATTTATGGCTTTTTATCTTTATTTTTTTCTCTTGTTTTGGCTTCTTTTTTTTTATAGTCTAGCTTAATGTTCAGTCGGGGGCTGTCAGTCAGGTCATTCGTCCTCAGTGAGTGTGAGCTCTCATCTCTGTGCCAGTGTGACTAAAAGTCCCCCCTTAACAGGAGAAAGGACTGAACAAATATAGATGACATATTAAACTTTACTTTGTTTTACTTGTAATTGTATTTAATCATGAATTATCTGACAGTCTCTTAGACGTATTCGGCAGAGCTTCGCTCCGTCTTCGGACTTACCGCTCCGTGCTGAAACCTGACACGACAGAGTCTGGGCTCATTTGCATACAAGCAGCTGATTGGATGATTATCGAGGGCTGTGTGTGTGCGTGCTTATGTGCGTGTGTGTACTGGCCCTGCTGTAAAACGGAGACAGAGGAAGCAGACATTGTGTTTTGTCCGTTTTTGACAGATTTTCCGCCACCGCCGTCTCTTTTGTCAACTTTAATAGGCTATATTATGTTTGTAGGTATATTGAGATGTGCTCTCTCAACTTCTAAACTTTTGATTTGAGAGAGAGAGATGAGGGACTTATTTTCACACGGGGAGTGCCAGGTGCACCGGTGCGACCAACAAAAAATGTTAGGCGCACTCTTACGAATTTTGGTCACATATGCGACCAAAATGGTCGCAGTCTCGAGCCCTGTGAAGGCCATTTTTAGCTCACAGGACACAGTTTGGACACCCCTGCTGTAGACCATAATGTCAAAAAAATACAAATTACAAATATGAGTAGTGGAGTTGAAGGATTGGGTTAAAACGTTGCATTAGTAGTGGGATTTTGTATAAATCCAGTTTAACAAATAAAACCCAATAGAACATTATGTACATGTAAGAACAGGCTCTCGTTTTATCTTTTCTGGTTGTTTTCAGCGGCATATGTTCCTTTCATACAGCTCCGGTGTTGAGCTGCTCCGCTTTCTGTCACAGCAGGCTTTTATCATGGCCTCTTCATAACCCTGCTGGGTGAAGGGAAGTCAAGGAGGAACCTGAGACTCCAGCTCATTCTCCCGGCAGCTCTTGAATTACATAATGTGGGTGAAATCCAATTGTCGCCGATCATTTCAGGCTCCTGTGTTATCCATCATTTTTATTAGTGCAGCGGTGAGATAAGACTTTGTTATGTTTCTCGGGGAATCCATTTTCACATGACAAAGAACTGCGATTAAATATGTTTTAACTGTGCAGAAACATGAATCACAGAGCCGCCGCGCAGGAAGGCTCCTCTAATGCAGAGACATTTCAAACAAAAAAACCATGATAACACCTATTTCACAAAGTTTTCTAAAACTAATCTGAGTCACTCAAAAAGAAGGATTGAGATGATAGAAAGTGTGGAGCTGGCAAAGAGGCTGTTGCACTGCGCTGGGATTTATAAAACTGAATTTCAACGACACATCGAGCAGTTCATTGAGAGTGTGCCAAAAGTGAGAATCCTATGACGGATTGAGACAAATCACTGCCCAAATGAGCTGACAACAAGATGCCTGAGGCGTTGCATTACTATTCAATTAGCATTTAAGAGGGCTTTGGGGAGAATTGTTTTGTTCTCCTTTGCAGATAAAATATGAGCATCTCCCACAGATTTCTCATTAGGGCCACTTTGAGGGTAACTCTCACCCCATTTATCTTCTCCTCTGTGGATCCCTGGCGAATTGAAAGCTTCACATCTTGAAGAGAGGAAACACACTACTGAGTTATGCTCATTGAAGTGCGGTGCGATGAGCGGTTAACTACTTTCCCTTCAGTTCCTATCTGGCTTTGCTGATGCTGGATGTGTTGTGTGCTGCTGCAAACATGATGGTGGAGATATAACAACATCCTTCCATATTCGATTTGTTTAGATTTTGACAAGTAATCACACTGGAACTATTTTTGACACCAGAGACACCACCGCACGTTCACTTCGAATTCACAATACTGTCTATCATGTTTCATTTAATAACACTGTTTTCTCACAGAGCTGCCCATCCTTGAAAATAGAAACTCCTAACAGTAAAATGCCCACTTTTACACCATAAATCTGCTCTTATCTCTTTTATAAGCTCATGCTACTTTCATTTTGTTTTTCATAAATCCATTATGGAGACTAATATGCATGAGAAACCTTTCCTTCAGCCTCATGCTGCATTAATCACTCTGCTTCTAATATGCTTTTGTTCTGATTATGGCAGTGGCCAGCCTGGAGCTGATAAACACCTATGACGTCTGGTTAGTGTCCCTTCTGGGCTTCTGAGAAGCCAAGTAGCACGAGAAAATACACACAGAAAAGGCCAGCTAAAAGCCACCTGATAAACACGCTTTATAAGAACACACAGCTCTATTCAATCTTTACCTGCATGCACAGTTTTTTTTCTCACAATCAATTTGATTTTCTCTTTTTAATTATGGCAGGATGATGATGTATGCTCCACTAATAAGACATGAATGGGAAATGAAAGGTCGGCGGGACCTAGATAAATGACTCCCATTATTTCACCAATCGGATAGAAGCCCCTCTATATGTTCTAATTTGAATGATAATAAAATTCTGAATTGCTTTGTCCTAGCAGGCCACTTTCTCCATGATAAGCAGGCCGGCAAGGTAACCTTGTCCTGTAACCCAGACTCCCATCTCTTTCTGAGCCTTAAATTAAGGTGCAGGAAACACAGACAGTTCAAAGCTGCAGCTGATCCACTGATAATGTCTGATTTCTCTGCTTTTTGAACTTTAGGATACTTCTGTACTTCTGATGTGGGCTTGTATGAGATCCATGTCAGTGGTAAACACATTAGCCACAGTGATTTTGATCAGCTCTGATCCTGTAAAAAGAGACACAGCATGGACTTGAGGATGTACATGGCTGTAGATGAGGCCAAGAGTTCAGCTTAATTTGTTTAATTTTAGGTTAGAACAAAATGAATACATATACTGGGGTGATTGTTCAGTGTACTGAGTACAGTTTTACTGCTTACAGTAAAGATGTGGGTTTTTCAAGCAGAGAACATGCTCCAGCCTAAACATTAGCCATAATAATGAGGTCAGCTCTGCAACTGTACAGAGACCCAGCATGGACTTTAGGATGTACATGGCTGCAGATGAGGCCAAGAGTTCAGCATAATTTGTTTAATTTTAGGTTCAAACAAAATATATACATCATACTGAGGTGATTGTTCAGTGCAATGGGCACACTTCTATTGCTCACAGAAAAGATTTGGGTTTTTCAAGCAGTTATATAAGGTAAATGCTCCAGCCTAAACATTTGCCACAATGACAGGGTCAGCTCTGTAACTGTACAGAGAGCTAGCATGGAAGCTATTAGGGGTGAGAATCTTCAACAAGGCCATGATTTGATTCAGTTTTGATCTAGGGGTCATAATCTGATTCAACATTGGTTAAAAATTCAATCTGATTTAAGGTTCACGTTACATTAACTATTTCAGGTCCAGGTCTTGTCTTTGTAATGCCTGTGTCAGCTTATTTACAAAAATGTTGATACACTGCAGTAAGTCTGTTACAGCGTGTTTTAACATCAAACCATTGAGGATTTAAATGATTCTGAATCTTTTTATCAAAACAAATCAACTTTAGTTTATATAGTTCTATTTTAAAAACAATGACATTTACCAAATTGATAACTACAGTCAGAAGCAAAATGGAATAAAAAAAGGTACAGATGAAACCAAACAATGAAAGACGCCTCCAAAAGACTAATAAAACACATAAAAAAGCTAAAATGAAAAAAAATGTTAATATTAATAATAATGATAAATTCAAAACATGAGAACAGAGCACCCATTAAAACAGTGAGCACAGCACTCTCTCATTGAATTAAAGGTAAATAAAAAAAAAGGTATTAAGGCAATATTGAAAGGAGGTAAGGTGGGGGACATTTTGACTTGGGAGAGTGGGCAAGTCCATAATTTAGGGGCCACAACCAAAACACCTTGATTGCCTCATTTCCCTCTTTAATACATACAGTATGATTAAGCTGGCCAAAATGCCCAGGTGGAACATTCCTAGCTCGGTACGCAATGGACAGCTGGAATGAATGGAAAGTGAATTATGCCGTACTTCGAACAAAGGATTGGACATTAAATGTGGCATATGGACAATAAAAGAGACTCAAGAATTATGTCATACTTCTGTAAATGGAATACAAATTTACAATAATCTGATGATATGTGAAAAATGAGGAGACTAAATATTGAGGAAATGGGGACGGGACTAGATAAGCTTTGCTTCTTCCGTCTTCCCTTTCGGACATGTACAATGTGATCATCTATTGACAATGTGTGATGCTGAATAAGTGTGCTGACATGACCGAAATAAATCAATTCAATTAGATTCAAATGCAGAATTATTATTTTACACACCTGTAAAAGCTAGAGGTATATGTGTGCACAATGGGTTACCAACTCCAGGTAAAACAAGCAACAAAAACAGCAGGCTAAATGCATTCTATATCTAATTTGCAGTACTCTGTACATTCTAAAAAGATTCAAGATCAACTCTGCTTCTGTACAAAATAATCCATTACTGTTGCTAATGGTCAAGCTAATGCCATCTACCTCCTACGACCCCATTTGAAAAAATAAATAGCCCCATCTACAGTCATGTACAGCCTGATTTGGTGCTGGTCTTTTCTCTCCAGAGGCAGAGTTGATTAAACTCACTGTGGCAAATGTCTTTATTGACCCATATCACCATGCATTTCCTCTTTAGCTTTCAACAGAAGCAGCACAGTTATCAATGAATGACGGTGGGTCAGTGAAAGAGTTTTTAGTGTTTCAGTTGAAGGGAAAGTGGTTTAATCCCACGCTCCTTCAAGTAGGTGGAGATCTGTCTTTGGGATGTAAATCTTGACCCCCAAATCCTCCTATGACTGCAAAAGAGGGGCTCCAATGTGTTAGAACTTTATTAGCTAATTTTGTTCGACAGTAACCTTAGCCATCATTGTGTGAAGTGTGCAGTGAAATGGTTTGAAAAAAACTTGTTATGCAAGCTTTAGTTTATTTACCATTCTCCATTAACAGATTTAAATCTCTGTCACTTCAGAGTATTTGTCATGGTTGATGATTAAATCATGTAAATGCACCACAGTTCAAAGTGAATGATGCCTAATGTGACAATGTCAGGCTGCATGAAGCACAAAGCGTCCATTATCTGTGCTTAGAAGTCCTAAATGAATTGTTTATTTTTAGCCCATCCACTGGATCAGAAGGATAAGGTGGCTTCAGGAGTATAAATAATAAATCACATTGTCCTTGTCTCGGGTCCCATTTGAAAAGCAATGAAATGTGATAAAGTGTCTCATCCGGATTGTCTGATATTTGTGGCAGTCACTTGTGAGTTGACATGGCGAGCTGTATAGGTTACTCATGGCACAGCAGAGCTGGTCTCAGTGGGTCTATAGCACAGGAAAGGTGGAGGCAAAACAAGTCGATGGTGGTCTGTGAATGTGGAGCACGGCTGCAGCGGCTGTCCTGATTTAACACGTCACACTAACATTAATAATAGTGATACTTTTATTGTATAATGCATTATCAATAAGGTTAAAAACAGAATGAGGACTAATGGATCCCTGCCTGGGATGGATAGAGCAACATTCTTTTAAAGTTCAAATCAAGCTAAGTGCAAGTAGAGACTTTTAATTTACTTAAGTGACTCTTTGTTATGAAGCAGTTTTGTGCCATAGATGACAAAATATGAGACTTCAAACTTTACAGAGTTGGTAAGAAAGTAGTATGGGAAATAAGAGGGAATTAGATTTGTCGAAGAGCTGGATTTTGTATTTGAAGCATTATTGAATTTCCTTTTATGCTTCTTTAAAATAAGATACAAACTGCAGTTCTTACTTATATCATTGTAATCTAATCTAAAATAAGATGTTTGCTTCACGTCAGTGTCTACAAGTTATATCACTTTGAAAAAACAGATGAGGATAAGGGTGCCAAAAGACCGGTTGGACTGTAACTCTTGCCATATATTGAGGCTTTGGTCTGGGGGGTTTGGCTTCAACCTTTCCAAGTCTATCCTCTGTTTCCCAAATAAATAAAGGAAAAAAAGCCCCAAGATATAATTGGAAAAACAAAACTGTTTGGGGATTTTGTCCTTAAGTTAAAAATACCTTAAAGTACAAATGGATGAGGTATGAACAAGACTTGACTTTAGTTTAAGGAAAATACTCTGAGTTATAAATACTTCATTAGAAGTTATGTCCTTGTAACTAAGACCACCAGCAGGTTGTTATTTGTTTGATTAGAAAATATCATACTCAATAAGAACAACAAAAGGAGAATAACTATCTGTGTGGCACTGTCACCTTGTAGAGGCCTTTCAAAGCAAAGCTAATTAAAGGTGCTATGAGGAGAGTCTATTACCGGTGACATTAAGACTCTGCTACCCATGGGCAGGTGCGGTGACTGTCGTAATGCTGCGTTCTAGTAACCTCAGAACTGGGAGTGACATCATCTCCGACTTATCGGCGTTCCAGTTGAAGTCGGAAAAAACATGCTGATCTACCAGGCTATTGTTAGCTGTTAGCACGCCCTGCGTTGTTGTTCACAAATATCACATGAAGAATGTGATTATCACTATGGCAGCATTTTTGTAAATATAAGTCTAACAATACTATGTGTACAGCTGATCTAGAGTGACACACCCCAGTCAGAAGTGCAAATAAATTGATTATTACAGGAGCTAAATAACTGTTCACACTGGGGGCATCCATCTTCGATTGTCAACTCAGGGGTGGTGAGGTATCATCAAGTTCCCAGTAGGAAATTCAGACTTCGGGGGGCGTTCCAGTTGCAGTTTCCTACTTGGAACTTGGTAATTCCTACTTCTGACTACAACTGGAACACACCAAAAGACGTGACCCAAGCCAAAGCGTGTATTTGTTGTGATGCTAATAAATGCAGGTCGGACCTTCCTCAGAACTCTGCATTGCTTTACAACTTCTTTTTTCAACAACTTACAGGATGCAAAGCGGCGAGGTAATGTATCTCTTTCTAGTTATGTAGCGGTAGTTTTTGATGTGTGACAACAAGCAATTTTTGGAAAACTTAGTATCCTTGTTACGTCCCCGATATATATCGCTACTTACAGCCCGGTGCTCTGAGACGTGTCTGAATAATATAAATTTGCTCTAGTTTTAATTTTCTTGTTCCCAAAGTTGAGTATCCAGGCCAGTCCAGCCCTGTCCAACCCGACCGCGAAGCTAAGGAATAGCATTTATAGATAACCTATTTTGATGCTATAAAACTCATCTTAAAGTGTGTATTTTTATCAGGCATATATCTAAAAATGAGACTTTTTTGTAATTACTTAGAAACTCCTCGCAGTTCCTTTAAGAACATAAGTCTCAAAAAAAGAATATATTTCACTATTTCATCTGGCAAAGAGCCAGCAGGAAGAGTTTGGGTAGGGCAGAATCTTTCAAAAGCATATCCTGAAGGTGACTGGACGACTCTTGTTTATCATTCATTACAGGCCAATCAGATAATGAAGTTGGCAGACAGAACGTAAAACACTTAGTACTGAGATTCATCTTAGTTTTAGGACTTTCTCTCATAATGTCAATACTGTGATTTTTTTTTAAAATCAAGTATCAGTTGCAAATAATTTCTGCCGAAGATATTATGAATTAGACAATCTACCTCCAAAGACTGTGCCAAACTAACTTTTAGTTGAGGTGGAAAGACAGAGTTGAAGTTGATTCAGGCCTTAAGGCAGGGGTGTCAAACTGATCCAGTAAAGGGCCACTGTGGCTGCAGGTTTTCTTTCCAACCAAGCAAAAACACACCTGACGCAAATTATCCAATCAACTGGATTGTCTTTGCATGGTTGATTTGTTGGATCAGGTGTGTTCTTGCTTGGTTGGAATGAAAACCTGCAGCCACAGTGGCCCTTTACTGGATCAGTTTGACACCTGTGCCTTAAAGGGACAGTTCAGGTTTTTGAAGTGGATTTGTGTGAGGTGCATGGCATAAGTCTGAACATGTGCCACAGAGTAATAGCTCAGTTTTCCCTCTGTTCAGAAATTTCAGGACAGATGCATATGCTATACACTGTGTCTCAGAAAAGTGCCTTAACAAAGTGGATTGGCAGTGGAAAATTAAAGGGATGTAAACAAACTGTTTGCACTGTGTGATGACCCCACACTGATTTGTGGCTCCTAAAATTCTTTAAGCTACGAGGACTTTGGCTCCATGTATAGCCTCAGCGTCTGACAGAGAGAGAGCTGAGCTGTGACACTGTGGCAGAAGTTGAGGCTCATGCCATGTACCTCACATAACCCCACTTCAACAATCCTGAACCATCCCTATAAGCCTTCGGATGAACAGCAGCAACGTATCAAATTACAGTTAGGTCATCAGGCATGCCCCTAATTATGCATTACTAATGTACTTCATAAAATCCAGAGCCAAGCTGCTTTCTCAAGCACACTCAGGTAACTGCAGTTTTATTCAAGCACTACTGCATCGCCTTAATTTCTTTCAATGGCTTTCATTTGTCAACTCCAAAGGTTGCCACTTTGTTACTCGTAGTTATTGTAATTATGTTTAAATAAATAGAAATAATCTACAATGTTAAAACTTTGCAGAACTTTTTAGAATAATGCAGAGCATGACTTACAGCAAATTACAACGGAAATGAACTGTTAAATCCTTCCTAATAGTTCTTTTTGTGTCTCTTAGGAGTAGTTACACAAAATACACATTTAACATCAACTTTGCAATGAGAGTTTTGCTTCGTCCTTGTTTTAAAGGCCTTCTGTTTTTATTTTGTCATTTATCTGTCTATTTCTTTTCTTTTAATGCCCTCTATAAAATATCCTTCATAGACCTGCAGTGGATTCAGACATCCAGGTAAATGAACCCTGACACTCTGACTTTCTGCTGTATGGACGGTAATGTAAGGCCTGAGTGTAGCCAGACCCTCCTGCCGCCTCTTTAACTTGCTGTATAAGCAGCTCTGTCTGCCATACGTCTGAGCCTATTGAAAGGCTAAGTTGAGGATAACAGTTTGTGTCTTTTAATTAACTTAGAATAACCGGTCAGCCCATGGATATTGGAAAGCATCATACCAAATTGGAGAAATGTGTTTCTGTAATAAATAGCAATGATGTGGTTTTGTGGATTCATTTATTTTGATTAGGCCCATTATTGTTCCACTTTCTGAAATTAATTGAATTCCTCATGCGTTTGAGTGAACGGACAAACGAATTAATCAAAAATTGGCAAATGGGGCTGCATTCAGCTGTGTTAGGACTCCTGCCATTTTGTCTGTGTGTTTGTTTGTATGTGTGCGCCAGGGCATGAAGCAGCCTGTGTGATGTGTGTATTTGTGTGTTTAAGTAGACTGTGCGTGGCCTGAACTCGTACTGTTTTATAGTGATGGGCTTAGATTCATAATGCTGTCTGGAAACTTGAAAGGCTCAATGTTCACTCACATCAGGCAGATTTTAAAGCTGTTGGAAATTAGTTAAAAACACTCTATCTTTTTGAAGTACCTTAATAGAGCAGAGGAAGAAGAGGTGCTTCAAAATAAAAACAAAGTTAAATAGTGTACAAACATAAAACCCTCAGTGCCTCCAGAGCACAAACTTGCGCCAAGCCATTTATGATATTCTTAAACCTTTAATTAACATAAATGTGGAAAACTGTCCTATTTCCAATGTTAACCAAAGTTAACAAATCCTTCCAAAAATTCTTCAGTCTGATTCAAATCATCACCAATATCGTATTACTTCTTTCTTATGCCATGACCAACATTCGCTGATCTTTTAAAAAAAAATAAAATCCATTTATAATTGTTTGAGCTATCTTGCTGGAAGATAAACATAAAAAAATCTTTGAAAGCCCATTAACAACTAGGTAAAAATGGCAAATTTGAAAACAAATGTAGATTTAAAACGAGAATTGCTCTGAAGGTATTTGTAAAATTGTTGGGCAAGTTATTGTAAAATAAATGTTTAAAACTGCCTCATTTGCTCTGCTAAGAAACCCTTTAAAATGTCTTGATCTGTATCAGGAATCAGGTCAGTATCAAAATCTAAGTCCTTATGTTGTGGTCCATGACCAACATTTTCTGAAACCATCATCAAAAGCTGGGAAATCACAGTGTTATTAGCAAAGACGTGGAAAACTCCCTCCTCTTGTAATGTTATCAAATCCTTTAAATTTCTTAAATCCACATCTGGATTCAGATCACCTCCAAAATCTTATCACTTTCTTTTCCTTTTCTTCAAGACATTATCAAAACTCCAACAATCAAATATATTAAATTTTTTTTAGGACATCCTGCTTACAGACAAATGCCTGATTTGCATCTGCACCAAAATCTGATCACTCCATCTTTGTGCCTTGAGCAACATTTTCTGAAAATCTAATCAAAATCTCTCAGGAACCTTTCGAGTTATTCTGTCAGAATCTTCTTTCCAAAAGGCCTATATATTAACTTTAATTGACATGTAACGGACAAATGGCAATACAAAGGATATAATAAGTACAGTTACAAATACAGACAACAACGACAACAAAACAAACAGACAAAAACTCATCCTGTGCTCCAAACCAGTCCATCCATACAGAAACATAACAGGCCACTCTAATTAAAAATCAATTCAGAGGAAAAAGAGCATAATGCTGAAAGACGACACAAATATCTCAGTTCTTCAATGATTCACTTACAAATCTTCAGAGCTTATCTTATTTATCAATGCAAAAAGAGGACTTAGCAACTTTAATCGATTAATAATACACTAAAAACCATTTTCTGATCATGGTGCTAAGTGTTTTATTACAAACACACTGTTAAAAATCCTAAAATATTAACAGGTTTCTCCAGTGAATTTGTACAGTCAGTTATTGTAACAATGTTTTTTGTGTATGACAAGTAAACATTTGTAAGGTTACAGTTTTCATAATAAAACACTGGGATACTGCAGGTGCTGTAAAATTGCAGGAAAATTGCAGGAAACAGTTTACATTACTGTATTGTAAAATCAGTGCAATTATCAACTTTTAATTTAATTATATCCTGTCAGAATCCAACTAGCATTAGTAAAAACATGCTCTCTTTGGCAGAGGTGATCAATAAGCCAAAATATAAACAAACTAAAAACTGCGAGTAGGGATGGAGTGGCCCTCTCCTCTCGCCCACTTGTTCTAACTGTGTAAAGAGAAACTGTTGATCTGAGCTAAATGTGTCTGGCACCTCGCAAGAAATAGAAAGCATGAATTGAGAAGTCTCACAGCTGACCATTTTTGGAATGGAAGTTCATACAGACATGACGTTGATGTCTCCATGTTTTGTTGCCATATATGTGACACGCATGTCTATATAATCGGTGGTTAACTATTGCTCTTTGTCAGACTACCTCTGAACCGGCCGAATAAACAATCAGATAAACCCCCAGTCTTGTAGTCCTTCTTGCCTTAGAACATCTGACAACATACTACTAAAAACCTGTATTGGCAATAGGGATGGGTATTGGCAAGAGCCTCACGATACGATACGTATCACGGTACTTTGGTCACGATACGATAATATCACAATATATCACGATATCACAACATTGTGATATGCTGCGATATTATACAGTAAACTAGGGAAAACCTAGAGACAGTGAATTTTTAACTTTTCCATTTTATTGTAATTGAAATATGTCAACTGCAGTGTTACATAAATACACTTAACTTGAAAACACAGAGTGCATCAAGTCACCTGAATTAATGTTGCAAAGAAATTATTCTTGTTTTCCCTTTAACAAAGTACTGAAAGCATCCAAACCTGCAGAGCAGCTCAAACTGTAACTGCACACAAGAGGAACAAACTGTTTTATGTGACTGACAGCACAACAGTAAATACTAAAATCACGTATTTCTGTTGTCACTGTCTGAACTGAATAAACTGCATGAAACAAAACCTGTACATGCATATTTATAAGTTGTATTTTATTTCCAATTCTGATAAAATATGAGTTTTTATTTTTCATAAAAATATTGATACTAAGATTTGAGATATCAATATTGTATCGGGAGTCAAAATATTACGATATATTGCGATACTGATATTTTTTCACACCCCTAATTGGCAATGATCATTCTCTCGACCATAACTGAGGTGTAGTCAATAAATTGTACCCAAACAGAAGTTCTGCATCATTTCCTTTTCCACATAAAAAATATAGATACATACTACTAACTTGTAAGCAGATGTAGATGATTTATACCGTACCTACCCAGTGCAGAGACCATATATTGCTTCACTATAAAACACTGCAAATTAAAACTGGAATAATAAAAAGACATAAAATAACATAAAGATTAGACAAAGACCTGTCCGAACAGATGGGTCTTCAGGTTCCTTTTAATTTCTACACTTTTCAGCTTCAGTGGGAAACACATTCAGAATTTAGGAGCAACAACTTCAAATTTGCTTTAGTTTAAATCTGAAACAACCAGCAGTCCCCGATCAGAGCTGGAGTTGAATGGCTTCAAAAACTCTGCGATACAATCAGATGCTTTACTATGAAACACTGCACAGTTCACACAGTCAAAAGAATATTAAACTGGATTCTGAAACTGACTGAAAGCCGGTGCAAGGACATGAGGACTAGGGCTGAACGATTTTAGAAAATAATCTGTGATTTTTTTTCCCCAATATTGCGATTTACTCTGCACTTGTTTTAATGTTCCTCATCTTATGTATTATAAAACAAACATAAGCAGTAGATCTTTTTATAGTAAAACCAATATGACATTAAATTAATCTGAGGATAAAAGATTTGAGAAAAGAGCGGAGAAGTGAAGAACAGAAGCAAAATAGGTATGAAATTGTAAAAACTGGGTAAAATTGGTATGAAACCAGAACAAGGTTAATAAATAGTTGCAAAATAGGTATGAAATTGAAATTAAAAAAAAGGGGGAAAACTTGGCAAAAAAAATCCAAAAGTGGCTCAGGAAAATTGATTATGGCAGCAAAATTGGGAATTAAATTTGAAATTAAATTTCAAAAACCTGTAAAAATTCCAAATATAGTTCCGACAGTGCCCAAGAAAAGATGAATGGGGGCGAAGTAGGCATAAAGTTGTAAAAACGGGGTTAAAAAAGGTAAAAATGGTCCAAAAGTGAGAAAAAAGTCTATGAACAGAGGAAAAAAAAAAAGGCATGAAATTGCAAAAAACTACATCACAATTCCAAAATGTTCAACACATTTTGGGCTAAAAATATTGAACCTTCTGCGATTTGAAAATTGCAACAAGCCATATTGCGATTTAATCTAATTTGCAATTAATTGTTCAGCCCTAATGAGAACTGAGTAATTTGTGAACTTTAAGGGGATTTTGTCAACAATTCTTTAGAAGCCACTTGGACCACATGGTTCAGATGGGTTGCTTGTCATGAAAAGCTAAAAACAAAAATCGAAAAACTATGGCATGGATAATTATTTCAGCTCCAGAAACAAACAGGCTTGAGTTAAGCTGTATTAATTTAAGACGGTAAGAAGAGGATCTACATTACATTTTTTACTTACATTTTGAAAAGGCCATTTGAGAGCAGAAGACCACCAAGACATCTCAGGAACCAAGTGTTCAGGAGAATATACTTTAGATTTGTCTGTGCTCAGCTGGAGGATATTCTTAAGCCATCCAAGCTTTAATACAAGGTGTACCCAATGAAGAGGCCACTGAGTGTTAATGCAGTGGTTAAAAAAAGAAGAAAAAACACAGCTAACTCTGGAGACAGTACCAAATATGCACAAAAATATGTGCAACAAACACGAGTCCTTAATGATAAAAGGAACTGTCCGCTAAAATTAATGAGAAATGATGTCAGACTTCCTCCTCTGTGTTAAACAGTGTCTTTCATGAATAACAGCAATACTTTGAATCAAGTCATTTTATTCAAATGAACTAGGTAATTGGATAATATCTCTTAGATTTGGATCTAAACCAGCGTTGATTTAAAATTCACAGAGCATCACTCGCTGTCATTAAAGGGAGAGTCAGAGAAAGTGCAGTCAGAGACATCAATGAGTTTTTTTAAAGGTATCAAAGCGCGGTTTCACCGAGGACATGATAGGATGCTCTACCTGTTTTTATCTCTGAATGCTGCCCTGATGTTTTCTGAAGCCTGCCTACCACTGACACAGCCTTCAAACTATTATCTCGCCGCTTCCTTCCTCCACGTCCCCCTCCGCCTTCTCCACTCCCCTGAACATAAAAACACTCAGCGAGAGTCCCTGTCTCAGCAGAAAATATAGAGAGATATAATGATGATGCGACACGCCGAGCAGAAAAAAAAAGGGGGAGAAGAAACACGCTTTGAGCACAGGCAGTGCAATTTGTTTGCAAAAAAGTGATTTCAAAGAAGCACTTTTATAACTCTTCTAAAAATACTAACACACAAATAAAACAACATTATTAACACATCAGCTGAGGAGAAGAGGAAGAGGTTTGTGTTAATGGAGGCAAATTTAATCGAAGTAAAGGAGCGATTATGTAAATTCCCCCACAGAACAATGGGATCATCAATAAGAGCAGGATGTTCATTAGCCTCACAGAGCTTTAATATATGGATGTTTTGGCTAATACACGGAGCAGATTGGTGAGTAAGCCCACTCATGCATGATTTCTCTGTTAATCACTCGTCTGTATTTAAATGTCCCCGCCGCGATGGGATGCTACATTTAATGCTCCTCTTACAAATCATATTAGCGGCCCCAGCTACCGCAGCATCAGCAAATCCAAAATAAACACCAGGCTCTTCTTTGTCCTTGTGAGAGGGGGATTTTAAACTTTAATGAATGAACAAAAAAAGTGTTTTTCTACCTGTGGGGAAACAGAGCTCCTGCCAGGCAGTGACATTCACATTTTAATAGGAGAGAATTGATGTCTCAGTTTGTTGATGACATATAATGAGGCTAAAGTTATTATGAGATCAATGAACAGTCAAGCTGAACAAACTTTTCTCATCTTCATTTCCCCTCTTTCCTGAACCGAGTCTTGACTGTATCCTGCCACGCCTGATGGACCGTCCAATACACTTGACTGGTTGATCTGGAAAACAGCTCATAGAAAGTGTTTTGGGATGGACAGAACCTTTCAAACCATATCAGGCAGGTGATTGGATGATCGTTCTGTCAATCACATTCAACATGCCAATCAGATGATGTAGCAGGCAGAAGCTACTGCCGTGTCAGAAGAGGAGCAAAATATCCCTCTTATTGAAAAGTTTGTAGTATTATTTGTTTTTTATGTCGTCCAGATCTGACAGAGTTAAAAACAGGCCAAAAGTGTTCAAGTTTGAAAATGTAAAAAATGTTTAAAAAACAAAAATTACTTAAATTTGAAAATTAAATTTTAAATGTTCCTGAATTTGAAAAAGAAAATACAAACAATAAATTGAAAGAAAAGTAAGTGTAATAATAATAATAATCATAATAATAATAATACATTTAATTTATACAGCGCTTTTCAAAAACTCAAAGACGCTTTACAAGGATAAAAGGATAAAAGTACAAATTAAAAACAATATACAAAGAAAACAAGGTGACGAGAAAATAAAGAGCCAACAAGAGGGCCTTCAACAAACAAAAACAAAAAAACAGTTCAAAAAAATAAGTAGATATTGTTTATGAGATAAAAATGGAGAAAATTATAAGTTAAAGGCGGTGTGAAACAGGTGTTTTTTTAATTTAGACTTGAAGGCGGTAAGGTCTGTGGTGTCCCGGATGTGTTGTGGGAGTGAGTTCCAAAGAGAGGGGGCAGCAGCAGAGAAGGCTCTGTCCCCCCAGGTTCGATGCTTGGTCCGAGGGACAGTCAGGAGGTTTGTGTCTGAGGAGCGGAGGGTACAGGAGGGGGTGTAGGGGTGGAGCATGTCTCTAAGGTAAGAGAGGGCCTGGTTATGAAGTGCTTTATGGGTGAGTAGGAGGATTTTGAATGTGATGTGGTAGGGGGTGATATGATCCCGAGAATGGGTACTTGAGAGGAGGTGGGTGGCGGAGTTTTGGATGTATTGAAGTTTGTTGAGAAGATTTGTGGTTGTGCCATACAGGATGCTGTTACAGTGTACAATTTTTTTAATATAAAAAAACATTAATACTAATTCTGCAATTGCATATGCTGAAATATATTTCAAAGTGAAAAATGAAAATAAAGTATTGGATCACAATAACTACAGACCTGAAAAAACCCAAAATTAAACTGAAAAAAACTTGCACTTTTTTTTCTATCAGTGTCGTGTTTTTTATTTTATTTTATTTTTTTAGTCCAAGAGCAAAAATTGAAATTTCAGCTCCAAATTTTATTTTTCAACCTTTTTTATTTTCAGTTTCCAAAACTTTTGGCCTGGTTTCATCTCCATGATAATACTGCTGCTGAAACTGTTAACATTCATGCTAATCTCTGTACCAGCAGTCACTTCCTGTTGTTGTCTTGTTCACTCGTCCAACTCCGAAGAACTCTGATTGGGCCTTCCCGCTTTGGGCTGCTCTCAGTTTTGTAGATTGGAGTTTGGCAAGATGGGTCTGCCTGATTTACAGACACTGAATCAGGTGGATCCAGCTGCATGGCAGGGTCAGCTTGACTGGTCTGTGACTGGAACATGCTGGGACCTTCCCACCACTGTGACTGTAATAAGATCCCCTGCAGTAATGTGACAAAGTCATAGTGATTGGTAAATGCTGGCAGTAATAATTAAAGGGATAGTTCAATATTTTTGAAGTTTGGTTGTATGAGCTCCATATGGCCACCAAGTAAATTAGATGCAGTACAAAGTTCTCCCCTCTCCCTCAGTAAGCAACAGTCTGTAAGAGTCTGTTAGGTAGAAGTAGTGACAAACAGGGAAGTATTGTGCCAAAGACAAAGGCTGTAGTCTCCACTGACAAGAACTAATCCCATCAGAAAAAAAACCCATCAAAAAATAATACCACAGTTTAAGAGTACGACACCCAGGAACTTTTTGGAAAGCATTAACTTTTGGGAAAATAAAGACTTTCATTTCTTATATTCCAAGTGTTCCAAGAAATTTACAGTAGCATTACACTATTTCAATTTATAGTAGACTAACTTTAATTAAAGTCTAAGGTCAACTACTGTATTTATTTACAAGGTCTAATTACTGTATTTTAATGTACTGCAGAGTTAATATAGTTTCAACACGAGCATCATTACTGTATTATCTACAACTTTTTAATGTATTTTAAAATGCAGTGAACTTGCTGTACTTTAGTTGATGAAACTATATATTTAACTATTTACTGATCATTTGTTGGCAAATATATTGTTTTTAAATACATATATATATATATATATATATATATATATATATATATATATATATATATATATATATATATATATATATATATATATATATATATATATATATATATATATATATATATATATACGTATATATATATATAATTTTTTAATCCAAAAGATTTAATAATTATTAATTGCCCTTTTCAGTAATTTACTCTTAAATTTTACATTAGGTAACTGTAGTCTGTATGGGAAAATGCTGTTAAGCTTAGAATCTGTTTTTTCCAATAATACATTGTTATATACAGTAATTTACTGTTCATAGCATAATATGTCACATAATGTGTTCTGTGTATAAATACATTTTACAGCAGATATCTGCAGATATGATGGTAAAATACTGTTAAGTTTACAAATATCTGTTACAGTGAGCCTGTATGGCACCAACAACCGTGCCACATTCAAACTCACCCAAACTGTCTTTTCTTTTGCATTCTGATGCTCAGGTTCATCTTTGGCAGGTTGTCGTGACATGTTTACATGCCTAAATGTACTGTGTTACTGCCATGTGATTAGCAGAGTGAATATCATCAGCTGAACACGTGTACCTAAAAAGGTGGCTGGTGAGTGCATCTCCGTCCACGTTGCCTGATATCTGCACAAACTCTCAAACTCTCAGTAAAAATAGATGCTAGAATAAAAATAAATCAGAAGAAAGGAGGAGGTCTGACTCACAGGTGCACTATGATTACTTTTTGTTTTACAGTGCTTTTACATCTGTTTCACAAATAACAAATGAGCACATTAGTAGGGTTTTTTGTACTAATGAAAATAATTGCTGCATATCTAATCACCCCCATTAGTTTGATAAAAGCAGATGTGATGTTTCATGACAGGAAAAGCACAACCTTATCGGCATTGTCTTTTATCAGTGTTTACTTCTTTCTTAAGGAACATCTAAAAACAATTAATTAGTTTCTGAATGCACAAAGCAATCAAATGAGAGGTACGTACAGCCTGTACTTATTTTTGTGATTAAATAAACCCAATAATCTGCATTTGAGTCATATTTTAAATAAAGGATGTTCTACAAAAAAGTTTGTTTCTAAAGTTTAAAAAAAATAAGTAAAAACACAAAATAAAAACTGAGCCCGAAAACAGATTGAATCTGTAATTATGGGACTTGATCTATCAAATTTTATATGAGAGTAATAATTAAAAACAAATGCTTCATGCTGGAAAAACATTTAAAAACAGAATCAAATTTACATATAACTACAATTTGTATTTATATTTTTTATTCCCAAAACCCAAATTAAGGAAATAACTTCTGTTTTAATTAAAATTTGGCAAGAGAACGGTTATATTCAGAGAGGGAAAGAAACTCATAATTTCACAGATTTTATTTTTGCCTGTAAATAAAGACGCAGGTGCTGTTTACTCTGCGGACGTCACTGCAGAAATAAATGACACTGTCCTTGCAGAAGCTGTCCAACACAAAAGTCCTCAGCAGACTAGAGTTCACCTGGACTAATCCGGTTTGTGTTTCAGGCAGAAGTAAAACAGTTACTGAGGGATTTCTCTGTTTTTGAAGTCTCACAAAGCTTCATCGTGCAGGACTAAGCAGGAAGCTCTGAAAAATCACTGTCAACATCGTCTTTTATCAGAAGTCTTTCAAAGTGGTCCTTATTTTATCTCCATCTATGTCTCACTGACGGAGACGGTCGACCTGCTGGCTCTGCAGCACAAAAAGTCAAAACTGAGACAGTAATCGGTTAATGGAGCAAAAATCAATGCAGACAATTTAAAAGCTTTAAGTGAAAGAGCATGAAGACAGCATATTCCTCCTCTTAGTTTGACTTCAGTCTGCTATAGGGGCTCTTTGATTTTTTGTTGTAAAGTGATCAGCCGTGTCCGTGCAGAATGATCCCACATCCTGCAGCGTTAGACCTCTCTTTCTATTCTCAACGCTCGCCTCCACCAGCAGCAAGTCATCCGTTTATTTATTGTCACCAACTCCAACAGATCCCTCTCCGGCAGCATTTCAGTGCAACTTCTAAAAGAAGGTAAGGCTTAAAGAAAGATAAGGACGAGGGAATCTGACTAAAGGCCGGCAGCATCTGGTGGCGTTCCTGCCGCTGTCACTTCTGACTGGCGTCTGAAGGCCGCGTTTGCCGAGAAAAAGAGAAGTACAATGAGAGGTGGTGAACTTTCGCTGTGTGTGTTTTTTGAGTGGCAGAATGTTCCCCCTCCCATGAATACCAAGGGCAGCCTGCTTCCATTATTCATAACCCAGCTGTTCTTAGGTGCCCATATTTACACTTATATTGCAGAAGCAGCAAGCGGCTTTCCCTTTTTAATATCGTGGCTGCCAGCCCTCTCCGACTTCTGCAGCTGAAGGACCAGGCACAGTGGCTCTGGGGCAAAAAGTGCTCACTGATGGGTGGCAGGCGAGCCGATTTATAAACAAGGCCTGGTAATATCATATTTGCTTTTTGAATTATTGAGCAGAGTTTTATGATGCTTCTTAAACTCCATGAGAATTTGATTATAATTTGATTATGAGCCCTCTATAGTTCCTGAGGATGTCTGCTTGATTAGGTTATTCATATGGCTGGGTCTGCAGCTCGGGGTTGTCTGAGGAGGAATAATGAACAGCAGAATCTACCGCGGCGAAAATCTCAATCCAGTTTACAACTGCAGTGATCAACAGTCATTACATGGCCACAAGCCAGCAGCCCGGCAGAATGAATAACACATGAATCCCTGTTGATGGAACATTGGAGGGTAGTTACCAGTACCCAGCTGTCTCGTGTAGATAGTATTCATCGCCAAGTGGAGCAGATACGGTCAGAATACAAGCCGAGCAGGTGGTAAGTAAGCCTCATGACACCACGGGGCCGACTGCAAACAGGTTTGAAAATGACCCGGTCCGGCAGCCACTGGCAGATTGTTCAGCGTCTCCTTTCCTCTAATAATCCCTCACAAGGACAGATTCACTGTGCTGGTGTCTCTTACACAGGCCGAGCCAGCTGATCACAGATATGACTCAGATCTGTTGTCACTAGACGGCTCTTGTCATCCCTGATGGCTGGGGAAAAAAAAAAAATCTATGTCCAGCTCTCGCAGTTTGAGACGGTTTATCCTCTACGCCGGACGGTCACTCAGGGTTATACGGCCCAATCCGTTCCGATCCCCTCAGGGAGTCAAGATGAGAGGACGGCAGAGAGCGGTGACAGGATAGAGTTACAGATCGAGACACATATCTTATTTATCGCATGTGGTCAGTCTGCACGGGAGGTTGGAGCTCTGCAGGAAATAGACGTTTGTTGCTGTTATTTTTCATCTGTTTCCACCAAGGACACATTGAGCCGACAACATCTGAGACACTGTAAACACATTTTGACGTGAATTACACACCTTTAACAAGCAGGAGCTTGTCTCTGCTGCCTGTGATCTTGTCACTGTGGTTCTGCATGTTACATGGAAAGTAAATGTGCTGGAATTACAAACATTTGATGACAAATGCAGACATGATTTCCCTTATCAGTTCCTATGGTTGCTGCGTTTGATTAGACAATCACAGAGCCGTGAAAGTGAACCGAGACTTGACCAACAGACATGACAAACTACACAATGATACCAGACCACTGATCACGACCTGGATAATGATGTGTAGGGGAAGACATTCAGAACAAGACCAAATTTCTGTCATTCAGTGCCACAAATGGAAGTAGACAGCACTGGAGAGCACAAACCTCTGCCAAGGAAGCTCACATATTGCTGTTACATCGAAAAGCAATAGTTTGATGCTAAAGTTACCATCACAATATGATTGATGATCCTGAAATCCCACACCTAGCACTCAGAGTTGTGTATTAGTCAGACAGTTATTGAGCAAAAACAATTGTTCGCCAATGGTGGTTATCTGGATCGCCACCAAAATCTAATCATTTTTAAGTTGGGCCATTACAAATATCTCCTGAAAATGTCAACAAAATCTATGCAGCAGTTTTTGCGTTATCTTGTTAAACAAACAACAAACAACAAACATACACCAGCAAAAATTATCAGGATGACTGAGCAGCTATGATATCTCACCTAAAGTGCCTACAGTCAGAAAAACAAAACACTTCACCAAAGCTGAAATGCTTGTTAACAGTATATCAAGTGCTTTAACTGTACCGACGGAGAAACAGATGTGTAGCGCTTTGTACTGACGCGAGGTTGACTCAAAGGCTCATCAGAACTCTCTCTGTGATCAAAAATCTGCCTCTGTGGTTACACTGAAACAAAATCATTTCTCTCACTTAAAAAAATGACATATTCTCTGCTTCCTTTGTTAAAGAAAGCCATTTTCAAGTCTCCACACATCTTTTGTTTTTTTATATGTCCCTTAATGTTCTTGCTCTGTCTCATTGGTCAAATTTGATTTGACCCTATGAACCCAATAGACCCCTCACCTCCTCAGGTAGTGGTTTTATAATAGTTCCCAAAGTTGTAGCTAGAACATAAAGTAAAGCTTCTTTTCACCACCATGGCCCTCATCTGTGGAACAGTCTATCTTAAGACCTACTGTTTGTTTTTTAAAAGCAAATTAAGACCTTCCTTTCCAGTCTGACTTTTAGCTGATTAAATGTACTATTATTATTTCATCTTATTAAATTATTTTAATCCTCTTCATCTGTTTTATTTCTCCATTTCATTTTAGATTGTTCTGAATTTAATTCTCTGTTAACCAAGGTTTTTACTATCCCACTTTAGCAGATTTAATTATACAATTGGTATCTGGATATCTCACGTTACCACATAATTATATTAATTCAACTTTATTTATTAATTTATTTTCCCTATAGTATTTTACTTTTTTTTTCAATTGTTTTTGTTGTTATTTTAGTCTTTGCTTCTGTGTTTCCTAACTTTTAATTCAAGATGGTGTTTCCTCGGTCCTCTTAATCTGTTTTCTGTTAGACTCTCTTCTTAATGTCGTTGTGTGTGTGTTAGTGTGTGTGTGTGTGTGTGTGTATATGTGTTAGTGTGTGTATTGTATGTGAATAGCAAGAGTGGATAGTGGCTTGTATTTGTATTGCATTTAATCTCATATACTTTATTTTTTTATATCCATTTTTTAATTCTTTTTATGTAAAGAACTTTATGCTAAAAGATTTTGTATGAAAAGTGCTACGTAAATAAAATTGGTAACACTTTACTTTAGAGGTACGCAAATTTCATCGCACTTAAGTGATAATTAATCAAAGTTTTTTCTTATTTCTTTGAAATTACCCCCGAAATTTCATGAGGATTTGGTGAAAATTAGGACATAACTTCTTTAATATAATGTCCAATTTTACTGTCGCAAGTCAGAATTGGTAGGTTACTGTTTTTTCCCAGTTTTTTTTTAATTTACTCCAAATTGTAAGGTAAGAAGGTGACGATTAGCAAATAATTTATTGGGAATTTAATCACAACTCACCACAAAATGTTTTGTGGTGGGCCTATGATTATAGGCCTGATCATAAAGGGATACCATTCATCTCTATTTTGCATGTGATCTCAATTATGCATATCAACAAACTCGGTACTAAAGAACTTGGTGAAATTAAATAACAAATAGCTAACTATCAACTGCTCATTGGAAAATTGAATTATTCACTAAACATTTCAAAGGTAATTATCACAGGAAAAAATGAACCAAACTTCTGTCTTCAAGAACTAAGCAGCTATTTATAACCTGCTTCTCTGGAAACAGCAGAAATGTTGGGATACTTCTAAAAACATTTTGTGGTGGGTTGTGATTTAATTTCAAATAAATTATTTGCTAATCGTCACCTTCCTACCTTGTAATTTGGAGTATATTTTAAAGAAACTGGAAAAAATAAGTAATTTACCAATTCGGACTTGCGACAATTAATTTGGACATTATTTAAAGAAGTTATGTGCTAATTTTCACCAAATTCTCATGAAATTTTGGGGGTAATTTCAAAGAAATAAGAAAAAAACTTTGTCTAATAATTACTTCAGTGCGATGAAATTTGCAGACCTCCAAAGTAAAGTGTTACCATAAAATTTGACTTATTGACTGAAACAGATTAAGAAGCTCTGCTGAGTGAGAACATTTTAAAGGTCTCATGTTCTGATGTGTTTAACCATTTAGGGGTCACCAACCTGAAAAGCTTGATCTACTGGTGGCCATTTTTGTAGCCCTTCATGACTTGGTGGTCAAGTCAGATTAACTGGGTCAGACTGACCACCTCCATCCCATGAATTTATGGTATTAGCAAGACATTAAGATATGTAAAACTGCACCAGTATTCAACTCCTGACGACATGAGTTTTGTTTTATAAATTGTATAATACAAATGTGACTTCAAACCCTTTGATTCTGTGTTGTTGTTCCTTTCCTTTATCACGTTGATGGATGAAGACTATATCTGCTGGATATTAAATAACTAATCTTAAGAAGTGATGGTGCGCTCCATTTACCTCAGGACTTGGATGTCACATCCCACTGAAACAGATGCAAGTTAGTACATTTCGGACTTTCCAGAAAAAAATGCCAACCACAGAAGTAGTTCCAAGTGAGGTATATAATCACGAGGAAGAGGTTGCAAAGCTTTTTAATAAATTACATCAGGAAGTAACAAATAGAGCTTTTTGAAGGGCATTTTTTGGGTGAACGGAGAGTTAACTAAATGGTGTCATGCTCCTCTGCTCCCAAAGTCCCACCTAAAAGCATTTAAAGCAAAGACAGTTGATTTTGCAGGACATGGGACCTTTAAGAAGACCAAGAAAATCTCACCATCACCTCTCCAATCTCACTCTATTCTCACTCCATGTCTGAGGTGACGAGTGACAATGGAAACAGGGCGTTGAGGCAAGAGCAGCTTCTTGGTGCTTGAAGATGATTCCTGTCTTTGTCCCTCTCTCTTTTGCTCTTGTTCTGGTCACTGGTTTTTGTCTTTTAGGATGCTGTCTTGCTGCTGTGGACCTACACAGCTTCAGCTACAACAATTACAGATATCTGTCTTTTCATTTAGCCCTATTCTATTATCATGACGGCTCCTCATAATTAATTTCAGAATCATCAGTCAGTTAAAGTACACTCCAGCAAATATCTCACATTGATAAACTAAAGCCATGATTATAGATTGATTGATTTTAATTGAAGGCATCATGATGAAATGAATACAAATCTGTCTTCCAAAGTTTTCTTTTTTCACTTTAGGGTGAAGGGATTTTTGTAGTACAATGTTGAAGTTAGCATCTTACTAGTTCCCTCGACTGCAAACCTTGCAGAAAGCCAATGGGATTATTCACTGTTTGGATTGTAGCAGAAAATAAGTAACCTGGCACACCGGGTGGACTGTTCAGTATATTTCTTTAGCCCATCTGGGAAAGAGTCCGTTAGAGTTTTGGGAGGGTAGAACCTTTCAGAAGCATATCCGACAAGTGATTGGACGACCGTTCCATCAATCACATTTATTACTGGCCAATCAAATAATTTCATACTCCTGTGCTGAAGAACGTGAGACATTTCATAAACAAATTCTCGCCAAAACATATCGAAAGTTGACTGAAAATAATCTATCAGAAAGTTTGCAGTGCAGTTTTTTTTTTTTTTTGTCATTTAATAAAGAAATGTGGTCCAAATCTAATAAAACTCCTACTGAAGCTGTTAGCATCTATGCTAATCTTCATGCTTGATGTCTTCTTGTCCTGTTCTAAAGGACTCTGATTGGGCTGTTGTGCTTTGGGCTGCTCAATATCATGGTATATTTTAGCTTGGCAAGATGGAGCTGCCCAATTATAGACATTAAGGCCCCATCCACACGAAGACAAACCGAGGTCTAAACGTGTACGTTTTTTGCCGAATCTGCGTATCATCCATACAAAGATGGCATTTTGGGGGTCAGTAAACGATCATTTTAGAAACCAGGTTCCAGAGTGGAAAGATTTTGAAATTCTCTATACACAACTCCTTGATTACTGGCTTTCCGCAACTTTTCAGATACGCTTACGTCATAGTTTCATATCTTCACTGACACGCATGCGCCACACGCGGCAACGACAACAACAATGGTGGCATACGTGAAGCATATGTGCTGATGAAGCTAGTGACCCTACTATCCCTGTTGCAGCAAAATCTCCTTCTCAATCACCACCGAGTTGAACAAACAATTATCGAGGACACATTACGCCTCTTTATGATCACTTTATCACCATCTCTGTTTACAACTTTTGCCGCAAGTGCACATGCCCACTGTTTTTTTGTCTGTTTCCGCTTGTTTCCGTCATATTGTTACAGCGCCCCCAGAGGTCTGGCATGTGTTTTACAGCTCTTCATGCGTATCGAGTGCATTTATATAGACGCACTCATTTTCTGAGACGCCTTCATCTTTATGACGATCGTTTTGGAAACTGTTAAGCATTTTGTCTTCGTGTGGATGGGGCCTAAATCAGCCTGATCCAGCTGCTGTGCAAGGTTAGATTATAAGGTCTGTGGACAAAAAATTTAACTTTCATGTTCCATTCTTTGAGATAATCTTGCAAACAAACATATCTTTTACAAAAATACCACTTCCCACTTTGGAACTGAGATAGTAACACTTCTACACACATGAGTTATGTTTAAGTAAATGTTATGTCTGCATCAAAAGTCTTAAAAGCAGTAGCTGTCATTATCTTTTTAGACAATTGATAACTTTTGATTTTCTTTTGGCAATGACCAAAATATACCATTACAAATGTGAAAAGATGGAAATACGTTGTTGCAATTAATGGAAAAAAAAGAATCAACACCTTTCAGCTGGAGAAATCACAACCTGGCAACCTAAAATGTGTCTCTTTGTGTGTAGGTTTTAATGTACTTTATAAGTACTTTATAAAGTGATTAGTAATAAGTTTCTATACGTGAGTCTTACTGGAAAGTTTCCTTTAATATATTTTTCCAATTAGAACACAACCCCACAGTAATTTCCTTTGCACATTATAATGTCAGGAACATAATGTAGTTTTCTTTTAAAGGAATGTGCTGCCGTGCTAATGGAGCTTGAATACGAGAGTGTGAGGAGAAGATGGCTGCACGTCACCGTGTCTGAACAGGTAGAAACAAGACGCTGACGCATCACAGATAAATGGGTCACTGCCGCTCAGGGGGAGACGAGGAGAAGACACAGATGCAGAGGTGGGAAACAGTAAAGTGATGGAGGAAAGAGAGGTGGGCATGTGCAGTGCATCATTTGAACAGATCTAGCTGAAGTTTTGTTCTAATTGTTGTTGTCAGTGCTGTTGAGTCACAGGAGAACGGCGGCCACAGCGGCAGTGGAGGCAGTGATGTCACAGAAGCTGCCCGGCATGCGGGGCAGCAGCTGCCTCATTTCTGAAACCGTTCCGCATTTTTGCACGTCGTGGTGAAGGAGATGTCATCTGAGCGGAGAGCTATCTGACAGCTGAGAGTGAAATGAGGTGAGAAATCAAAGTCACATTTTATTCTGGAGCATCTCCGTGGTGCCTATCTGCAGGCTGAGATCACCAACAGCCTTCAAACTCCCCCGTCTCTTTCCCCCTCATTTCTCCTCGGTCTCCCCCCTCTCTCTGCTGCTTCCACTCCCTGTGGTCCCACGCAGGATGGCACCCAGTCCTCTCAAATCAAATGTTATTACAGACGGCAAAGGAGCACACATAAACATCCGACAGGCACATATACAAGGTGCTTTCCTGTGGACATATACAGAAACATAAATGTGTAGGAAAGCTGCTGGTAAAAGTCAGCAGAGTTTCTAGGCACACAACAAAAAATAAAGTTCACTGAAACTTCACTCAGGAGATTCAAGCACGCTCAGCTACAGCAACAACTGAAAGCAAGCTACTTTTATGTTTTACATGTACGTGTATTAATCTAACTTGTATTAATCTAACAGTGATTTTAGAAGTAGCACATCTATTGTTAAATATCAAACTTGTCTTGTCAATCAAGTTCTGTGTATGGTTTGATGGTTGGACTGCTCTGTACTTGAATGATAAGATTAAATTCATGGACAAATCTTGGTCCTAATATTCAAGGTTTGTAAGCTTAGCAGGGTTCTTCTGGTTCATTAACGAACATTTCAGGTCTAATTTCTTTTGACATCAATACAATACCTTGTATGCAAATGTCTGTTATACAAGGTTAATCTAGATTTTTAGTGTTTTTTTTCAAAGAATAAAGGTCTTTGCACACTAAAAACTAAATGTTCACACAATTAAATATTTTTTTAATTCCTTGCCTGTCAACGCAAGCTTAGAAACAAGCGGCGTCAATGTCTCAGGGCTTTCATTTTTTGCACAGTGGTCGATTTCTCTGGAGTTTCACTTCCAGTAAACCCACATCTGACCAGTGAGAGCACTAATTGGCAGCTATGTCACAGTCATACATTCAACCTGGCAGCCTGCTTGATGGTTTTGCATCACAGCAGCCAAATTTATTTGACCACAGTCAGATAGATAGATGGATGGATGGATGGATGGATGGATGGATAGACAGACAGACAGATAGATAGTAATTAATGTGCGATTAATGTGCAATACTCAATCCTCTAACAATGTGCTATTACAGTGTGGAAGTACACCCTTGTACAATCACTTATCCCACATGCAACTACTCAGTAGATGTGTATACAATTTTTATGGGATTTGCTTTAAGTCTTGTTTCCAAGCCCTTTGTATATTTTTTTATTTTATATTCTTATATTAAATGTCTTATATAGGTAGGGTAATGTACATGCTGCTATTTTTTATACTTATGTCTATTTTTTCTTCTATTAACGCTGTCCACTTTGCTGCTGTAACACTGTAAATTTCCCCGTGTGGGACGAATAAAGGTTTATTCTATTTATTCTATTCTAGATAGACCCATTTTGCTCTGATTGGTCAGTTGCTCTGCTCTGTGGTGATTGGTCAGTTCAGTGAAGCTCAGCCCCATATTTTTAGTGACTCTGCATTCTGTCTTTGGTCAAAGCTCTGCTCTGGGTCTGCCGGTCTGAGGCAATGGGCTTGAAGAATTGACGAGACAATTACAGAACCTAACGATGGTCCGGGGGACAGGGGAGCAGGCCATCATAAAACACTTTCAAGGGCAAGTAAGTACAACTCAAAGAAGCACAATATGGGCTCTTCAATACTAAAGGGCAGTATTTTTTCCTGCCATGGCCTCCCTTGGAAGTCTAATCTTTAGATTTCAGATTGGTAAATGTGGTGGTCAATAAGAACTCCAGGGAGGGACATGCCATCTGTCCAGACATGCATCACCTTAAGTTTTGTTGCCACCCCACTATTTGAGAAGCACTGCTTAAATGGAACAGGTCATTGAGCTTGTTGGATTTTAAGATGATTTTTTTCCTGAGAAACTTGCATGTAAACATTTAACACCCTCAACTCTGCACCAGCAGGAGAGTAACCCATTACAGGGCACAAGAAACTATCACGACAAATGACTTCTTTCACAGTCCGTCTATTAGTTTTCATTAGGCAGTGCATGGAAAACTGAAGATTTAGAGGGCAGGTTTGCTTTAAATTCAGCCCTGGAGGGACAGACAATGATCAGTTCCCATCCGTCTCAACACTTCCTTTCCATTTTCATAAATCCTGCCTGTCTGCAGGAGAACAGGAGCCTGTCATAGTCTACAATGTCACAGCGAAGACATCCATCGCGGCTGGACTTCCAGTAGCTGCAATCCCTATCTTATCCTGCCAGGGCTTTGTGTGGATCAGTGCTGACAGATCCACACCTCGAGTTGTTCTCATATGAAGACATGTCAATCAAGAGAGTTCAGGGACACTTCCTTATGAAACAAAAAAATCGCTTCTTTTCTCTATTCGGGTCTTAAGTGGAGGGAATATTCCAGCATCATATCTGCCAGACATTGATTCATCAAATGACCAGGCAGAGGCGCCTGGTCAATCAAAGATGTTTGTCACAGAGAAAAAAAAAGGACATTTTCTCAGAACAAAATAATCAGGCCACTCCCTGCATGCAGCAGAACATATTATTCTTTCCTCCATCCATGCACATTGCCTATTACTCATCAGATGAAAAGTGAGATGAAACACAGAGAGAAACTTTTGAATCATTTGATGAGATTTCACCTCTTTGAAGTGTCCTGGAAGAACATTTTCATTTATTTTAGCCGCTGTTGTTTTCTGACTTTGAGTGATCGCTCCCTGATCGTTATTCCAAACTTCTCCCAGAGAGGGTGTGATCGCTGCCATTATGCAAAGCAATGTCATACAGAGCGTCCAATGATTCATCTGAACTGGCACGGTGATATAGGATTTCCTCCCCGCAGCGGGATCAATAGTGTCTTCCTTAGCCGCAGAAACTCTGAGATTTCATTAACCCATTTAGAAAGACTCCACCATCTTATGTGAGTTATTATGAAAGGCGAGGAAGGCCAAAAGCATTCTTTAGCGCAGATGACGTCCTTTGGGTTTTGGCATTTTTCCCTCATTGGCTGTTAGTGTACAGAATAGAAATGATGATGATGATTTATATGCGTTTCAGTCAATGGTAGATAAATCCCAGTGTTTAACCGATCAATAATTGTGTGATCCATCACTTGTATTTCACTATTCATGTCAGAGCGGCTTTCCTCCTTGAAACAATATTTTGTATTCATCACGCCGAGCATGAATAAATGTTTGGCTAAGAAATTCCAAGCCCCCCATTTGGTTGGCAGCCATGTTTCTTCAGACCCCTCGCTCTATGTTTTATTCATTTCCTCTGTCCGGGCGGCCGGACTTAAAAGCAGCAGACCTGATGTATTTGATCCCTCTGATGTTTTGATGAGATCACCCTCACTCCAAAGCTTGTTTTCCACCTCTGTCTGTCTTCTGTTTCACTCAGCCCCAATGACGGAGCTCCATCTGTTTCCACAACATTAGGCTACGCACATTAGCATCGAGGGAGTCTATCCGCTTGGGCCCGGCAGCCTGGTGTGAATGTGAGAGGAGGCAGGCTGCAGCCATCACCATGCCTGTCTCAATGAGCCCGTCTGTGAGTCATACCAGCAAACAGGCTGCTTCTTACTGCTTGTTCACAATGCCAATGATGCCATAAGGGGGTGACAAGTTAGGACGGCTCTAAGGGCCCATGAGTAACAGCAGCCCAAAAAGCATCATAGGTGATATTTAAATACAAGCCATGGTTAAAAGATGTTTTTTAAATTCGGAATTAAGTATTCAAATGACATAATTTGGAATCAAAGTATTGTCCTTTGTGTTCACATGGAAATAGTATTCAGAATTGAGGTTTACATAGAAAACAATTCTATTTCTCTTAAGGTCTGGGGGTTGGGAATGGTTCTGATTCGACAGGGGGCATACATGACGTATTTACGTCGACCGGAAGATAACAAACTTCAAGTTCAGCATCCCCAGTGTCTCTGTCAAGAATCCTCATCCAACTTGGACGCTACAACTTTAAAAGGGTCTGCATATTCATGCTTATGTCCATCCACTCTTTTCATTATTTCCAAATCTTCTAAGGCTATAACTAACATAAACTGACTCGGCTCGAGTCCAGCGCTTGCTTCTGGTGGCATGTTCCCATAAGGGCTGAATATGTCAGTGCAACAGGACAAGGGAACGAGCATGTGCAGAATGACTGTAATTAATTTAAGCGAACAAAGGTATACATGATCAAGGTATTATTAAATATGGATTTTAAGTCAGAATAAATGTGTACTCAGACTCAAACCGGTCGTCGCAGTCTGACTCCTCAGCATCAGATAAATATTCTGCCATGTTGCTCAGCAATGCCGGCTAAAAGTAGCTGTACGAGCTGACTTTATGATAACACTGGCGATGGATGAAAAAATATAGCCGAAATGAGCGATTTTGCAGAGATTATGTCCCGCGCTCTGCAAATCTCTGCGATCTCTGCAAAATCACTCATTTAGGCTATATTTTTTCCAGTGTTATCATAAAGTCAGCTCGTCTACCGTCTTCAGGTGGGTCTGGCATTAGCCGGCATTGCTGAGCAACATGGCAGAATATTTATCTGATGCCGAAGAGTCAGACTACGACGACCGGTTTGAGTCTGAGTACACGGACGAGGAGCTCCATGAAAGAAGAATGTGGAGGGAGAGAGACGAACAGCTGGCTTGAGAACAACAAACAGGAGCACGTCCACGACTCAATGCTAACTGGTGGTGCGCTTGTGGACAGTGTTCGCCTATAGCAACAGAAGAGGAGTGTGTTTGCTGCTCAGTGTGGGACTTGAAACCGGCTGACACATGTATGGATCTATCCAGGAATATATGTCTGACTACTCTGGAGGATTTCTCTGCAATGACAAACCGGGCTGTGGTAGAGACGAGCGATTTTGCAGAGATTATGTCCCGCGATGAAGCTCCATTGCTGTGGCCCCCGCTAAGTGCGGCTAAATCGGTTGGATCTAAATAACTTCTGAAGGACTCCGAGCTGCACGATGTTTGTCTGAGTGAGTATATGAGCATGCACAAACCTAAAAATAAGGTCCAGGCGTCAAAAAACGGAGTTTCCCTTTAAGTTTAATTCGGAATTTACATTTACATTTGGAATTAGGTATTAACAAGGTCATATTTAATATTTTTAAAGAGAATTTAAGTTTTATTCTGAATTAAAAGGGAATTAAAGCCCTGATTTGAACGTAGCCAGTGTTCTATTGAAGGCACTATATGTGAAAATTTCAGGGGTTTTTCTTTAAGTTGCAAAAAATATTAATCCTATAAAGCCAATTGTATCATATTTGATACATACTTTTGTAATACCTCTATCTACTCAATATGGTCAACAAATTACAAAAAACCCATCTGAATACAATCGGATAAGAGATAGAAATGTCCTAAATGGATTATCAGTTGCCAAAAACACCTAATGTATCAAATGAGATACGAAAAATCTAGATGTTGAATTTATGGCTATTTTGATTTTTGTAAGATTTTAGCATAAAGTGAAATGAAAATTGAATCCCCAAAATTAGAATTTTCTGGCTATAATCTAAGGTCTTGGGCCTTACATGGTTAAATATGTTGCACAGTATCATTATGATAGGACACAGAGCTATCAGTCCATTGTTAACAGTTGATCAAAGCTTACCCACCACTGCAGACAGTCAGCTGATGGTGTCAAAGCTTCCATTAGCTAATGCTCTAAGACCACCTTATATAAGCTGCCAGCCTGCCTACTCTTCACTGCTCCTGCTGCAAGCTGCTTTGCAATCCTCCTCCACCAAAGCTCCTCCTTTATGCTATTTTCTGACTTAATCAGTGTTAGCCAACATTGATGCTTCCCATGTAGGGATTTCGCTGCTTCTCTCCCTTTCCCCGATTTCTTTCAGGGCTGCAGGGAGGGCAGAAATGTGTGCTGTTCCACTAGTGTTGTGTAGGAAGGCAGTGTGAGACCCCATCAGAGCTACACCGTCAAATTTAAAATATACTAATTATTGCAAAGAATCCAATTCAAATAACTGCACTTGCCTTTTCTTTAAAAAATTGGTCCTTGCAGAACTACGTTGTCTATAGTTTTTTCAGTTAAGTAATTAGTGTACCTGAAATATTTTTAATTTTTTAAAAGGTCAGTAATTCTTACATTTAGTTGTTGTCACAAGATGTTTTATTGTTGCGACCATGGTAAGGGAGGTGCCATGACAGACTTATACGGTATAGATATATATTTTGTTTGTTTGTTTGTTTTTTTGTTTATTTTAGGGCGTTTATTGTTTGAAATTTTCACATACAGGTGCTTATTTCTTAACACACTTAATGTTGACTGCCACATGGACATTAGGACAATTTTAACCAATATCGAAAAGTGTATCTTTTTTTCATTACCAACCCTCCCCCTGAGCAGTCAGTTAACTTTTCATCTCCTTTATTAAAGCCGATTTGGGCTATGGTGGTCCTCTCATGGGCCCCACATTTCCTGCCAGGACCCCTGCTCAGGGTGAACGCCTCTCCCGTCTCTGTCTGATTGCTACTCCTGTGGAGCTGAACCGCCTGCTGTTACTGAGCCTGAGGGACAGCCTGCCTCCCTCTCCAACAGGAGGAGAAAAAAGGAGTAGAAGAGGAGGAGGAGTGAAAATCAATTCCTCATTAAACAAATTTGTAAAGGCTGCATCAAAAGGTGTTCAACATTTGCTTTGGCACAGCCTGTCAGCCTGATGCGACCTTGAGGATGCGATGCGGAGCTAGACAAATAGCGTGCATGCATGTTGAGGAAGAAGGTGTTGCTTTTGTCTTTTGCTTGATTGATGGTTGGGTCATCGCTCCTTTCACTCAAACACAGAGAAACAATAGGGCTTGGCTGCACACAAATCAGAATGCAAATCAATAAGGGGGTGTGTGACGGTGTGCGTGCATCTGTCTGACTGTCAGAGAATAGTCGAGATTTTGGGGAGTGTTAATGAAACCTGAAGCTGGGGTGTTTCCAGAGGTTGGGATGAGCCTCCTCTGAAATCTAAATGGCTTCCTGAGCTGCTGCAATCACATTATTATTGGCTGTCTGCCCAGTCAGGGGCGGGGCTTAAGTTCATATCAACTTTTCACCTTCAGCATTTATGGCATTTTGATGAAGCATATTTTCTCCTTTTGGCTGAGACTTCTGAGGTACTCATTTATTTTGAGTCCTTGAGGATTGATGCTTCTCTGTTGTGTTGTTTTTAAATGAAGAGGAAAAACAAGCCATAGATGTAAAGACTGGTTAATATTTCAGCATTAAAAATTAAACAAGACACGATTACTGGAAACAAAAGCTGCAATTGAGGAGGTTAATTCATTATAATGTTTGAAGCCTTAATAGTTACAGAGATTAAAGATCTCCATCATTTTATGTCTGCAAGTATATGTTTAGTAATTTTCAAACTCGCATGGAAAAGAAAATCAAATGGCAGTTTTTCTGAGAGCTGAATATTTTACATTTATTCTGTATTGCAAATGTTATGTTGTATTATTTGGAATTTTAATGAGCTTATTGTTACTTTCATCGCATTATTTACCAAGAGTCCTGTTGATATATCTCAGTATTACTTTACATGTATGATAGCCAAGTCCAGAGTCTTAATATGTCAGGTTGTTTTGATACCAATGATTTGAAGAATTGCTTCAGCGTGCTCAGACGTGCCCTTTGTTTTCTGGACTTAATCAAAGAGTTTTAAAGGGACAGTTCAGTTTTTTTAAAGTGGTGTTGTACGAGCTCCATATGGTCACCAAGTACATTAGATACAGTCGAAAGTTCTCTCTTCTCCCTCAGTAAGCCACAGTCTGTAACCGTCGGAAACAAAAAAAAGTACAAACAGGAAAGTACCTTACCAAATTCAAAGGCTATTTTCTCCACCTACAAGAACTTAAATCAAAAAACAATACCACAGTTTAAGAGTATGCTACATATGACTATTTTTAAGTGCATAAACATTTCGGAAATTCGGAAATATAAAGTATATCTGAACCTAGCTAAGTCGTGTCATGTATCCCTCCGCTAAATCACTCGCAGTCAGCACAGAGCTCATTATCATAGCCTCCTGGGGCCTCCACACCACCTCAGATTTGAGTGTTTCCAAGGGAGAGGGAAAAAGAGCTGTATCTGATTCTCTACAGCGACAACATTTTTCATTTTATATCAATCTTGAATCAAATCTTTGCTTAAAAGTCTATCCATGACATGATGTTAACAGTAAGACAAACAAGGCGACTACACCTGTCATACAATCGAGTGGAAAACAGGAGAATGACATCCATGAAAGGTTGCCATATCTGGAATTATACGTCAACATAAAAAACACGAGGAACACAACAGCTGTATATGACTCAATGACATCTTATTTACATAGAACAATCAATCCCATTTTAAGGAGGTCTTCTGTGGATATGTTGTATTAGCTTGATAAAGTATTGGTTGTTTGCATTTCTGTGTTTCCTGATGGAGTCATTAAAGAAAGAAATTACCATATCTTCCAAACTCTAAGTCGCACTGCTTTACACAGTCTGGCTGGTCCTGGGACTTACAGGCAGGTGCAACTCATACATCAAAATTATAATCTAAATGTTTCTAAATGTCAATTCATTCTAACTGGCATGAACCAGGGAGTAAATATTACCGTCTATAGCTTCAAGAGGGCACTTTATAGGCAACTTCCAGTGCAACTTATAAATGTTTTTTTTCCTCTTCATGAGGCATTTTGTAACAAATGCGTCTTATCTCTGGAGTGACTTATAGTCGGAGAGCCCAGGGAGAACCCACACATGCAGGGGGAGAACACGCAAACACCATGTTAGTGCAAGTTAGCCTCATTATTACATAGCAGTTTATTACAAGTCCAGGCCTGGTTTTAACCTTGCTGTGGTGGTTGATCTGCATGATTCACTGTCTGTAATCAGGCAGATTCATCTTGCCAAGCTCAAATCTACAACGACAGTGACCATCCCAAAGCAGCAAACCCCTAACGTCTTGTAGAGCAGGAAGAAGTGAGAGTTAGAGATGACAGCAGAAGGGACTGCTTGTACAGAGGTTAGCAAGATGATAACAGCTTCAATGGATTAGATTAGATTTTATTCGATTAGATTGGGAAGACTCCCTCAGTTTAATCACATATTGGCTGCATCTCTGTATTAAAAGAAAAGAAAGACTTTTTGTACGCTCCACTTTTGACATGTTTGTTGAAACAGTTTAATTATAAAGTAGATTATGTTCTGTTCTTCACAGTGCTGCAGTATCTGATTGGCTGTGATGAATGTGAATGACAGAACAGTTATCCAATCACCTGCCAGATATGCTTTTGAAAGGTTCTGCCCATTCCGAAAGTCTTCCTATGGGCTCTTTCCCAGATGGACTAGTGAAAAGTTTTGAACAGTCCATCTCCCATGTCAGGTTAGCTGACATGCCAGATGGCTAATCTGGAAAACTGGGGAAATGCCCCATGGATAGTGCTGGTTGAGGGGCCACAAGAGCTGCTGCTAAAGGACAAACAGATGTGCGCCATACACAATTAACGAAGTTGAAGGACTGTCAGCTTCTCTGTCTTGTCCCCGTGCAACACTCCAGCCCAGTCTCTGTCTCCAAATTCTTTCTCTCTCACACACACATGTGCACACTCATTCTCTCTATCCTGGTATCACACAAAATTCAGACTTTATGAGACCTGGAGACAGCCAGACCGTCACGTGTTCCCTTGGCGTTATATTTGGTTAAGATGTAATATCTATATTGTTTGATTCTACTGACAAAGAAATGAAAAGACAGCTACAGATCACAAAATGAGATGGAGCACAATGAAGCTTTAATCAAATATCTTTGGGGAGAAACCCCCCACCTGCCAGTCCAGATCTGAGCCAGAGTGTACCATGCTCGGCTTCATGGTGTACACAGTGAGAGTGATGTCCAATAGATGATAAATTTGACATAAAATGGCCAACTTTGCCATTTAATTAGGAATTAAATCCTTCCGTAAATGCACCATAGAAAGATTTCATAGATATCTTCTTTAATAAATTCGTTAATCTTTGTTTGTACAGCACCAGATCATGACAGGTGTTATGTGTTAGTGATGCTTAAGTTATTCATCCATTTGAAGGTTGTGCATTAATGCACACTAGTCTGAACCATGAAGCCCTAGAACTGAAAAGAGTTCCTTTCAAGCCCTGTATTAGTAAAAAAAATGGCATGCAGCAGTATAGTATGGGCAGCAGTATCCTATTATGGACCAGCTGATTATAGTTGTTCAAAACAAAATTTGCCCAAGGGCGTTTCAGTCTATCCTGGCACAGCATTAGGGCACCAAATGATACAAAGCGGCCTTCCAAGAACTCTATGATTTTGACTTTACCTGGTATGTTGCATCATGCAGTGTTTTCATTTTTTGTCCTGTGCATCAGATCCAGGGTTAGTGTTGGCCAGCACGAATAGCCTAGTTTTGGGGAAATAAAAGGGTAAACCACCACTTAGTAAGCTAATGAGATATTTAAAGGCGCTGACTGTCAAGCTTTGGTAACTTTGTTTTTGCCAACATCCCATTTTCTCCAGCTCCATTCTATCATCCAAATATGGTCACCTCTGGCACCAGGAAATTAGCATAGCAGCCGCCAAGCCGTCCACTTGGATGAAAATGTTGTTCCACCATTCAGAGAAGTTTTAGGATATTTTGCTTCAAAGTTCTGGATTTACGTATAGAGAGATGTTAAATATGGTAGAGATTAAAAATGTTGCTCTAAATGACTTGTTGCTGAAGCATAGTAATAATGTAATGACTCAATTTTGACTAGAATTTCAGACAAACCTTAATATTCTCTAGGGTTAAAATGTCACAACTTCAGATTTTGCAGTCAGGAAACCATTGCGTGATATCACTGTGACTTTGACTGTTACTTACTTATACAGTCCATGTCTGTGCTTGAGTTCTGCCACCAGGGGAAGAAAATTCTGGACACATCTTGGATCTGGAGATGGAATAAGAAAGGAGAAAGTATAAAAAAAGTAAGTAAAAGAGGGGCAAAGAAAGGTTAAGGAGCAAACTCTAAAGTTGTGTCACAGGCCAGAGGAGGCAATGTCATCCCCTCCCTGTCCTTTCGAAGTGGAGGAGTGGAAGAACCCGCCTTCATATGCTCGTATATCTTTTCTTTTACAGATGACCAGCTCCCCCCTTCGGAACTGACACCCACAATTTATACTCATTCACCTTCTCTCAGCGGGCCGCACAGGGGCTCCTTGCTGAGGTGTGGATGCCACAACTATCAATAGAGAGTCGTCATGGGCTAGCTAATGCAGCCCACTCCCCATGAGGTAATCCTTTAGAGGCGTCCCACGGCCTAAGAGAAATGTCAGAGCGCTGCTGTGAGGATCAGTCTCTCCACGCACACAGAGATGGAGATATATCTTATTTAAGCCTGATTTAATTTGGGCTTCTTGGCACCGTGGAGGGGATGTGTTGTGTGTGGAACAGAGGGTGGGAGCTGGGGATGCAAAAAGTCTGTCTTTATTTAGAGGAACTGGCTTTGGTACAACGGAGGCCAGATGCACCGCAAACTGAACTGGCAGATGTAGTGGTCACAGATATTTCTCAGTGTAGATTACCACCTGTACATCGATATGAATATTTACAGAAGGCTGGAGCTCCTGTTTGTACATTCAACTCCATATCCATATCGTATACAGGAAATGCTGGCAGTGTTTGAAAGTGTGCATTGATAATTCATTATGCTCAGTGGGGGATTGACTCAAAACTTATGAATAAAACTTTTTTTTTTTACCGGTGTTTTTGCTTCTCTGCAGTGCAGCTAGCCCCCTGGGACCAGGTACTGGTTCAGTCTGCATGGACTAAGTCCTGGTGAGGAAAAGTACTTAGATTAAGATAGGCAAGGATGCCCCTTCTGGAAATCATAACTTTGAATAACCTGGAACCCTTAAAACATATGTAGGAAATAGCTATATGGAAGCGCCTCCATACTGAGCCTTTGTTTATTCATACTGCTCAAGAACATTGTGGTATTTGTGTCATTAACGGTTTTCTACAGTCATGCACAAGCACCATGCCTTACTCAATCTGTCCAATAAATGATATCCTTGGTTTTCCATATAGCTGCACAAGGCTACTTTTTAAGGAAAACAATACAAAAATACATTAAAATGTTCTTTTATTGCGATTGATGACTTTTGAGATCAACTAGAGCAAAAATGTCTTTTCATTGTTAACTAAAATCAATAAAATTCCGAAGTCTTATCTTCGTGTACTTGTTCTTAATCTTTCTCAGAAACAAAACTGATCCTGCACTCCAACAGCATCCTCTGAAAGAGAAAATGATAATTGACTGTCTCTACATCAATGCATCTACATCCACATCATGATGCACTGATTCAAATATTTTTGACACCCCTATAGATGATGATATTGGTTACTGGTGTTTATTTTTTCATTTTAATCAACATAATTGTTTGAAGTTTACTTCTCGCAGAACAGAAATAGAAAATTGGGAGGAGTTCAAGTTTTAGCGTTGGCAAAACCTCAACAAATGTTGAGTCAATTCTACTGTGGATGGAGTCAAATCCCTGTAGGAGGAGTTGGTGTCAAAAGATGTTTCAGTTAATCAGATTCATAGGTGTCACTGTATGATCTTTTACTTGTAACTTTTCACTCTGAACTCTGAAACTGTAGGTCACACTTATAGAGTCGATCATCCCACCAGTTGCCACAAGCTAACATCATGAAAACTGCAGTGCAATTTTTCGAAGTATTTGCTGTACACAAGCATGGTTATTCATTTAAACTAATTTGTCCCAGTGATATACAGTAAATAGTTACAGAAATCTTTAAACTTTGCTGTGTAAACAGAGTCAACTCTGAAGTAGCTAAAAAATATACTCCCAGAGACTGCATTCCTGACACTACATACAGAAGTGTTGATCAAAAATCACACTGTTAAATGTTACATAATTTTTAATTTGAACTCCAAGAAGAGCCAAAAGTAGCACTTGATGAATGTTAAAGTACCAACACTACAAAAAGTGCGAAAACAATACTTTGTGGAAGCATGAATATTAATCCTGATGGTGTTCAATTGTCTGTTTTGTCTGTAATTATCTGCATATTGCTATATAGTTACATAGAGCCTGAAGTTTTTGTGTGCCCTCCAGTGGTATCCTCCAGTAACACGTGTCCCATACAGACAAGTAATGAACAAAAATTCTCAAGACACCAACTGAAGAGAAAACAGGACAAATCTGTAACTATATCTCTTGCCTAAAACATTTAATATTATTCATTGACTCTACAGAATAAGGTACTACTCAAGCCCCCAAAAGTGTTACAATCAACTCTTAAAGAGTTTATTTAACAACCGTTTTGGCAATGACTATTTAACCCGGAGGTGTCTCAAGTGTCCAAACTTCTGCCCAAGCATTTCCAACAATGGTGGGCAAGTCATTTTCAAAAGGGTGGAAAATTGGCTTTATCTCAAATGTTTTTAGAAAACCTTAGAAAAATAGATCTGCATCCAGATTTTGATCACTGCTAAAATGTGATCACTTCTATCTTTTGCCATGACCAACATTCTCTGAAGATTTCACCTAGTTTCCAAAAAAACAAACGTCGATACAGCAAAAACACAACCTTCTTAAATAAGATAATAATGTCAATGTTTCTTTAGCATGCTGATGTCAACAACAGATGTGTGCCCAGATGTGACAGTGTAAAATTACTTATTACGGCACTGACTCTCCATCCATATCATATGTTCTGACTGTGACTTTGGTAGCCTTCATTTGCACAACACCATCCCTCTATGTACAAATCCCTGATGGTGAAGGACCTTTGAATGGCAACTCAGGAAACTGTCAAGGTCAGACTGCTCTAAAAGTTGAGAACATTTCCATAGTGTATGCAAGAAAGGTGCTTTTCTCTCACCTTGGCATTATTGTCAATGTTATGTTATCTCAAAGTCAAACTAAAGCTCTGAGCTGGCATCAGTTTTGACAACTCTCCTTGGTGATAAATTGGAGGGAGAAAAATCAATGACCAGCAGCCAAAAACTACAGACTTGCTGCTGGTTGTTGTCAAATAAAATCCATACAAGCCAAAAAAAAGGGAACATTGTAAATAAGATCATGTAAATGAGGTTGTTTCAGCTGAAGAGGTTGTGGCTCAGCGTCTGACTCACTGAGCTCACATGCTGTGGCATCTGTAATGCTACTGCAACAAAAGACAGATTATCTCTTCAAGTGTGTGCTTAAAATACATTACACACTGGTAATAACAATGAATGCAAGCATTGTTGAATAATATACAAAATCAATGATGTTTGTTCGAGCTTGATTCAATTTTTACACAGTGTAAAGGCCTATCTGCAGCTGGATCAATCTCCTGCAAATGTGATTATATGAAACTTACTTGACTAAGTTTGGCCCACACTATCATCTCTATTCATCCAAGACTACACAGAAAAGGTTGAGTAAAACAGCTGGCATAGTGACAGGAAAAAAGGTTTACCTGGTCAAAAAAACAACTGAACCAGAACACCAAAAAAAAAGACTATTGATTAGCCAATCAAAGCCAAAGGGGTGTAAAAGGCCAGTGTCAACATGTGTTCAGCTCAATCCTAAAGTTAAGTAAACGAAGGCCACTGCTGAAGACAGACTAGACATTCATTAATGGGTGGCAGCATGTTTATTCAGGCTGTTCACCCTGCTCTAACTGTTTAAAACTCAGACACAGCCAGTGTAGAGACTCAGACAAATATCACTGTTGACCAGAAAGGATGGTGGAATCAACTGCCGTGTTGTGGAGAACCCATCACCCAAGAGTCTCCAGACATCAGGCTAAGGACGTGGGTGCAGGGAAAGAAAACACCTGTTTGATTTTTCCTTTTTTGACTAGTGATGTCTGCAAGGGGTTTAATTTCTGTCCATGCACCTTGACTGTGAAGTTTTATGTAAGCTCTATGTTTCTAATCACTGTATAACCAGACATGCTATTGGGAAAGTTTAATAGGATGTATTTACTAGACCATACATACAACAGTCTATAGAAAGTCTTTGGGGTGGACTGGACCTTTCAAAAGCATATCCATAAGATGATTGGGCAATATCTCTGTCAATCAAATTTATTCGTCAGATGATCAGATGATGGCATAGGCAGGTAGAGTTAAGTATACTTTGTATGGTCAAAATATAAGACTGCACTTTTGAGGGTAAAAGGTTGGTATTCACACACTACCACAGTAAGCTTACAGTAAGTAATGTCTTTGATTCCCTACCAGTTGCTGATTAAAGTGTGCATGTAGAAAAATGATTCGCTTGAAACTGTTGCAAAGCATTGACTTGAAATTTCTGATAAAATTAAACAAAGCAGCAGCTGAATTGTTTTGGTAGAAAAGGTGCAAGGATATTCAAGGTAATGAACATCCTGGGCACCCATACATGTCAAGAACCTCTGAAAATATTGAACAACTTCAACAGATCTTACAAAATTGCAGGCAAAATTTTAGAGACATTTTGGAAAAAATTGGAAGGAAAGACAATTCTTTTAAGGAGTTATTACATGCGATCAAACTCTGGTCTTCAAACAAGATCTTGAGATCAGTTAGTGCATTGGAAAGCACCAAGGATATGGAAAGCACAACAAAGCAAGTCCAAATTCAAGGCCATGTTGATTGTTTTCTTTGACACTAAGGGTATCATAGAGTGGGCTCCAAAAGGGTCAACAGGGAATCAACAATATTACAAACAGGTTCTAAAAATACTGCAAGAGAAAGGAAGAGACTACAGCTGTGGAATAACAGTTTCATTCTTCATCAAGCTCAAACTGATTCTCAGTAAAGCAGTTTATGGCCCAAAAACAAATCACCGCACTTGATCACCCTCTCTAATCTCCCCATCTAGCACCATGTGACTATTTCCTTTTCCCAAGATCAAATCTGTTCTTAATTACCTCTGCCAAGGAGGTTATGCTTTAGGGAGAGTTTGTTTGTCTGTATGTCTGTCTGTGAACAAAACAACTCAAAAAGTTATGGATGGATTTGGATGAAATTTTCAGGAAATGTTCAGCATGGGAAAAGGAAGAAGTGATTCAATTTTGGTGTTGATCCGGATCACCGCATGAGAACTGTGCTGCTTGGCAGAGGTCTGCGCTCTCAGAGTGCTTTTCCAGTTACAGACATGGAATCAAACAGAACCAACCGCACTGAAAAGTAAGTCACAGCTGTGATCCTAAAAGAGTAAGGCCTGAGATAGACTCAATGTTTCACCTTGTGTTTGCATGCTTGTCCAGCTGAGTCATCTATAGAGTTGTAATTATACTTCACAATGTGTGACATGTGTTGCTGGGTAACATCAAGAGCACACAACACTTCATACAACGGGCAAGTGTGAAGGACATAAATTACAAACAGACAATTTTGTGATAAGAGCTAACAATAACCATCAATAATCAATGAAAAGTAGCATTCGACCAGCCAGACAAAACTATCTGCATACTGCTTTTGAAACATTTCCCTCAATACTCAGAAAGTGTGTTTCAGTGTGTTAACTGTTGAATTTAAACCAACTCTGAAATAACAGATGTCACTGTTTCAGAAAATGTCAATTAAATTTAGGGATAAAGGTTAGACTGGAGGGGTCTCTTCCCTGAGGGCTTTAATTACAAAGCAATCAAAAAGTAATCAAATATCAGACAAAATATTGGTCTAAAATGAACTCAGTAGAAAAAGTATCCTGTTTCTGGTCACAGATCGATGATTGGGGAAAACATGACAATTTAACCAATTTATAAAAAACATTCACAAACACTGCAAGGATAAACAGTGCAGGAGAAACAAAGACAAAGCAGATAACCATTTGCTTGATGAGATCATGGGATAGAAAACAGTAGAAACAGTTATGATAAAAAGCAAACATCCAGACAGGATGAAATGATTTCCAAGCCCCAGACAGCCATATTCACATCTCTCCGTCAAGCTCCAGCTCGCATCACAACAACTGCATGTTTTGGAAAACTTGATGGTAAGCCGAATGTCTGCTGGCAACTATTTTAAGGATCTTTCTGAGCCTCTAGTTTGGTTCCAACTCGCAGAAGCCTGAGTCGAGGGCAAGCAGACAGATGAGCACAAACACTGGTAGGATTACCTGCAAGAAAGTGCTAACATGCTCAGAGTTCAATTTACTACTTCATCATTACATGCCTAATGATCCAGGGGCACATCAATGTTGATGTGTTCAGGTTACAGTGGCAGGTGTGTCAAAGAAATGCTTCTGGTACAGATAACGTCACAACCTCATAACTCAAAAATGTGATTTACAAGGAAATCATTCCAAAAATACACCATGCAAGAGGTTATGCTTAGTGAGAAAATGAGCCCAAATCACACTTAGGACACAGCTCGTAACACTAGAATGACAGTCAAAGCTACAATGCTTTAAGTTCAGTTAACTAGTGAGATGATAAAAAAAGTTTATTTCAGCTATAAAGATGTGTGCTCATTAGCCATTACTTGCTTCATGTCATTAGTTAAAGCAAGATGCATAAGGTCAAGCAGAGACTCACTACAAGGATGCTACAGACACAAGAAACTGAAAACCAAGAGACTGAAGTGTAGATAATTTGGGAGAGTTGTCATGTTAAATTTTATTTATATGGATGCAACCAAACAAAGTAGGGATCGCAAGAGTATTGCTACGGCCACACCGGACGCGAATTCGCCTGGATGCGCATCGAGATTACATACAAAGTCAATGCAAACACGCGTCTTGACGCATATTCTTCCCGGGCGGCGCATTGGACGCGTTTGGCGCGGCGCGTTTGGAGCGTCAAGGCGTTTTGACGCCCCAAATGCCTCGAGTTGAAAATATTGAACTTTCGACGCCAGTTCGCGGCGCAGCAGCCAATCAGCGATGACATTCCCCCCCGACGTCATTGATTTGATGACGTGTGACGCTCTGCGGCCCCCTGCTCCCGCTCAAGCCCCTCTCAAAGATGGAGGAGAGGTTTATCGGCACTGTTTGCTATCATTCGGAGCTATACTATTCGGCGTGTATGCTCTACAGAGACCGGAACAAAAGGAAGCAGGCTTGGGTGAAAGTCGCTGAGGAGACAGGTTTGATTTAATGATGTGTGACGCCCCGGCCTCCTGCTCCTGCTCAAACCCCCTCTCAAAGATGGAGGAGAGGTTTATCTGCGCTGTTTGCTATCATCCGGAGCTAAACTACTCGGCGTGTGTCCTCTACAGAGACTGGAACAAAAGGAGCAGGCTTGGGTGAAAGTCGCTGAGGAGACAGGTTTTGAAGGTAAGTTCCGTAAATATTCGTTTCCAGCTGGATTTACCTGCACGGGTCATCACTGAGTCCGAACGGCTCCAGCTCGGCGCGTCCGGTGTGCCCGTAGCAGGCAGATAACCCGACACATGGTTAGGACACCTGGCCATAGATATCTTACAAGCATTCAGGCTTTCATTTTTTTTCTAACAGTCAAATTCAGAAGGTTTTCAAACAAACAGAAAGATTCGATCGACCCCTGATGTGCCCCTACGCTATATGTTTTCAATTCAAATTTATACTTACAGGTCAAACACATGTTTACCCTTAAGTTAGAAGAAAATTTTAATTGCTGAGTATGAGGTGATGATCAAAATCAGGGGGCCCTGATCTGTATTTGCTACCACTGGAGCTCCTTCTAGTCACAAACAAGAGGGTGCTCCATACATTTTTTTCCCCAAGTTTAAACAGATATCTAAATTCAATAATATGACAGCCCCAATACGCAGTTAAAATAGAAACCCACAAAAACCATACAGTCTATGATGGTCTCTTGGCTCCTAAAGTTAACTTTTCCCCCCCCCAAAAAATCTCAAAGCATTAAAAATAAAAAATAAAGTCATAATTCCAGTGCCAAAGTTCCACTTCATTGAAATAAAGACCTCCAACACAACAAGCTCCTGCTTTCACATCATTGCACACCTTGACTGTCTTTAATTATGTATACCTAATATTGAAAATAACTCTCTATCTGTGGTATGCATGGCTGCAGATATTTCATGAGTCTGGGGCGGCATGGGGAGGTGTTTCTGAAGTTTTCCAGCTCGCTACTCTCTAATCCACACTGACAGAGGGAGCTCTGCAGGAAGGCAGCACGACAGAGGCTCAGCTTCCAAGAGTCTGTTCTCTGCTGGGAGAGCAAGGTTCTCCCTTTGTATGAGGGATGTATTTATTATGCCTCAATAACGAACGCCTTTATTTCTTACCGAATGAATAAATCACTAAGAATGAAATCCATTGGCAGAGGAAACAATTTCCTCATGATGCAGAGGTCCTCGTGCCCCGCTTTGATTATCTTCATCCATTTCTTTTTATTTAATGCTTTGGGAAATGTGTTAATGTGCAGAGGCTGCAAGGAGCTTGATCTGTCTACATCTCCCATTTTCTTAATGAACGTGTGAAGGCATTCACCCTCTGTATTGACCTCTCTGTCTGGCAGATGGCTTCATAGCCTCATGCATGAGTCTGCAGAGAGAAGTGAGAATGCCTGGATGCAAACGACTCTCACAATCGGCCCTTTAATGCCTCTGTCTTCCACAGAGTGAGCTGTAGTAAAAATTCTGTGTATTAGCACTGATACAATAGAGTGGGCTGGGGGAGATGGAGAAATCTGCTAAACAAAGAGAGCCTGTCGGTGGATGCAGTCGTCCATGGGAGTGAGGATGGGTCAATAACAGACGGAGGGATGAATTGTTGGCCCCGTGAGTTGTGTTTGAAACCAGGACGAGCATTCTCAGCCAGGGGAGCATATTCTAGTCCATCTCGAGCAACAAATACCATTTGTTTCACACAGAGAATATTGCTTTTTGTTGATGAGGAGCATCCAGCTGGCATCCATGCTCCCCCTCTTGGTGTGGTTTACACTGTAGAGCAAGCAGAGCCTTGACTTAGCAGATAATCCTATTATTCTATTACATCTTCATCGCTGCAGTCTGCGAGCACTTCTGTGTTTGTGTGCTTGCATGTGTGGTATAGGTGCAGTGCAGCAACAGATCAATCAACACATATGGATGTGGTCACGCAGAAGGAAGCGCAAAAAGCAATGGGGGGGTGAAAAAAATCAACAATAACTCCCTGTTTTTCTCTCACCTCTTGGCTCAGACACACAGACTGCGAGATTTCTGCGGTATTTTCAGACTTGTTGTTGTGGAGACCATTCCTTGTTTAGATAAGTTGTCAGGGAAACGAATATGGAGGGGCGGGGAGGGAGCTGTTTGGTGAAATTTTTAGAAAATCCATCTGCTTGGTTGGAACAAGGAAAAAGTACGGCTGGAGCCTGGTTGGATGAATGCATCCAATAAAATAGATCTTCCAAAGGGAGCGGTGCTTGTATTGATTTTGCTATTGTGTTATTAATATAAAAATAGAGCCTCAATGTTGTAAAAAAGCCCACAGATTTTCTTTTATTGCTGTCCAGCTGAACCTGTTACCTATTGAGCTGGAAATTATGAGCAGCAAAAGCCACCATATAAGCATCTGAGGTGTAATTACCACCCAAGCAGCCACCCTTCTTTGTAATTCTGGATAACAGGATGCCCAAATGCTTATAATCACCTATGATTACCTGTGAAAGGTTAAGCTGATTCAATCCCTCCACTCCATTTGCAGCAAAATCCAGGAAAATACTCCTAAGAGAGGGATTTGTGGGGCTTCTCGTTAGGGACGCTGACTGATCAGATTGTTGCTTTGGGAGAATAATAGCGTGTTCTGGATAAGGAGCCACAGCAGCATTTCATTGTAGTAGCAGCACCCAGGGGAGCAGCAGCAGCTGGACATCTAAGGTAGCAGACACGCTGCATATTGTGAAAGTGATTAAAAAAACCTGGTGTGGCCTAAATATCTTCCCACAACCTCTCTTTTCACACATCCTCTGATTCTGTCACAGCTTCCCTGTTCTACTCGGCTGCCTCCCCATCCCCTCGCTCTCTCCCTGCATATCTCCCCATTTCACATTCGGAAATGTATGATGCCGTCATTCAATTATCGCATCCTCCTGTTGGCCCCATGCTGATAAACCTCGCAAACACAATTTCCCATCTCTTGTTCGACAATCACAAAGTTTTTGCTGAGGATGAATCCTTTACAGCTGGCTCTGAGTTTGGCCCGGCTAAAGGGTTCACAAGGGGATGCATGGTGGGGGTTGTGTGCTCTGCCATGCCCTCCCCCGTCGTCTCCCAGCACTGATCGGTGGCAATCAGGACTGACAGCAGCAATCAGAAGAGGGACCACCTCAGCACCAGGGACTTTAGTGTGAGCCCCAGTGCTGTGCCACAAACTCTTCATCAGAGCAGCAATAATCGTCCAGGAATGCTTTTAGGTGGAGTGGCGCACCTCTGTGTAGTGTTGTTGGGGAAAAAAGATGCTTTTACAACAGGGTCGCTCACAGCTGACCGCCATTTACTAAAATAGAACAACTTGTATTTTCAACACATAGGGTACAGACCAGGTGTGTCCAGACTGTTTTGACATATGAGAGTTTACCAAAGTTTAAAAAAAATGAAGGTAAAAATGTGTAAAGTTATAAAAACATACTTAAAACCACCCATTATAATTAAAGGTGCTATGAGGGGAATCTCTTTCCTGCGACATAAAGACTCTGCTACCCATGAGCACGCGCGGCGACTGTCGTAATGCTGCGATCCAGTAACCTCAGAACTGGGGGTGACATCATCTCTGACTTATCGGCGTTCCAAGTTGAAGTTGGAGAAAAACATCCCGCTCTACCAGGCTATTGCTAGCTGTTGTTGGCACGACTTGTGTTGTTGTTCACAAATATCACATGGAGAGTGTGATTATCACTATGGTAGCATTTTTGTAAATATAAGTCTAACAATACTATGTATACAGCTGATCTAGAGCAACACACCCCAGTCAGAGGTGCAAAAAAAAAGATTATTACAGGAGCTAAATAACTGTTCACACTGGGGGCATCCATCTTCAATTGTCAACTCGGGGGTGGCGAGGTTTCACCGAGTTCCCAGTAGGAAATTACGTCTTCGGGGGACGTTCCAGTTGCAGTTTTCTACTCGGAACCCGGAAATTCCTACTTCTGACTACAACTGGAACGCACCAAAAGACGTGGCCCAAGTCAAAGCGTGCGTTTGTTGTGGTGCTAATAAAAATGCAGCTCGGACCTTCCTCAGAACTCTGCATTGCTTTACAACTTCTTTTTTCAACAACTCACAGGATGCAAAGTGACGAGGTAATGTATCTCTTTCTAGTTACGTAGCGGTAGTTTTTGATGTGTGACAACAAGCAATTTTTGGAAAACTTATTATCGTAGTTTTGTAGCCAGCTGTCCGACTCAACCACTTAGCTAAGGAATAGCATTTATAGATAACCTATTTTGATGTTATAAAACTCATCTTAAAGTGTGTATTTCAATCAGGCATATATCTAAAAGTGAGACTTTTTTGTAATTACTTAGAAACTCCTCATAGCATACTCCTTAACATATATGTTTAAAAAAAATCAAGCGTGATCTTGATGAAAAGTGACAGCCCAGAAAGCAAACCTAGCATTCTCTGACAATATCAAGCACAATGCAACTTACCCAAAGCAGCCTAAATGCTAACCTGGAAATGGGCGATTCAATATATTTCCCTAATCCATGTGGAAAAGAGCCCATAGAAAGTGTTTGGGGAGGGCAGAGCCTTTGAGAAGCATAACTGGCAGGTAATTGGACAATCATTCTGTCATCAACATTTTTACAGGGCAATCAGATAATGTTGTTGGCAGGGGGTACGCTGCTGCAGAATGAGAGCCACTTTGTAGAACAAACTCTTGCCAAAACATGTCAGAAGTGGAGCAAAAATATCTTTCCAATAAAATTTTTACAGTCTTAATATCTGTTTTTCATTTAATAAAGAAATGCGGCCACAATCGAATAAAGCTGCTACTGTAGCTGTAAGCATCTATGCTGACCACAATACAAGCGGTCACTTCCTGATGTCATCACACTCAGGTCATTCCTCTCCCTACTCTGAAGGACTCTGCTTGGGCCGTGCCACTTCTGAGAAGTGAATTCAGTAAGACTTAGGCCCCATCCACACAAAGACAAAACGCTGAACAGTTTCCAAAACGATCGTTATAAAGACAAAGGCGTCTCAGGAAATGTGTGCGTCTATATGAATGCTCTCAATACACATCAAAGCGCTGTAAAACACATGCCAGACCTCTAGGGCCGCTGTAACAATATGATGGAAACAAGCGGAAACAGACGAAAAACAGTGGGCATGCGCACTTGCAGCAAAAGTTGTAAACAGAAATTGTGATAAAGTGATCATAAAGTGCCGTAATGTGTCCTTGATAATTGTTTGTTCAACTCAGTGGTGATTGAGAAGAAGGAGATTTTGCTGCAACAGGGATAATAGGCTCACTAGCTTCATCAGCACAAATGCTTCACGTACGCCGCCATTGTCGTTGCCGCGTGTGGCGCATGCGTGTCAATTAAGATATGAAACTATGACGTAAGCGTATCTGAAAACTTGCGGAGAGCCAGTAATCACGGAGCTGCGTATACGGCATTTCAAAATCTTTCCACTCTGGAACCTGGTTTCAAAAATGATCATTTACAGACCCCCAAAATGCCATCTTCGTATGGATGATACGCAGATTCGGCAAAAAACGTATGCGTTTAGACCTCGGTTTGGCTTCGTGTGGATGGGGCCTTAGGAAAGTTAACTGGCGTGCAGAGAATCTGACTACACTTTCACTGCGCTATGCCATCATGTGACGGGGGATGTCACTGCTACGGCAAAACTACAATTTTCCAAAGATGGGCTACAATTGGTGCATCTTAGAAGCTTGTGTATCATGACAATGTTGTTCCTTTCGGATAATTTGAACATTAACTCAGTTAAATTTGCATCGGCACAACCAGTGTTGGAAGTGAGAATTAAAATAATCTGTCCTCTCACTATCAACATGGATACCAATTAGTGAATAAAAATTATGAAAGGCATAAATTGTTAAGCCCAAAATCTAAAGTGTACCAATTATTAATACTGAATCAAGTTTTAAACATAATCAACATCAAATGCCTCATATTTTGCGCTTTTTCAAAAAATTAGACTACTGGAGAGTTAAGGCGCATTTTGGTAAACTTCTGAAAGTATCGAACAGCAGTGGTAACTTACATGGTCTGTGTGTTTTGTCATTATTTGGTTGAATGCCAAAGCAGTTGGATAACGCCCTGTTGATAAATGCTGTTGCCGCGGAGAATTGAGGACATAATAAGCTCCTTTCCTCTCGTAAAGGATGGTCCAGTGTATCCTATGCTAAAGGAGATGCTAACGGAAGCATTGAGCCACCTTTCCTCAATTGGTAGACAATTCGAGCCAGATCATTTCACTCAGTTAGAAACGTTCCTAAACAAAAAAAGGACTATTTGACTGTAGCCAAGGTCTGCTGAAGTAATGGGGGGGGGGGGGTTTGGGTTAACTCAGTTTTGATTTGTGTTTAGTTAAATGTGGCAGCCATTTTTTGTTTCCTATATATATGCTCCCTTTGCCTCATTTTGCCAGGTCTGTTTTGTTGACTTGACACTTATCATTTGTGTAGCCTATTTAGTGTTATATTTAGTTGACCTCTTTTATAGGCCTTATTCTTAACATTTTTGTTTGTAATTTTGCTGTCTTTCTTTGAGTAAAATAAACACTTATTTTACTTAAAATAATCAATGTCTCAAGCCTTTACTGCTTGGTCCCTTACACTTGCTAACAGGGTAATTTATCTTTTCAGTGAGATTAAGGGTCCATTCCAATTGTATGAATGAAGTGATGCCCATAACTCCTAATGCTGCGTCCACACTGCAAGCGACCCAGCTACCGAAATCGCATTGCCCACTGACGTATCGTCGCGCGTCCATAAATACTTCATTTTGGTCACCATTGCCGTATGCCGTCACTTGGGACGTCACATCTGCTCGAGTTTCACCGCGATCATATCATATATCATATACTAGGATGCATAAGCGGACATCATCCCAGCTGTATCCTTTTCATTCACTTATCAACCACAAAACACTGCAGGTGATGCCCTGCAGCAGCATTATCTGTGAGTTTACCGCGGTCCGTTTAGGTGGAACTAATGTCCTGACTGACTAATGTTTCCCACACGGACATGGATTGTTCCTCTGTAGTCCGGATGAATAACTGTCTGTTTAGGGTACCGTCACACGTGTACACACCGCTGATTGATCAACTTTTTTTTACTTTGACATCGCGATAAGCTATGTGGTAGTGTGAAGAGCGGCTGTCGCATCACGGGAGGGTTAGCCCCGCCCCGTCGCGGCTGTACATTGACTTTGCATGGAGAGTGATCGCCGAGGTAGTAAAAGTAGCGTCCGGTGTGAACATACCTCTAGTGCTAAGGGGAAGGGCTCAGACCAATGGCCTCACAGTCCTTGAAACGAAGACAGGACCTCACTTAAAACCAAGGGGTAAGACAATTTCCAATAACACACTGCGCCCGCCGACACGAAGCAGAGCAGAGACCGAAGGAAGCACTTAATTAAAAGTTATTATTTTGTCATCAAATATTATTTATCATGTTTTTTTAGTTGTTGGTCGCATTTTAAAATTTCTCGTTACAACAAGCTAGTTTTTAACATCTGTGGCTATGGTTATTGTCACATCTGTTGACATCACAGCCAGTGAGCAGCTTCGGGTGATGACGTTGCAGAAATCAAGTGGCGTCTCGTTTCTCAGCTGTGTGTTTCACCCCTTCCCCTTGGCCCTCAAAACGGAGGGTTACGGGATAGAGGTAAGACTAAGGGGTTAGACGAAGAGGAAGGGCTAAGGGGTAGAATTGGGAGTCACCCTAGTCACTATGAATATAAGTCAACCACATCTGTAAAGAAATACTTTGGATCAAATAGGAAATGTTTGTGGACTTTGTGGACACTTGTAGGTACTGGAGTCTGGAGCCCATCACAGTTTGATAAACACTCATAAAGTATATTGTAAACTATACAGCAAGACAACTAAGATAGATGTACATAAGACCTCTTTACACCTTTGCTCCTTTTTTTCTCCTTGTTTCTTCCCCTTTTCTCTCCACATCAGTCTCTCCTGTGGATTGTGTTTGGAGCAGAGGCTGAGGTGCCATCACATGCCGTGATGCTCTAGGCGGCCCGGGACACATCAGCTTCCCTCCGGCTGCAGCCGAGTGAGAAAGCCCTGTCAACACGGCCAACACAAGGGGCCCGTCTGCTGAAGTGGAGGGAGGTGGGGAGGCGGGAGGCTGACACAAAAGGGAAGGAGACAGGAGGAAGGTAGGAAGCAGGGAGAAAGCAGAGGTCATTGCGGGATCTGACAGCGGAGGGCAACACCAAGCTTCATTTAGAATTCACTCCCTGAGAAGCAGCTGTTACATCTTTTATTGGAGGAACAAAAGAATGGCGTGCTATTTTCATATGAGGGCAATTTTCTTAAGAGGAGCATCCGAAGAGACAAGAGGGAAACAGGAGTGAGAGAGGAAAAAACAAATTCTCCTCTCAGGAACACAAAGGCAAGGCAGCATGTGGCTCATTTCTCCCTGCTTGGTGCTTTTTGTGTGCAGTTCAGACTCTCATGGTGTCATTTTAAGGGTCAAAAGCCACCTCAGATGACTCGCCTGGAGGGCTCTCTTTATTCCTTCCAGACGAATCGATACTGAAGATCTTTTTTTATATCCTCTGCAGCTGTCTTCCTGTGAAAAAGCACACCTTTCGCATACTCGTTCAGCTCCAAGTTTCCTTTAATTAAAACTAAAAAAGGCTCAAGCATAAAGTCTAATTACTGTAAAACAATATCTCAGATGCACACAGGAAACGAGATGCATTTCTTATTAAAGTGTAGCAGAAAAGGCCTGTTTTGAGTCCTGAAAATCAAAATGGAAATCGCTCTCGCAGACTCCTACATTTTGGTCGGCAGTTGTGACTCAAAAACTCATTATGAATTGCTTTTCCTGGCGTTTTAATTCACTGTGGGGGTAAATAACATGACAGCTCTGCTCCGTGGGTGAATTCATGTCGTTAGATGTCAGACAGCTGCGCAGAAAAAATACACTTTTAGGCAACAAATGAGCAGAAGAAGGCAAAATGAAGGGGTTTGGTCATCTCGCAACGAGCTGTAATAAATGACTGTGTTGATGTCAGTTATAATACACTCACCAATTTTAAACGCTCAGGCTGACACTGGACGCTCTGGTGGCCTACTTCTCTGTCTGGAGGGAGGCCAGCAGCTGAATTGAGCCGGTTAGACGATGTTCTTCTGTGAATGAGCCATTTATTAGATGCTTTTTAATCTCGTTGCTGCGTCTTGGCAGGACACCGTGCTTGGCTCAAATCATCCGGTTAACAGTGAGCGTTTCATCCTGCACCATGGAGCACTCGTGTGATTGCAAACGGCCATGTTTTTAAAATGTTTAAAGCCTTTTCAACGTATGTGTTTCCACTCTCAAATGGTGAGTCAGTTTCTGAAGAAATTTAATTCTGATGATCTGGATAGATTTTTATTGGATTTTCTTCAGCAGAAAGAAAAAAACAGATCTTACAAGAGCGGTCAACACTTACTGGCCACCTTATCAAGCACTACCAATCAACTGGTCATTGACAAATATAGCTAATCAGATAATCATATGACAACTCAATGAGTAGGCATGCGGACAATGTCAATATGATATACAAAGGATGAAATGGGAAAGAATGGGGATTTAAGAGACTTTTAACATGGAATGATCATTGATATTTGACAGGTTGGTATGAGTATTACAGAAACTATTTATTTACTGGGATAATCATGCACAACCATTTCTATGATTCGTAGAGAATGGTCAAAAAATGAGAAAATATCCAGTAAAAGCAGGAAATTCCTTGCAGATAGCCAAGGTTGTTGGAGGTGATAGCCAAGTAACATCCATTCATTATCTATATCATTTATTACCTCCGCCATGGGGGTTATGTTTTCGGGAGAGTCTGTCCGTCTGTCTGTCTGTGAAATAAAACAACTCTAAAAGCTATGGATGAATTTTGATGAAATTTTCAGGAAATGTTCAGCATGGGAAAAGGAAGAACTCATTCAGTTTTGGTGATGATCTGGATCACCGTCTGGATTCGCCATGACGAAAAATGAGATTTTCGTCAATAACTACTGAACTAAAATAGATATCATTATGAAACCAATTGGTAATGGTATGTTTTCATGATCAAGATATCTAAATATTTACATGAAATAAAGGTAGGACTAACATTTATGGTAAAAATGACAATATGGGAGAGGACTGTGGTGCTGGCTTTTCTAGTTCCCAGCTGACATTGGACAGGAGGTAGGGTGCACCCTGAGCTGGTTGCCAGCCAATCACAGGGCCACACAAAGAGACAGACATCCATCCACACTAACAACCATACCCAAGGGCAATTTAGAGTCAACAGGCAACCTGATGAACATGATATTACTGATCTGTGGGAGGAAACCAGAGTGCCCAAATAGAACCCATGCATGAACAGGGAGAACATGCAAACTCTGAATAGAAAGGCCCTGACCAACACAGGGTTCAAACCATTAATCTTCCTGCTGTGAGGCACATGAACTACCTGCTGTGCCACCATGCCACCCTACAAAGACACAACAATAACACAAAGACAGCTCACTCCAGTGAAGACAGAATACAACTTCTGAACATGCATTTCATATCTTGAAGCAGACAGGCTACAGCAACAGTTTACCTGATGCCCCCGCAGCGATGTGTAGGACAATTTCTGATCACACATAATGTCAAAACTTTAAACAGATGGGCTTTAGCAGCAAAAAACTAGACCTGGTGTCACTCTTGTCTGCTTGGAACAGGACTCTGAGGCTACAGTTCACACAGGGTCAACAGAATATGACAATAAAACATTAATAAACTGTTTCTAATAATAACAATAAGTTCTAATTTCGGCTATGTAAACACCGTAACATATAGATCCATCTTGTCTTGTGCAAAAAGTTCAGGCTGTTGGTGGTGGTGCTATGGTTTGTTATGGGGATATTGTCTAACCATTTAGGGTCCCTTGAGCATTTTTCAACACCACAGCCATACCATCCCTGTATAACCAGTGTTCCAATGCTCTGATGACTCTCTCCAGCAAGATAATGGGTTATGTGACAAACCTCAAATAAATTCAGACTCGCTTCTTGAACATGATAGTGGGTTCACTAAACTCCAGTGGCCTCCACAGTCTCCAGATCCCCAACAGAGCATCTTTGGGGTGTGGTGCAACAAGTGATTGGTACTGTGCATGTAGGGCAAATTAATCTGCAGCAACTACATAATGCTACCATGTCAATGCAAACCAAACTCTCTCAGGAATGGTTCTACCTCCTGGTTAAATCTACAAAGGTAAAGCAGTTCAGAAAGCAAAGGAAGTCCAGCCTTGCATCTGTACTGTGTACCCAAGCAGAAATACTAAGGGCTGAAAAACAAAGCCTCTGAAAATGGAGGGTCATTCCTTTCTTGGCCAGGGGCTCATTCAGAAGTTGCCAGGGCCTCCTAGAATCTGATAGGCCACCTCAAAGCCTGTTTGCCTTGTCAATCCAACGGTGGAGGCAAATGTTTACTGAAAGTTTTCTTTCATACCAGGGTCAGACAACATGATTATGGCCCAATCAACAGTTGCAGGGTTTCAGGACCTGTCTGCCAGAAAAAAATCGGTCATTCAATCATATTTACTGTGTCACGACGACCAAATACAACAGATTGGTCTTGGGTAGGGATGTATACCGCGGACCAGTACATTAATGTACCGAGCAATTATTGGGTCGGTACCCGAATACTGTTAAGAATCTGGGAAAACGGTACTGTTATCGGTACTTGAACGTCTCTTCAACTGTCACGTAGTTATGACACTACCACCGTCGACAGGTGATGACGCAGCTGGCTCAAGCATGTTGGTGAGGGCAAAGTGCTCAAAGGTTTGGGCTCACTTTAGCAAAGTTAATGAAAACTCGGCCCGATGCAACCTTTGTCAAAGGGAAGTTGCGTCCAAGGGGGGAAATACTGGCAACATCACCAAACACTTGGAGCGCGCGCATAGTATAAAGCTAAAGGAGTGCGGGCTGTTTGATTGCTATAGCAACATGAGTAAAGTTAGCAGCCCGGCTAACACTTAAGACTGCAGCACAGTGGCGGCGGCACCCAGTTTTGTTTCTGCTATGTCAAGTCATGGTAAGTTCTTTGTCTAGTTTGTATTCATTAAGGCTGTCACTTTTCCTAAGAATCAAAGTCGAGACTCTATTGTCTGCCCCTTCGGTAAAGACGTGCGTGGAGGACAAGTGACTAAACTGCATTTCACAGAACACACAGCCCGTTCTTTAATTTTAAGTTTGCCATCAACAGTGTAGAACCAAAACTACTTCCACACAGCTCTCCTCAGATGATTCTGAGCTGTTAATGTTCGCTCGGAGTGGAAACTCTTTGTTTACTGAGGTCAAGGGAGCAGCGGATGTGTCTGAGGGTCAAGCTGCGCTCACAGCGCCCTCTGTTGGACGCTCCAGGCGCCCACATGTGCCGCTACACTCAATATTTTACATTCGAATATTTATTTACTATTCTGTTACGGATATGTATCCCCATATACGAACGGTTATTCGAATATCGAATATAAAGTGTCAGCCCTAGTAGTCATTATTGCAGCATCAATTTTAGCACCACAAGATATATGGGTCTTCCTGTACATGCAGTCTGTTGGGTGGCATGAATGGGTTTTGCCATCTTAGATTTCTTTTTTCCTCCGAGAAGCATTTGTAATGCATTTCTTCTATTTTGTTGAAGCTTTATTATTACCTTGTGTTAATAAAAAAAAGGTTGAATCTTTTAATATCTTGTAAAGTCTTTATTTTTTACACAAAACTGTAGTATCGATAACAGAATTGATAAGTATTGATACCGATAAGGAGTATCGGTATCTGTATTGGTATCGATAAAATCATAACAATATACATCCCTAGTCTTGGGTGCCAACAACTCTAGGACAGAAACTCAAGAGCATTTGAATTTTGTCCTGCCTTCTATGATCCATCTTTCCACATCAGAAACATTGACCAAAGAGAGCACAGTAGGCTTGGTATGTGAATTGATCATGATTGTAAATTAACCAAGGTTGGTGCCTTGAGACACGCCTGAGAACCACCAAACAGATGAAAAGTTTGCAAAGCTCTAAAAACAGCATCCCTGTACCTATTATGTGTTGAAAATGAGCTACCACAGATTGTAAACAGAGTAATGGAGAGAAACAGCAGATGAGCACGGTGACTGCTTACAATTACCAGCAAAAAAACATATTTAACATATCTGTAGACACAAACAAAAGTTCTGTTCTCTAAATACACTGTTTGTGGTCTTCACCCCCCTCCTTCCACTGTCATCACATCAGTTGTTTCATGGTTTATTTCAAGTAATCCAAATTAGGTTTTGGGATTTTCACATGTTTTTTTTTACCAAAGGTATTGCTTTTCTGAATACCCCACAAGTTTAAGGACATATTAAACTCCCAGAAAAAAAAACATATTCCCCAGCTTAGGCATGAAATTCCTTTTCTAATTCATTTCAGTCATAATTGTATTATTTGGGCAGTCAAGTCTTTAATCCTGTTATGGACACTCTTGGAATAAGATTTCAACACGTGTTTGTGACAGAGTCAACCATTTTATAATACTTAGATGTCCCTCGGGCCATTCAATAATGGTCAGTTAAAAATGACAAAGTCTTTCACCTTTGCTACGCTAAAGCCTAAAATGGACTGTTTATCATGTTTGCAGTTGGCATCAGTCATGTAGTTTGTCATGCTCGTCACTGCGCAGATTCATGGCTCAATGGTTGCCTAATCTGACATACTATAGTCTGACCTCTACCATTCTGAGCCTACACTGGATCAGTTTTACTAATGAATGCACAACAAACATTTGGACATCCCTGCCAAAGCTACAAATTTAGTGTCTCTGACCCTTTAAACATGAAGATAGACTCTCACACACTGTCTAACTTTCAAGAAATTCATTTATTTGCAATGATTCAGTCTCAGACCTTGATCAGATTAACAGTCTGCCTCAGGCAAACTATTTGCAAGTTAGACAGTGTGTGGCAGTCTTCATGTTTAAATTGAACTTTTTTCTCCTACACACCTGTCTCATAAATTAGATTTGTGAAGTGCTTCCATATTTTGGTGTCTATAAAGGGCATATTTTGCCCAAAATAAGACCTCTGAAGCTCTAGTGATGAGTTTTTTGCTGGTTCATAAGAAGTTTAACACTAAAGTCACTGCGTCTGCCTCAGCAGCAAGGCAAATTCACCATTACTGAAGTAAATTTAAAGAGCAACTACAACTAGAAAAGCACTCAGAGAGTGCAGACCTCCACTAGCGCCACAGTCCTCTCCCATATTGTGATTTTCACCATAAATATTAGTCCTACCTTTATTTCATTGAAATATTAAGATTCTTTGACCATGAAAACATACCATTAGCAATTGGATTCATAATGATATCTACTTTAGTTCAGTAGTTATTCACAAAAATCACATTTTTCATCATGGCGGCCAGACGCTGATCCGGATCAACACCAAAATTGAATCAGTTCTTCATTTCCCCATGCTGAACATTTCCTGAAAATTTCATCAAAATCCATCCTTAACTTTTTGAGTAATTTTGTTTAAAGACAGACAAACTCTCCCGAAAACATAACCTCCTTGGCAGAGGTAATAAGCAAATAAACAGCTCATGCACAATTTTCTCCTAAGCACTTTTTCACTAGGAGATATAGACAATGTGTGCAGGATATGTTGTAAGCAGTGATGCTTTTATGAGCTTGCAGTGGTTCCTGCACATTACTTTATACATTGTGAATAATTTGCAGTAAAAAAACAACAGAAAACGTAGTGTGTCCCAAATGCCTTTAGGTTCTATGACTATAGCCCCAAAGTCATAACATCTTGGCCTGTGCTGAATTGATTTTAAACACAGTTTTCCAACTGTCTCTCACAAGTTCTCCAATTCCTCAGAAGTGCAGCACTAAAAACCTGGAGAACCACTTGATTGCCAATTTCGCGGTAGTTACTGCACTCAGGGAGCAATACATTGAATTCAAACAAGCAATAAGTGTTTCCTAACTTTTCCTGTGACAGTAACAAGCAAAGCCATACCTACAGTTTGTCTGCCATGATATATATTGCCAAACACACACTCATGCACACCCACACAAACACATTTAATGAGATGTTTTTCCAGTCGGCTCGCTCTTTGCTGAATGGCAAAGCCCGCGGACGTCCACCATTTCAAAGGCAGCGCCAGTTAGCCTCTCTCATTTGCCGCTCACAGTAGGATGGGCCAGATCAATCGGAAGTAATCTGAGAAATGTCAACCTTTCATTTTGTTTTTCCAGCAACAAAGCATGAGCAGAGGAAGAGGTAACATCACTATTAATTATGGAGCCCATTAGGTTTTGATCTGTGTGAAAGCCCTGTCAATAGAAAGGTGCTATTATCAGCCACCCATAGCCTATTTCCTCAAAATTATTTTATAGGAATCTGTCATTAAATATCATACCATATTGCAATCCTGTAATTAACTGCAGCAGTAATTTTCTCATCGCAGCACATATGGCTAAATAAAACAAATATTTAAAGATATTCACCAGGCGATATGGACAGTCGAAATTGTTTGTGTTGTAAAAAGAGACTAAAGCATGTTTATTTTCCTGTTGTGTTTAAGCTTTGTTTCAGCAGCACATCATAAATGAGTAAGTAGCATCATTGTTGTTGTGGAGTTTTATTCACATGAACTGAAGGATGAAATATGTCCCTGAAAAATGGACCAGAAAAGAAATTATTCATGGAAAATGGAAATCAAGTCCTAATGTGATAATATTTCCCCCCCTCTCACAACTAAAAGACAGAACGATGCATCATCCACGTCCGCGCTGCACCTTGAATCTTCAGCAGGGTCAGAAAAACAGAGAGCAAGAGGGATGATTTTCTTTGTTTGTGAGGCGCATTGTGAGGATTTACATTTGTCACCTATCACATTAACAAGATTAAGTTTTATGATTAGATTTGACACAAGCGGTGACAGCTCCTTCCCTGTGTATGATAAAGAAATAAAGTGGATTAGTGCGTCAGACTCTGGAGAGGTGGCGGACTGGCACTGAGGTAAAGAGGCCACCCAATTACCAGTGTTGTCAGTTTGATCCCTGCCACTCGGAGCTGGGTGTTCGCTCCAGCTGCCAGCTTGTTACTGGAGGTTAGCCCGAGTCACATCTGTTGCAGCACTGCACTCGCCATGTCAGGATGGCTAAAAGGTCCTTGAGCAAGGCACCACACTGCCAGTGATCTCTGAAGGAGGCTAAATGTTGCTTGGAAACTAGAAGTGCATCTCAGGGAAGAAAGTGGAATGTGACCTGAAATGACTTATGAAAGAAAATAAGCTGTAAAGTGGATAAACTCCCTCCATATATGGAACCATAACAAGACAACCTGTCTGTTACTTTGCTACGAAAACAGATTGAATAAAGTATGACAACATAATTTGTTCCTGTGACAAACAGATCATGCTGTGATTTAATAAACGGACAAGAAGAAAAACAGATGACACAGAAGACAAAATGCAGCCTATAGACAGCCTGCACAAAAGACAGAGCTTAACAGAAACATAAATAATGGTTTTATGGAAGAAATGAAAGGATTTAATAATTGGTGTGCGGGGGGGGGGGGGGGCTAGGGGTAAGGCAAGAGAAGGAAGAACTGGTCCACATAGCTACAATTACCGTGGCCTTAACAAAAATGATTTTCCACTTTTCACTGTCTGCAACCACATTTTATGATGGTCATTTTGATATGGTTGTAAGCTGGTGCAGTAGGTATGTGTTTTGGTTTTTTTTCTAAGATTATTTTTGGGGGAGAGTGACAGCAGATAGGTTTGTGGTGGGGGGAGTAAAAACATTTGAACCCCGGCTGGCAGAAGCATGTATATAGAGTCCTATAAACCTGTGTTATTTTTTCCAAAATTCCGTTTTAGTTGTTCCCATATACTGTTTTTTTCCCATTTTATATTTAGAAAAATCGATTTTTGTATTTCATGCAAACAACGGAGAAACACAGTAGAAAGTAATGAAACAAAGACACTCACTCGTCAAGTGGTCCACACATCTGCAAAGATCCAGTCAACAGTATGTTGCAAAATTTGTAAAACATTTGACCTCCTGGCACATAATATTCATTGAATCTTGAAACTCATAGTTTCACAGCTTTTTTACACATAACGTGCCACTTGATGTCGCTTATGTCGCTCACATTGCGCCGCTCGTTGCCCCTTGACGCCAGTGATCATTGAAAATGACTGGCAGCTGGATGCCGAGGACACTCAGATCCCTGTTGGTGCGAACACAGGGTCAGCCGGTGTCTCAACTGGCTGCTGTGACATTTTGACATTGGCCCCGTTTACATGGGTTGAAAAATTCTATTTACAATCAGATTGAAAGGTCAATCAGATTTGAAATGTCTCATGTAAACACCTTATCCAATCTGATTCACCCGGATCTGATTGTATTTCGGATTGGATTGTAAGAGGTAGTCTACATGGATTGATAATCCGCTGCATGCTTTATGTAAACGGCTGGAGGAGAGGATTGTGCAGGCGCTCAGTAGTATGTAAGAGGCATGTAGAGATGTACGCAGAGCGTGCCCAAACAAACATGGCGAACAAACAGAAGAACTGGACGGTGAAACAAACTTTTTATTAGAAACCCCAACAAAACACGGCGTGGATCCATCTTTCTAGAGGTAAACAGGAAGCAGGAAGTGCACCTCTTCTTCTCTTACGCATTTGCAGGTACTGGCAGAGTGACCTTCTGCGCACATCAAAAAAAAACAATACAATCAGATTCAGCTGGGGCCATGCAAACATGGATTGAACATGGATCTCCTAACTCGAAGTTCATGTATACAGATCAAATCAGATTCACTTAATCCAATCAATTTCAATCAGATTGAGGAAAACTACCCATGTAAACGGGGCCATTGTTAATGAGGGATGGAGGAAGGGGAGAGGAAAATGAGTGTGAATTGTCCGCAGTCTCAGTGACTCCCTCGGGGCCAGATATGTTTCTTTAAGTCAGAAAACAAGGCTTTTATGTAAAATGTTGGCCATTTCCATGATACTCCATGTTTTGATGGAATTCTGCATTGAATGTCTTATTCCATGATTCCATCCGCGATTTCGTGACCACTAATTTCATAGGGCTCTACGTATATGGGTAGTGCCTGTTTGCTTGCCACTCCGCCAAACCAGCACCCTCAAAAGATATAGTCTGCGACTTGCAGGAAAAAGGTTGCTGGTTCCCTTCCCAGAGTTGGTTGCGTAGCTATGCTTGCATGAGTTTTCTCCCACTGACCAAAAAGCATACTTGTTAGATTAATGGTCACAGGAATCCACTATTTCTGTGCCTGACCGCGCCCCATTATTAAACAAACACACCTCTGGGTGTGAACAGGGGCGAGTGAGCATTTGCTAATGTGAAAATTACAGAAGACTGCTGCACTGCTCATAGAAATGCTTTGTGACAGTCATATAATAGTGCTGATTACCTCCTTGGTGAAGATAAAACAGGATAATAGTCAAAGTGAATATTTTGATTCATCGACCTCATAATAATTAAGTTAGAAAGGTGGAAACAGTTTGTTGAGGGGAGCGGCTGCAGTGTTTTTAGCCTTCCAATATTGAAAATTACCATTAATGAGAGAAACAAGCTAACTCATTTGCAGCTGCTGGAAATTAAATGTCAACCTCAGCATGTAAATATGTTTGGAAATGTTTTTCAAATAAATACTTGAAACTCTATGAAACATATGACCAAAAACACACAAGTCTAATTTGGGTGTTTGCAGCCTCGTCAGGCAGCAAAGAGGCAGCACTGATTGTACATAACACCCCTGATAAATAATTCCGCCTCTCACCACAAAGCTGTGAACGCATAAGCACGTAAGAACACATATGGCAAAGCTTAACTTTAGTTAAAGCGCTGTTGTTGAGGGTCTCAGTCACACCTGACAGCTCACACTGATCCCCAATGAGCAAGCAACATCTGGAGTTGAACAGAAAAGGAAAGCTCTGAGGACAAAGAGAAGGTAGAACAAACGCTCCTATACACATGCACTCTCTCTCTCTCTGTTCCAGGGCCGGCGTGAGTGATTAGGAGGCTCCAAGCTGAAACTAATACAGGACTGCTTTCATTTGGCTGTAAGTAGAAGAAAAAAATATCAAACAAATACATGTTTTTTTTTGTTGTTTTGTAGGGGGTTTTAAAAAAGAGAAATGTAATCATTTTCAGCTTACTTTTGTAATAGTGCTGTAAGAGAGTGTGTTTGTGTGTGTGTGATACCTTTCAATATGATTGGTAGGGTTCAAAGTTGCATTATTACAAAGATAGCCATGATATTATTGGTGGTTAAGGCCATAATAATGATAGTAAAAAGTCTTGTATGATCTTAATAGCAATGCTAAAAATAATATATACATTATAATCTACTATTACTGATAGACAGTCTAAGGAATAATCAATAAAATCAAAAAAGAGAAAAACTGAAAATAAAAAGGGAGGAAATTATATATATATATATATATATATATATATAAATATGTATATATATATATATATATATATATATATATATATATATATATATATATATATATATATATACATACATATACATAATAATCCCAGGAGAGGGGATAGATGAGGAGGGCAATGGATCTTCTTCTAAACAAAAAAGAAGAACAACACTGTCTCAGGTGTACAGAAAGAATAAGACTCACTGAAAAAAAAATGTTTTAATGGCTGAAACCTTTTTCAGTCAGTAAAAAAGTCAGAATTTTAAGATTGAAGGCACAGCATGTAAAACTAAGCCACCAGGAGGCTATATAGTAAACAAAACAACCACCGATTACCATATTTTTCGGACTTTAAGTTGCTCTTTTTTCATAGTTAGGCTGGTCCTGCAACTTATAGTCAGGTGTGACTTACATTTCAAAATATACATAATTTAACACACTGACAGACATGAACCAAGGTGTAAACATTACCATCTACAGCCGAGAGAGGGCGCTCTAGCCTAGGCTAGACATACACAAAATGTCCCCAAATGAAAATCCTATTTTAACAAACTGCAGGTAGAAAACTAGAAAAGCACTCAGAGAGCGCAGACCTCCGCCAGAACCACAGTTCTCAGTCATATTGTAATTTTCACCATAAATATTAGTCCTACCTTTATTCCATCTCAATATTTAGATTCCTTGACCATGAAAACATACCATTAGCAACTACATTCATCATGATATCTATTTTAGTTCAGTAGTTAGTCACAAAAATCAAAAATTTTCGTCATGGCGGATGCAGACGCTGATCCAGATCAACACCAAAATTGAATCACTTCTTCCTTTTCCCATGCTGAACATTTCCTGAAAATTTCATCCAAATCCATCCATAACTTTTTGAGTTATTTTGTTCACAGACAGACAGACAGACAAACAGACTCTCCCGAAAACATAACCTCCTTGGTGAAGGTAAATATACAGTGGTTATCGAGCAGAAATAAAATTTGTAGTGAGTGAAAAACTCATGATGGACTGGCCAAAAGCAGATGTTTCTCTTACTCCAATGAAGAAAATTAAGAAAGCTAATCACAGGCCGAAAGCAAGATGACCAGAGCTGAAGGAAGGATTCCACAGATGGGTGCTTGAACAGCGTGCTTCTGAGAGAGACTTGTTGCTGCCCCATTTATGCTCAACGTTTAAGACGGATCCAGATACGGACTGTGTTCATTTCGTCCATATTTCTGCACATTTCCATAAAGCTTACGGATACGGGCCAAACGGAACAGTACCATGGGGGCAGTGTTGGTGTTACTACCCATTATGGAGCTCAAGTGAGACATGAAGAAGAAATAATAATGGTGGAACTTTCTGAAGAGAAACTTATCAAGTTAGTTAGAAATTACAAACATCTATATGATGTAACTTTGCCTGTACACCTGGACAAGCAAATGCAAAACAACAGCTGAGAAGGGATGAAGAGCAATTAAATATCAGTTGGTTGGTAGCGAAAAGAAGTGGAGTTCTGTGCGAGACAGATTTCTTGGAGCTTCCCCTGGTGGATGCCAACAGAATGGACGTAGTGGGCCATCTTGGTGTTACCTCTTCATACAAGGCCACCACCTCTCTATCAAAGCACTAAATACACGCAACTTACAGTCTAGTGCAACTAATGTATGGGTTTTTTTCTCTTCATGACGCTTTTTTGGACTGATGCGACTTATACTCCAGATGACATAGTCCAGAAACTATGGTAATAATGATGCAGCATTCCATGGTCACCCAATTATTCCTCTCTGTTAACAATTCCTCAAGTTGAGGACTTCATCCAATAAAACACTGCTGCGTGAAGAGCGTGTATAAAAATTAAATTAGCATTTAATTTTTCATAGAAACACTTGATATTATGAGGGAGAGTAACCTTTAAAAAAAGGGCTGCCGTATTTCGCATTTTGGACTTGTAATTTCCTTAGAAATATTGATATTTTAATGTCTAATGGTAGATTTACCTTCGCCAAGGAGGTTATGTTTTCGGGAGAGTCTGTCTGTCTGTTTGTCTGTCTGTGAACAAAATAACTCAAAAAGTTCAGGTTGGATTTCGATGAAATTTTCAGGAAATGTTCAGCATGGGAAAGGGAAGAAGTCATTCAATTTTGGTGTTGATCCGGATCAGCGTCAGGCCGCCATGACGAAAAATGTGATTTTGGTGAATAACTACTGAAATAAAATAGATATCATGATGAACTCAATCGGTAATGGTATGTTTTCATGGTCAAGGAATCTAAATATTTAGATGAAATAAAGGTAGGACTAATATTTATGGTGAAAATCACAATATTGATGAGGACTGTGGTGCTGGCGGAGGTCTGCGCTCTCCAAGTGCTTTTCTAGTTTGTCATGTTTTCTTCGCTAAAATGCATTTTTAATATTTCAAATTGACAGCTGGGCCATATCGAGAGAGTAGGAGGGCCACTCTGGGCCACCTGTTGTGCACCCTTGGTTATAGTGTTTAGTGGCACATGCTCACCTCATACTGAATGAACTACAGTGGCCCCATGTACAGTACAGCTTTAGCTGACTCACCTGACTTATGAACTCATTTATGTAATTTGACCATGCAACATGCTTTCAGATACACAAGTTAACCATTCAAATGGAAACCAAACATACACCTCATTTTGGATGGTCAATCATGAAGACCACAACTTGAGGGCCATTGGTAACAGAAGGAAATCCACCTGTACTCCCCCTCAAACCTTTATAAAACATAACTGAGGTCAAGAGAAGGTCAAAGAAAAACTCTCTCAGTCTGATAAAATGTACATATCACTTCCACTACCTGATGAGATGTTTCTGTTGCTATAATATTGAAGTAATGATAAATGCTCAGAGCAAAAGCGAAATTCTTCAGACAAATCACCTCCAGACAGACAGGATATTATACAGCAAGACTACTCAGACGGTATTATGCAAAGGCAGGAGGTAGAAAAGACACTCAATTATTCTTTCAGGCTGAGCAAACGCTTGAGAAACACAAATGTTGTTTATGGTTCAAAGCACAGGCAAATAGAAAAAGAGACAGCGCTTTTTGTCTTTTAAGTGCACTGCAATTTGGATACTTTTCAAAATAAGGTTCTGAAAAGGTGATGTTTATTATTATTCAAATAGACAAGACAGGGACAACCAATCTTATCATCCATTTCTAACCAGACTGCATCCACTCTGTGAGGATAACGTCAGTGAAATGCAGATATAATTGTCTCATCAGGTGGCATCTTATAACAGGGAATGTTTTGAATTCAAAAAGTGAGAAACTGAGCTTTAAAGCCAGTGTGGAAATGTACTAACTTCAGGTAAAGTTATATCTTTTCAATTCTGCCAATTTGATGGATAAGGGACAAATATTTCTTTAACTGACCTTTACTGACCCCCATATTCCTGAGGCTTCACATGCAGGCAGGTATTCTTATTAACTAAGCTTTTCCTTCACAAATGCTATTTAAAATAAGAATTTCTATCCATATGAAAAGAGCCTAATGTCCATGATGTCAACCATTTTTTTGCAATTTCTATGCCAATTTCAAATCTATTCCAAGCACCATGTCCGACAGGTGTGATTGTTTAACTTGTAGCAATGCTAACTTGTGATAGCAGGGGTTTTGAGTAAATACTTCTCCGTTTATGTCTCAATTTGAGACTTCTTCAGTTCTTTCTTTAGTGAACTGAAGGAGCCTTTAAGAAGGCAAAACATCTTCAAGAATGAGAACCTCTACCAAGTCCAGTTGCTCTTTTAAAGAAGTGGATAATGCTAATAAGCTAAGTTTACCTGTTGCATCACAAAAATACATTGTGCAAGCTTTACTAGCATTGCACAATAAGCAAGATGTATTTTGATAATAATTTGTGCAATATAAGCACCTAATTTATGTACTATATGCCCAGAGCTGTCAAGTTTTTCACCCTTATGGTGCTGACTTGACTGCATCTTGCTGTTCTTTGTAGCTAATCCTGTGGTTGTGGTTGCAGTCAGAGGTTGTGAGCTCAGGGAGAAGCAGGTTTCCAAAGGGGCACATGAAGGTTATTGCCCTGCTTGTAACACTTCGAAGTGTCCTCTTTTTCAGATCTACACGATCATGCTGTGAAACTCCAGACATTTCGAACTATTTAAAGAGAGTGCCTTAGCATTTTACCTTGTATTTTCTACGGCTGCGTCAATCCTATTACAGAGATCACTTCAGCCTCAAAAAGTTCTCCTTTTTGTATTTAATGAGTAATGTCATGTATAGAAATCCTCAATGATTTGCTTAACCAGTCACCACATCTAAAAACACAATACAACTGAAAAACTCCATGGTAAAATGGATAACCTTGCCGTTGATGGTTTAGAAAATTAAATCATTTGAAGAAGACGGACCACTCTGGAAGTTATATCATCTAGATGAGTCTGTTAAGTAGACACAGTGTGCCATACAAAGTATACTTAATTGAAGTGATCAGATTAAGTGTTAATGGTTGCGTGTGCTTTTATGTTTCGGTTCTTGAGATAATTGAAAAGATTAAGTTGAATCATTAGATCTTTAAGTGAGTTTAAAATATTTTACAAAGACATTTTATAGGTCTTGAAACACAAAAAAAACATATCCTTGAGTAAATCAATGTGATGGCAGATATGCTCATAGGTGGAGTGGGTTGCACTTTATCATGTAGACTAGGAGTCCTTGGTCCAAGAGCCACGTGTTAAAGTTTTCTGAAGCAAAGCAATAAACCATAGACTTTACAGGCAGGTACAGCCATTGGTTAGTGAATTAATCTACAAATAAAATACTTTTGATAATTGTAAGCAGTGGGATGCTTTGATATAATATTTGAAGTTTTGATTTCGGTCTAACACCAGAGATCCAATCAATACCAGAGTTATCTACACTCATAGGCCACTATACTAGGTACACCTTGCTTGTACTTGGACCCCCTTTGCCTTCTGGCTGCCTTAATTCTCTGTGGCATAGATTCAACAAGGTGCTGAAAACATTTTGATTCATAGCTTCACATGAGATGATGCGGCATTGTATTGCTGGAAGTAGCCATCAGGAGAGTATGGGTGCAAAGGAAGAAGGGCCTGGTCAACAACAGTTCTACAACAGGATGTGGCGTTTGAACCATGCCCAATTAGTATCAGTGAAGAGGCCTGAACTGTGCAAAGAAAAGCTCATTTCACTGATCTGTTTCCTTCTATGGACTCAGGAAGACACAAGGGCAGAAGGAACTAACACTGAACCAAAAAGAGTGATTTTGACTGGAGTGAAGATGATGTTCCTTTCATTCATTGGTTACTGGCATTTTAAAATTGTTTGGTGTCTAAGGTGTCATATAAACTTGCTTCATCTCCCACGTCTGACTTTCTTAAAATCAAGGCTAATAGGGATCTTAGGACCAGGTCCTCCTTGAAGGGGCACTGTGAGGTGCCACACAGAAAAACAATCTTTGGACAAAAAGCTCTCTCTGTAAAGGTCAGTAAGATCAGGAAGTCCTCCACTCTCCATAAAAGAGTGTCTCACATTACAAACTTTCCAAACCCATGTCAAAGAATGGCTGAAATCAAACCAGTCCTGTAACCGCTGACTTTTTAGAAATCGCTGTCTTGTGATGTGCTCTTATTGTGATCTTTTGTCCTGTTCTTAGTCCTGATTTTGTGTGTGTGGCGTCTTTGGCATCATGAATTGCGCAACCTGTCAAGAGACTGCGGATGCAAATTAGCATTGCTGGTATAATCCCGCATATTCACATGTATTGCTTTCTGAAAAGATGGTCATTAACGTGCACTGTCCCTCTAAAATAAATAAATAAAATATTAACCACAGTACAAAGTATTCATTTTTTCAATGAGATACAGTCATGTTAAATAGGCCTAGCTGGTCTAGACCCACCTACCTGTCCATGCTAGGATTTCTTTGCTTTCTTCCTCTGTATTAGTGCATTGTTCGAGTTTCTAGTGATAATACAGTCCTACTCATCATTATTGGCACCAATGAAGTTTAAGTACACAACGTGACAGTATAGTTTCTTTGCAAACCTCTCTAACTTTGCTCTGCATCACTTTATCAGACTCAAACTTGGCAGAAGTAATGTTCACATATTAAGTTTTGTCAATTATACTTTGATGCTGATGGGCCTCCAGTACCTAATGCTTTGCTGCATCAAGTACTGGAGGCCTTGACCATTTCACAGGAACCATGAAATCAGAGAATTATCAAGAAATTTTAGAGCTAGATGTCCTACCCAGTGTAAGAACACTTGGTTTGACTCGAAGATCGTGGGCCCTCCAGCAAGACAAATACCTATAGCACACATCCAAAAGCACGCAGGAATGGCTGAAAAAGAAAAAAAAAGGCCTGTTTTAAAACGGCCAACAATGAGTCCTGATCTCAATCCGATTGAAAATCTTTGGTATGGCTGAAATCTGCCATTGGGGAAAAGAAACCTGAAAATGTTCCTGCAAATGTTCAAGAGCCTGAACAATTTGCATAGGTAGAGTGGGAGAAAATACCAGCTGGGAGATGCAAGAAGCCTATAGATGGCTACAAGAAACATTTGGAGGCTGTCATCAGTGCCAAAGGGTGTGCAACAAAATACTGAAGAGGGGTGCCATTATGTCTGCACATGCTTTTTTCAGTTTCCTCTTTGAAATTACAATATGTAACTTGTAAAAATACATATTTTTTGTTCAAGTGCTTTGGACCTTCAATTAAAAGATCCTGATGACATAAATTTGGTACATTTCAATTTATTTCTGAAGACACTGTTAAAGTAATGAAAACAATGGCGGGGTGCCAATAATACTGAGCAGGACTGTATGTTTTGTGTCGATTTTTAACACTTTTACAGTGCTGACATTGTATTTTGTAGCCAAATGTCTGTGATTCCTGACACAGCCAATTTCCCTACAGCCATTTGCTGTATCATAAAATAGTGCCAAATTTTTTCGCCCAGTCCTCAATTGAACATTCAGCCTGACAGTTTTGTGGCTCTTTTTTATGCAAATGTCCCACAGTTACAGAAAATAGGTGACTGATTCTTACTGACTGTCTCAAGCCCTTTTCACACATGGCACCCTGACAAAATCAGAATAATGTCCACCCAGGATCTTCACTGACATGGTTGCTCCCTTAGCAAACAAACTATCAGGGCTCAACAAGTCAAAATCTGTAAACTTTATTTTATTTATTTTTTATTTTTTTCATTTTTTTGCAAGTGTGCATGGGGTTTCAGATTATTCTCATTAAAGGTACAGTGCTGCTGGGAGCTCTTTCAGTCACTTTACTGACCACTCAAATATTTCTTTAAGTAGAAGTAGATTAAGTTTACCCAATAAACTGGCCACTGAGTGTATATACAGTACTTATCCAAAAACAACAGGCTTTTGTTGAGCCGACCAGGATGGTGCTAACTTTCCAGATGGCGGATCATGGACTTACAGCCTCGCCTCACCATTCCACCTGCTTGTGCTGCACATTGCAGACCAGGTTGGGATGTAAAAATCCTGCTCCATCTGCAGTATGTCCCGGCCATAGGAGTGCTATATAAGAGCAGTCCATTTACCATTTACATGCAAACTTGACACCCCACATTCACAATAATATCCCAGAATAATCGAGGCCCCAAACACACTTCCTTAAAATGTGTAAAAACCTCTGGGCATGAAATATAAAAACGTTACGTAAGAATCATAAAAACTGGGCCACACACAGACATGAGAGCGTTAACGATTGTGACTCAGTGCCTCACTAACACTAAAAGAGCTGCGGTGATGTTCATTTCAGGGAGGGGGTCCATATGTTTGATGGGAGCCCTGCAGTAAGGGCCCGGCATCGGACGGTGCATAAAGTGTTTATGGTTGCCTGTCACTTAAATGCCACGTTGACTCGGTTTATTTATATCTTGATCATTCTCGGCATTAGTGTGTGTGCATGTGAGAGTGAGAGAGGGAGCTACCATGATGACAGCCAATTAATTCAGCTCTTGGGGACTTGGTGAGGAGAAACAGTGACTCGCGGGCTGCATTAGTCATGCAGTATGGCGACAGTGGCATCAGGGAGCTCTCACACACTTTAAAGGTGACTCTGTGTGTGTGTGTGTTTGTGTGAGCGTGCCCACATTTGTTGTTTGCTTCCCCTGCTATCCTGTCATCCCTCCCTCACCCATGGGGGCCCAGCATGAAACAGCCTCATGACTTAAGGATACCGTCGGCGGTGTCGAGAGCAGCCCCGAGAAGCTGAGTGTCAAACTTCCAACAAAGCATTTAACAAGCACAACAGTGCACAGCAGCGCGTTCAAAGACTATCGCGCACTTTACCCCCTACGAGTGCACAAACAAACAACTTTATTATTGTTGATGTAACGCTCAGTCCACAGGGATGTGAGAGGAGGGTGTTTTTTTTTAAAGGTGCTCAGCAGAAAGCAGCAGTGGAGTGATAACGTGATCTCCGTGCAGTGGGTCATCAGGCTGTGTGCGAGTAATTAAAGGCTCTACTGTATGCTTGCGCTTATTGAATGTGACCGCCGCTGAACTACGCAGAATAAGCAATGAAGTTCAGGGAAAAAGAGACGACTCAAGCCTAAGTGTGTAAATGGAAGGGACACAGATTACTCCACTCGTTGAATACATTTGTACTCATTATGTGTCAGCGCTGACCATGAACAGCCTGCAAAACGGCCTGTTATGTTCTATTTTTATGCCACATCCAATCACAGGGCACTTCATCAGGATAGCACTGCAAACATGGGTGTGCCAGCTTTCTCTAACAGTCAAGAGAGAAGACAAATACACTCCAGCATATGCACTGATGATGAACTGCTGCATAGAGAAGTGTGCATAGGGGCCATATTAGAGACACAGGGTGTGAGGTCAAGGGCCTGTTCACACAAAGATGGTGTGATAATGATGCTCGTTCACATGGATAAAGAATGACGGAAAATGCAGTAGTGTGCATGCCAGGCCAGCAGTTGGCGATGTAAGTTTGAACTGAATCAGCGGTGTTACAATCATAGACTGTAAAAGACATGGACGTCATGTCGCTGGGCTCGAATTGAAGCCGCCACAAAAACTGCTCCCCCTGGTGACTGGCTGCAGTATAGGTCAATTCTCCGTCTATACCATTCATCTGAATGGGCCGTAGTGAAATTTCAAAAAATTAATACACCTCGTAGAAATATTTCTCCCATCCGTATACTGTGGTGATATGAAAGTATTATTGGGCTGTGTTTTTTCCAAGTCCTCTTTTTTCTGAAAAGTTTCTTTTTCATCAGTTATTAGAGTTTAAAAATAACCGCAGTTTACGGCAGTTTCACAATGATTGTGTACGGTGTATGCTGCGGAGTTTTGCGACCGTTTACGACAGCTGCGCCCAGATATGGTCCAGATTCTCTACTGGCTGCACAATGGCGGCGCCCTGACGGGGGATATTATGGCTTCAAAACCGTTACATGGTGGAAGGCCACGCTATCCAGTTCTTATAATACATCCATGGTTACAACACGCATCTGCAAACTAAAACTCAGAATCAGAATAAGACTTTATTGTCATTGCATATGTCAGAGAAACAAATTGTTTCTTCACAGTTCAAACCGTCCACGAACATAGAAACACAGACACATGCATGGTAGGACTGGAACAGGAAGACTGTCGGGTCACCAACAGGGCACAGCAGGGAAAGAGGAGGAGAAAAAAAGGCCACTCCCACTTTATGTCCTTCAGAGCACAGTTTGGAATCAGGAAAAAAAACAACTCAGCATATGAGCAACAACACTTTCCCGTAAAGACAAGACGCACAAGTTTTTAACAAACCTAGCACAGTTAGCGGCACATGTTGCTCGGTAGCTGTTGTTGTTCCCAGGTGCATGCGCATCCTTTATCAGAAAGGGTACTGCGCATGTGCTGTAAATTCCCTGTTGACATGGAGACAACAATGAGAATGTTTTACAAACTTTGCACTTTGGATCTCGGTTTCAAAAGTTTGTGGATTCAGGTACTCCAGGCACCCTGGTTATGTTGGTTATGTAACGAAAACTCTTTTTGTATACTTAATATTTAAAAAGTCATTGTTCTACAGTATCTAAACATATTAATAATATAACATGAAGACTTTAACTTTTTATCTAAGCTGCAAAATAACCACATCCCACACAAGTCCAAAGATGTCAGAAGGATGCAAGTTTGGAACCAAGAACACAACACTCGGTGAAAAATGTTGAGCACTGAGGTCAAGTGGTGTGAGATCATCGTCTAGAAATGTCTATAAGATGCGAGAGTGCCTTTCATGGGAGTGTGTTGTAAATAATTCCACATGTTTGAGAGCAAACTGCAGGTGGATTTTTCAGGCTCAGAACAGACCCCTCGGGCTAAGCAAAGACAGAGAGAGTTTGATCCAGAGGTCCAGTCCAGTATATATGTTATATACAGAGATGATCTACTGAAGGATTTATAAGTAAAAGATAGATTGAAGTTTCATCACATATGTGTACCAGAAAATACAAACTAACTTTGTAACATTTATACTCCTGTAGTAATAAAACATCACTTATTTTGTTAGTATTAGCTTTAGTGTTGCACAAAAGTGAGTCTCTTATGCCTCTTCGCCTCAACTTTAATTACCCACGGCTTTTGTTTTACAGGGGACACTTGTGTAATAAAGAGTCTGATCCAGCTCTACCCTTAAGCCTGAGAGATGGACCCCAAGAGACTTCGGTGACGTCAGGAGAACAATGGGTGAGTAAGGCCTTTAGACTGTGTAAAAATGAGAAATGGGACAAGTGGTAATGACATCAAATATGGCCTGGAAACAAGAGGCACCTTTATATCCCAGTGCATATACCTGCCTTAGGTGTGTTTTGAAAACCAAGAAAGTAAAAAAGAGAAAGACTTCATGTCCCTAGACGAACCTTTCAAGAGTGCGTTTACATGGATTTGACTGTCATAATTATTGCTTATCCCAGTTTTATGTTCAGGGTTTGAGACCTGAGCACAAATAGTCAGATTCCAAGATTAATGATAATTACAATCATTCCTGTTACTGATTAGTGCATCTATTATTTTCCATTTTTAATTTAAAAACACTGTATCCTATATTGCATATATCTTGTCTTCCTCAAGAACTGAAGAAGTGAATGGCAGCAAATACTGAAGGATTTGTCTAGATTTTTCTGTGCAGAGCAGTTAATGACTGGAGGAGGGATACAGCCCTTTTCCACTAGCATGCCTTGGCCCTACTATACTCAGCCCTCCTTGATTTGCAGTGTGTTTCCACTAGCCCGATACCTCCTAAAACAAGCTAGTTTTAATACGTACTCCGCTCTGGTTCCAAGCAAGCTGAGAAGATATTAAAAGATTGCGTCACCGACTGCCAGCTACTGATTGGTCAGACAATGTTGTCATCGAAGAGTCATGAGCGCGACGACCTAACATGCTAGCAGTAGCTACCATTAGCTTACCCTCAGACGTCTTTTCTTTGCAGCTCGATTGCTCTCCTCCTCGGCTTCATTCTGTTGTATAGCTTCCAAAACTCTCCTGTGCTTCTCAAGGGGTATTTCTTCTTGCCACCTGGAACCCTACTTCTGCTTTCCTTTTTTTACACGGTTTGTGACAAAAAGCAACAGATCGTTGTGTTGCGCTCAAAACAACATCAACGCAGTGCTGCTCAGCTGTTTACAGCAACACTGCGACTGGGGCTAATGGAAAAGCAGCACAAGACAAGTCAAGTAGAGCCAGGTAGAGTCAAGTCGAGTAGAGTAGGGCTAATGGAAAAGGGCCAATAGTCTATGTGCTGCATCACAAAACAGCTCCAAACACAGGGGCTTTGTCAAGGAAAAGCAAAATGCTGTAAAAAATTGACTGTAGCATCCAGTCAAGTCAATGTAGCTTATTTGAGTGGTTCAATCCTAAAAGTGGGGTAATTACAAGGCTTTTGGAGGCACCACTGACTGCTCTGTATTGACTAGCATCCGTACGCAGCTATCTTCCTTCATAGGGAGGGTAAGCAAGCTGCTTTTAGTGGCAGTTACATTTGCAAGTGCCATGGGCCTCAATCAATCCACATTAAAAGCCCACACTCAGGGTGTCCATTTCATTTTAGCCTTCGAACTATCCGAAAGATAGGAACCATTATGACATTATGGCATTATGAAAGGCAACTTTGATTAAACCCGTTTGAGTAATGTAAATTTGTGTAGTTTACTTCAGGTATAATATTGTGATGCACTTAATAGGCCTCAATGTCAATGAGTACTTATTTTTTTTGATCCCTCATAATTATTACAAATGATAAAAACATTTTATTTGACAATTATACTTACATGCATCTTTAAAGTTTTTTATCAGTTAAACATAACTGATATAAACAACAGTCACAACTTTTAGATTACTTCTGTACAAGTGTTATCTTAAGGGTTCTAGCTGGCACCAGTGGTGATAGATGTTTAACATCAGCACAACAATGTAAACTTTTAAACAGACTTAGAGGAACACTCCTGTTGTTTTCATGTCCTGCCTCACTCCTGAGTCCATAAGAAGCAGGTAGACACCATTTTTCAACTTGCTGAAGAGTTTAGCTAATGACTGCAGGCAGAGGCAGGCGAACACTACCCATTGACTCCCAGTGTTTGAGCTAAGATAATGGGGAGCTAGCTTTGGTCATCTCTGTCTTGTACTGGACATACACTTGAAAGAATTTTGTCTATTGGCCAGTCATGGACTCAGGAGTGAGGCAAGACATTAAAACAACAAAAATGTTGGAGTGTTCCTTTAAACCTACACGAGGCCTCGACATTTCCCCTATTATATCTGTTGCCCCATAGTCCACTGAAATATGGGTCCACAGTTGCATCTTCATCATAGTCACTGCATAGTTTGACTGTGAGACAGCATTAAACATTCACATAAGTATCATGAAGGTCCCTCTTAGGAAAAGCTCATCCATCTATTGGAGCCAAAACTTGAATAGGGCCCGTAGCAAAAGTCTGACCTGAACTTGGAGTTTGTTGTGTCTATTGCTATGCTGTTTGTTTGAATTAAAGATTAAGTCTGAGACAAACTACACGCTGTTTATAGTCGACTGAGTGCAGAGGCCCATCAGTAATGCAGGGTTACATAAACAACTCTTACTCCATGAATGGTTTATGGGCTGTAGCTAGATACTTTATTGTGAAATAATACTTACAGTTTATCAATGTTTTATACACATAATCAACTATTTATGACGATGTTGCTGGATTCTAAAAACTTTTGACCAGTGATCCTCCCCTTGCACAGCTTTGCAGTTATAAAACTTTGGTAAAATTGGATGAAAACAATTTAATCTATGTTTGTAAATTTCATGTCAAATTTTACTGTCTTCAAACTGTATCTTGACATTTGCATACAGTTGCTGTGCACTAATGATTCACTGAACTGTGAGTAAATCCATTGCTCTGAAGACATTAAACAGTGAATGGACTTGAGCTTATAAAGCACTTTTTGTTTATTTTGACAACTCAAAGCAACTCTTTACATCACAGGTCACATCCACACATTCATCGCCATATTTACTCGCTGATGGTCCAGAGTACCTTGTAAGGTTGTCCATCAGTATAAGATAACAAATTCACATCTGTTCATGCCCTTACACACAGCACTGCTGCAGTAGAGGAAGCAACTTGGGGTTGAGTGTCTCACCCAAGGACACAATGCCATGCCACAGCCTCAACTGGGCTCAAACCTGCAACCTTCCATTACAGACAGATTGCACTTTCAGACTGCACCACAGACCCTTCCCAAAAAACAGCGAAACCTCCTCCCTAGCAGGCATTACAGGCTGTAAGGTAGGCGTGGGAATCTGGCATTCAAGGGGCCTTATTGGGCCCTCGTCCTAACTCATTGTGGCCTGCTAGTCAATGCCCCATTCTCAAAAACTGCAACCTTAAAAATTAAGAAATCTTCCATTAATAAATTTAGTCTGATTTGCCTCCATTGCACCACACAATAGGAAAAATGCATTCAAACTGAAAACATTTCGACAGTGACCTTTAATAAAAGTCTGTTTTATTTGTTGCAATACAATATTGGATGTAATCTGCTTGAAAGGGTTCAGTAAAGGTATTTTATGAAGTAATTTAAGTGCTTCTGCGAAAAAAATAAGCTAAGTGAACGTTAATGACCACCAATAACAAAGATTTTTGTAACTGCTGCTTTGACAGGTTTGGAGACTTACTGGTATAAACAAGTGGACAAAATTACTGACTTATCTAGAACAGTTGATTCTAGTTTACTGGCTTGAAACGTCCATTAAAGTGTAAATTTGATATCGTCTCAATGCAATTTCTAATTTGGCCCATTGTGAATAGACATAGAGAGTAACATTAATGTGGCCCTTGTGGTGTCAAAAGTCAATGGTACCACCAAAAGCCTCATAAATAACCCACTTTCAGGTTAAAAATGTACAAAAAATAACACTGGAGCAACTGGAAACTATAGCAAAAATAGAAATTAGCCATGAAAAAAAGCTACCAATGTAAACAAACACAGACCATCTAATTAACATGTTGCTAATAGCAGGTAGCTAACTATGTTGGGCACACAGCATGATAGTGCCGTTTTTTGGTCATTAGAGGGTTGCAGGTTTGAGCCGAGCTCTGACTGTCACATGGCACCAAGTTTCACCCACTGCTGCATCAGTAGATGTAAATGGTTGTAAAAGAGTGTGAATGTGTTACCTGATAATGAAGGAAAACTTACAGAAACTCCTACCACAGAGAGTGAATGTGAGAGTGAAAGGGTGCGAATGGGTAGATGTGACCTGCGACCATGGTGTCAAGCTTCTTTGCGTAGTCAAAGA